>CM040436.1:62596600-62999561 GCA_022702705.1 Papilionanthe hookeriana x Papilionanthe teres
GAATGCATCCATCCATTCAAATTTTAAATGAGTTTTGGCGCTGATGGGAAGTTAGTGAAGTTTAAACCAAAGGATGCTTCAAAAACCCATTCAAATTCACGCTAAATTTAAATAAATTCGTCACTTTAACTGTGGCGCCTATGCGCCAGCCATCCAGTGCTTAGGCACCAGAGGCTAATTTTGCACATCTTCCAATTTTTGCTCTAAATTTGATCCTCTTTTGCTCCTTTCATCATAATCACTCATTTTAATCATACTTGCAAGAAAAACACAAAAATATCTTCCATTAAAGTGCAATATCATTAAAAATATAGGTATAAAAAGTGCTTAAAAACACTATATATTTTAGGTATATCAAAATCCCCCAAACTTAAAATGTTTCTAATCCTCAAGTGACACTTAATCACTTAGAATATCTTAACATGCAAATTATGTAAATGAGTTTCTTTAGGATGGTTTCAAAATTTTGTTCTAGAAATGAAAATAGTTCAATTTAGAAAAATTTTAGTAAATGAGACCAACTTAAAGTTTAGAAGGTTCTTAAGTAAAGGATAGTGAAAAATATTAGTTCCTATCTAATTCAGAAATACTTGTAGAATTTTCAAAATATAGGATTCGAACATTTAATCTTTCTCACTTAAAAATTTTTATTTGGTAATAATTTTACTTACTATATTATAACCTTAAGCTTTAGATTTTCTCAAAACTTATATTTTAAAATTTAGATATGGAACCAATTTTTGATTAGGCCCTTAAATCCTCAAGCTTCTCCTTCCTTTTTACATATTATATTTCTCCTTTTTGCTTTCTCTACTTTTTTTCTTTCTTTCTTCTTTTTTATATAAGGCAAGGATTACTATATCTAGATAGGCCTTTAATGATTTTGAATTCCACCATTTCATTTACAGTAAATGTCTAATATATATCCTTCACATAAAAATCATAATAATAGTATTGAAAATTATTTCTCAAATAAAGAAATTTAAGCTTTGAAAAATAAAAGTTCAAATCTTCTATTTATCCAAAACTACAACACTTCATACTAAACATAGTTTAACTATATTTAACATTTCTTTACAAAGAAAATTTTAACTTTAAAATTTTCATCATTACTATAAATTTTAACTAAATTCTCTTACTCATTTCAATATTCAAAAATTTTCTCCTCTATTATAACTTCATATACATAATTATATTCAATCAATAATCCAATTTTATTTAAGTATGTTTTAGAACAAATAAAATTTTAGTTTTTTTTTTAATTTTGTTTTTAAATCTCCCCCCCAAACTTTAATTATTTTAGTAGAATAAACATTTAAGCATAAGAATTGATACATGGGTAAGAATTAAAAAACTAGAATAACATTCATGCAGGAATTTTAATATTTTAAATATTTAAGTATAACAATTTAAAAAAAAGAGTAAAAGGAAATCGATTTTAGTTTTTCAGTTTTTCATAAAATAGGAATTTCAAAATTTCAAAGGACTTCTACAATAGTGGAGGTTTTTAAAGTAAATACCCACCACAAATCACAACATATTAGAAAATAAATGGTAGCAAATTTTGAAAATTTTAAACATGTTATTTAGATAGTGATTTCTAATAGTGTTTTAAATTTTTCTACTATTTATAGAAATTAAATCAAAAACTACTGAAAATTCAAACACTAGAAACACATAAAAACATTTAGTACCACAAACATATCACATATAACATCATAAACCTCAATTCAACACATAAACATCTGAATGTGCATAATAGAAAATAGTCCAACTATAATCTACACAACATCAGAGTTCATAGAAAAATTCATCACATCACATATGAAAACATTAAAATAAAAGCATCACAAAACATAAGAAAATAACATAACAACATCACAAATTAAACTCAACAATCCTAATCATCATCATCTTCTTCATTCCACTCTCCGGATGGCACATAAGGTATATAAAAAGGATGAGGGGGGATCTCAATCTTGTGATCTCCTCTAATCACTCTGTCCATGTACTGCTGATAATTCTCCTCATATTCTTCATGTTTTACAATATACCTTTCAATATTTTCAATCATACCATCCATATCTCCAACATGCTCTGGGGTAAGACTCACTTTCTTTAAAATCTTTTGTAATAATCCTATTTGTGAATCTCTGGAAGATGATGCATGTGTAGTAGAAGCACGAGAAGAAGAAGCAGTAGAAGCAGAAGCACTGGAAGCTCTAACAGATCCTCCTATCCAGCCAAATACTGAATGTACAGTGTAAGTGTTCACATTTACACTGATAATAGGTCTAAGTGGCTGAAGAACCTCTTCCCATGTTTCAGACATAACACCAGACTGCTCACAAAGTGAATAAATCAAGGATGAAAATCCCATACCTACAGTAGTAGCAGCTTTGGCAGAGTTCAGAATATAATAAAAAATAATAGCCCCAACATCTAAAGGCTTTCCCTGCTGAATACAATGGTTCAGAACAGCTCTCTCCCTTGTAACTTCACTGACATGACTTGAAGGCAAAAGCTTAGATGTGATAAAATAATGACATGCCTTTGAAGTGGCATTCAACTTAGAGGCTTGAAAATTCACTCTTTTGTCATTTGTAATCTTTCACAAACCTCTTCCATCAGTAAGAAAGGTCATAATTTCATCTAACTCTCCCTCAGAAGAATGAAAATTTGCATAAAAACAAAACATTGTAGGAGGTAATCAGTAAAAAGTATTAATTACCGCAGATGAAAAATTCACTTGTTGCCTCCTAATCATCACTAAATTGTCTTCTACTGTTGGCAAGTTAGCATAGAACTATCTCACCACAGAAACAACTGCAATGGCGGAGAAGCAACATTATCTTTCCCAATTCCATCTAGTAATCATCTCTTCAATTTCTCCTCTTGCCTTACTGAAAACTCGCCTTGGAATCAATTTTCGTGATGTGAGTGCATCGACGTAACGACTTTTCGCTTTAGAACTGACAAATTTGTCAGAATCAAATTTTTCTTTTCCTTTCGATCGTTTTGGCTTTGGAGCCATCTCTAAAAATTCACAAAAAATTCACCATAATTCCCAAATTTAAACTAAACTTGTTAATTCAACTTTCAAAGGCAAACTCCACTAAATACAAACAATTTCTCATGTTTTTCTCAAATTTTCACCATGAATAGTGATTTTTAGATCTTCCAAAAATGTACTCAAAATACATGTGGAAAATAAAAAATTTTTACTTAGGAGTAGTGATCATACCTTAAGGAACTCAAATCCAACAAATTTTGACGAAATCGGCTCTAAAAGGATCCAAAAAGTGATGCTCTAGGCTCCTATTTTGCGAAATCAAGAGGTTGAATGTGATGGGGATGTTAAAAATGGCAAATTTCGGGTTTTTAACTGCCAAAAATTGATTTTCGCGAATCGGCACCTATGCGCAATGCATAGGCGCTTAGCCATGAAATCTAGCGCTTATGCACGGTTGGTTTGGCTCTTAGGCGCCAGTGCCTAAATTTTGACAATTAAGTTAATTCCATCAAACATCCGAGTTAATCACCTTTAATCACATCAAATAATTATTTCTCCCCATAAACTCTTCTAATACTCCAAAAGTACACATTAATTTCAAATGATTCCACACAAAGTTTTCACATAAACACAAACTTATATTTCATTAAATATTGAAAACACACTTAATGCAAAATACAAATTTCTATCCAAACACTTTGGATGAAATTCTTTAATACATAAGTTCAAAAACATGTAATTAAACACTAACATACATAATTGAGGTGTATCAAACACATGTAAAGTGCAACAAACACAAACTTTAATTAAAATCACACTTAAAACACTAAATACACATAATCAAACCACACATAATTTAATTTCAATCTCCATTAGGTAGAATATATCTAGAACATTCATTAGTTCCATTTGAACCATCTGGAATGTAAATCTAATAAAACGCGTGATGATTAAAAGCTCTTACATCTTCTTCTTCCATCCATTTGTTCTTCAGATACATCTCTCTATTTGTTTCTTCCACATGACTTGTATGATTGAATTAAATTTTTAGTTGCCATCCTATGTGCACTAAATGAGCATTAATTTCATTTACCTTTGCATCGATAGACTCCACATCGGCCTCGATCTTTGTAATCCTTCCTGTTATTCCTTGGATACTCACATTCAGAAATCCATTATATAACTCTTGTGCATTATCACAAATAAACTTCTTCTTGTTGGCTTCCTCTTTCTTCTTAACTTCGCTCTCCCAAGATGACATTTTTACACTTTACTCTTTAAGAAGACTTAGGAATGAAAATAAGAACTGGGGCAAGTATTTTATACATTTAGGGCCTTTCTATAGACTTGGGAAGGCACAAAACTGACCATAAACGTGTTAAAACTCCTTAATAACTCCAAAAACTACTCCCCCGTGATTTTGGCTTCTAGAACCTCATTTTTTCACATTTTTTATAACTGTGGTGCCTATGTGCGAACCAGCGGTGCATTGCCGTCAGTGCACATTTTTGTACAGTTCTGACAAACGTCAAAATATTCATTCTGATTCCTTTAAGTCATTAAAGAAGGTCAAATAAATACCACTATAGCATAAAAAACTCCAAAATGCTACTGCATTTCTCAAATCAAACTAAATAAAAGCACACACAAACAAACATAAAATAAAGCACACCGATAAACATGGGTTGCTTCCCACACAATACTTGGTTTAACGTCGTCAGCCTGACATACTCAGAGCTTTTTCTGAGTGACCCAACATCAGATTCTCATTAGGTTTAGCTTGATCAACTGAAAAGTAAGGTTTAAGTCTATGACCGTTCACTTTAAATATTTTTACAGTTATAGGATCTTTAATATCCACAGCTCCATATCAATAAACTTTCATCCCTATAAATGGGTCTCTTCACCTGGACTTAAGTTTTCCGGCCAAAATTCTCAATCTAGCACTATATAACAAAAATTTTTTCGTTAGATCAAGATTTTTATTAAGAATCTTCTGATCATGCCACAACTTCATCTTTTCTTTATAAATCTTAGCATTTTCATAAGATTCATTCCTTATATCTTCAAGCTCATTTAATTGCAATAATCTCTTTTCTCCAGCATCTTTCAAATTAAAATTGAACTCTTTAATAGCCCAATATGCTTTATGCTCAAGTTCAACTGGTAAATGACAATCTTTTCCAAAAATTAGCCTTTATGGGGACATTCCTATAGGTGTTCTGTAGGCAGTCCTATAGGCCCACAAAGCATAATCCAGTTTGATTGATCAATCCTTTCTATTGGATTAACAGTATTTTCCAATATTCTTTTAATTTCACGATTGGATAATTTAACCAAATCACTTGTCTGCGGATGATAATCAGTAGTAATGTGATGGTTAATATGATATTCTTTACTAACTTTTCCATAATCACATTTCTAAAATGACTTCCCCCATCAGTTATGATTACTCTTGGTATTCCAAATCTATGAAATATATTCTTTTTTAAAAATTTTGCAACACTTTAATCATCACATTGAGGTAATGTAATAGCTTCTATCCATTTGGATACATAGTCTATTGATATCAAAATGTATGTATTTCTAAAAGATGATATAAATGGTCCCATGAAGTCTAATCCCCAATCGTCAAATATTTCAACTTCCAACATATAATTGAGGGGCATCTCATTTCTTCTAAAAATATTGCCTACACATTGACATTGATCACAATTTTTTTATATAAACATTAACATCCTTAAAAATTGCAGGCCAATAAAATCCAGATTGTAAGATTTTATATGCAGATTTATCAACTCCAAAATGTACGCCATAATTTGAATTATGACGTTTTTGAATAATTTCATAATATTCTTCTAAAGGCACACATCTTCGAGATCATCCCAAAAATAAGTCTTAGCTTCAGATATAAATTTCATCCTCTCCTGGTATGTCAAACCATAGGGTAAAATATCACTGACAATAAAGTTTACAATGTCGGCATACCACGGAACACGCTACTCATTAATAGTGAACAATTTTTCATCAGGAAAATTTTCATTAATTTCTTCAACATCAGAGATATTTTTGAGTTTCAAGCCTAGACAGATGATCAGCAATTTGATTATCAGCACCCATTCTATATACTATCTCGCAATCAAATTCTTGCAAAAGAAGAATCCATCAAATCAATATTGGTTTTGCATCCTTCTTCTTCATTAAATACTTAATAGCAGAATGATCAGTATGCACCACACATTTAGTTCTCATTAAATATGATCTAAATTTATTAAAGGCAAATGCTATAGCTAATGAACTCTTTCTCAGTAGTGGTATAATTAATTTGAGATTCATTAAGAGTTTTACTAGCATAGTAAATCACCTTGAAAATTTTATCATTTTTTTCCTAAAACAGCTCCAATAGCATAATCACTAGCATCACACATTAATTCAAATGGGTTTTCCCAGTTAGCTGAAACTATAACAGGTTTAGTGATAAATTTTTATTTTAATATTTCAAAAGGTTTTAGGCAATCATCATCAAAATTAAAAAATACATCTTTTTCTAGTAAATGGCATAAAGGCTTGGAAATTTTTTAAAAGTCTTTAATATAACGCCTATAAAATTCAGTATGTCCTAGAAAACTTTTAATTCCCCTTACATTAGTTGGGCAAGGTAAATTAGAGATCACTTGAATCTTTGCAGGATCTACTTCCATACCATTTTCTAATATATGATGTCCCAAAACAATTACTCCTGCTATCATAAATTGGCATTTCTCCCAATTAAGAACCAAATTCGTTACTGCACAGCATTTCAGAACTTTAGATAGATATTCTAAACATGATTCAAATGAAATTTCATACACTGAAAAGTCCTCCATAAAAAATTCAATTCTTTTTTTTTATTATTTCACAGAAAATTGCCATCATACATCTCTGAAATGTAGTAAGGGCATTACATAAACCAAAGAGCATTCTTCTAAAAGTAAATGTACCATAAGAACTGGTAAATGTTGTTTTCTCTTGATCCTTAGGAGCAATTTGAATTTGTTGGTAACCAGTATATCAATCCAGAAAGCAAAAGCATTTATGCCCATCCAATCTATCCAACATCTGATCTAGAAAAGGAAGTGGAAAATGATATTTCCTAGTGGTAAGGTATAATTTTCTATAATCAATGCATATTAACCATCCTGTAACTTATCTTATTAGTATTATTTCATTTTTTTCAGTTAACAGTCACAGTAACTCCTCATTTCTTAGGAACACAGTGAATAGGACTAACTCATGCACTATATGAAATAGGGTAGATAATGTCAGCATCCAACCACTTTAAAATTTATTTCTTATCAACTTCTTTCATGATTGGATTTAATCTCCTTTGAGGATCAGATCGAGATTTGCAGTTATCCTCCATAAGGATTCTATGCATATAAACTAGAGGACTGGTTCTATTAATATCAGCTATTATTTATCCAAAGGCTTTCTTATATTTCTTTACAATTTCTAGCAAACTCTCTTCTTCTCTTTCAGTTAATTGAGAGGAAATTATAACTAGCAAAGTTGAGAAATCACCTAAAAAGGCATACTTTAAATTATTAGGAAGCATCTTTAAATAAAGTTCAAGAGGTTTTTCAATTGATGGACCAAAAGATTCATCTTTTTCAGTCATCTCCAAAATTTCAAAATTCTCATGAATCTCATGAACATAATATAAATCTTCCTCATGAAAATCTTCATAATCTTATAATTCCTCTTCTTACTAGTGTTCCAATTTTTTACTTTCAGATTTATCTTCATAAGTTGACTTGAAATGTCATTCACTCAAATATTTGATAACATCCATCCTATAACATTCATCATCTTAACCTCTTGCAGGATATTTCATTGACTTTGAAATATTGAATGTAACAGTTTGATCATTAACTCGTATCGTTAATTCCCCTTTTTACACATCTATCATCGTTCTGCCTGTGGCTAGGAAAGGTCTCTCTAAAATTATATGTATCTCTTTTTCTCCCTCCATATCCAACACAATGAAATCAACAGGAAAAATAAATTGATCTGCTTTCACCAAAACATCCTCTATAACTCCTTTAAGATATATAATTGAATAATCAGCTAATTGCAAAGTTATAGTGGTAGATTTATTTCTCCTAATCCCAATCTTTTGAATATTGATAATGGCATAAGGTTAATGTTTGCACCCAAATCACATAAAGCTTTTTCAAAAAATATGTCTCCAATTGAACATGGAATTGTGAAACTTCCAGAATCTTTAAGCTTTTCAGGAAGCTTTTTCTGAGTTATTGCACTGCACTCTTCACTAAGGGCAACAGTCTCATTACCTTCAATCTTCCTCTCTTTTTAGAAAATATCCTTCATAAATTCCACATAGCTTGTCATTTGTTCTAAGGCTTCAGCAAATGGAATGTTGATTGTAAGCTTCTTAAATATCTCCAAGAATTTTGAAAATTGTTTATCCAATTTTGGTTATTGAAGTCTCTGATGAAATGGAGGTGGTGGCTTTTTTAAATCAACTTTAGGTGGAGAAATAGGTATTTCCAAACCTTTCGGAGTGTCTTCTTTCGCTTTTTCAATTTCTTCTTTCTCTACTTCAATCTCTTTTTGAACTCTACCTTCCAACTCTCTTATACTTCTCAACTGAATAGCATGTACTGCTCTTTAGTTTTGTCTCTTGGATTTACTTCTGTTTTACTGGGAAGTGTTCATTGGGATCTATTACTTAATGAATTTGCAATCTGTCCCAATTGATTCTCAATATTTCTGATTGTAGCTCTTTGACTTTGTAATTGATTTCCCATTTGTAACACCACTTTTTCTATAAACAATTTCTGCTCCTTAAATTATGAACAATTGTTAAAACCTGAAGAATAGGTTGGTCTATAATTATTATTCTCTTAGTTGTTCCAGTTTTTCAATGGGTTTACTTGGTTGTTCCCCTATTATTGATTATTACCACCCTGATTATTGGTATTCTAGTTAAAGTTTGGAAGATTTTTCCAACCTAGGTTATAATAATTGGAATATGGGTTATTAGGCTTAAATATAGCATTCAAAGTTTCTAGTGAAGTTTGAAAATTAACCATTTGGCCTAATGAATTTTCTTCAATCATGGATGTTAGCTGAGAAAAATTCATCTCAAATAGGTCTATGTTCCTTGAAATTGCAACAACTTGATTTTCTAGCATCGCAAAAGCATCATTTTCATGAATATTGGCAACCTTTTTTGGATTTAACCTTTCAGAAGGCCATTGAAAATTATTAGTAGTCATTTCTTCAATTAAAGCATAAGCATCGGCAAACTGTTTAGACATTAATGAACCACCAGCAACAGCATCAATAATAGATCTAAGAGATCCAACTAATTCATTATAAAAGGTATGAATTATTAACCAATCTGGTATCAAATGATGAGGTCACTTTCTTAAGAGATCTTTAAAATGCTCTCATGCTTCATATATAGATTTCCCTTCAAATTGATAAAAAGATGTTATATCATTTCTAAGCTTCGTAGTCTTCGATGGTGGAAAATACTTAGCAAGAATTTTTGTGCTAAATCACCCCAAGTTCTGATATATCCAGGTGTTAACGAATTTAACCAAATTTAGCTTTATCCCCAGTGAAAAAGGAAAAATTCTAAGTCAAATATCATCGTTCGAAACACCATCGTATTTAAAAGTAGCGCATAATTCTTGAAAATTGGCAAGATGTAAATTAGGATCTTCAGTTAGTGCTCCCCCAAACTGATTATTAGATATCATCTGGATAATAGCAGGTTTAAGTTCAAATGAATTAGCAGCTACAGCAGGGTGTTAAAAACTACCATGAACTTCATCCACTTTAGAGTTAGCATAATCTCTTAAAAGTCTAAATTCTTGATGGATTTCAATATTTTGATGATCCTGATTTGTCATTTCTTGAATATTTTTATCTTTTTCTAAATTTTTAATTTTTTTTTATTTTTCTTATAGTTCTCTTTAATTCAGAATCGTAAGGCACAAGTCTCTCAAAACCTGAACCACGCATACACAATTAACAAAATAAAATAAATCACACTAACAAAAACAATGAAACTTAATTTTTCTTTAAATAAAATTTTAATTAATTTCCCCGGCAACTGCGCCAAAAACTTGATCCTCGAATATTTATCCTTACGTTTTTCAATTTATATTATCTCTTTCTTTGCAAGAGTACCAAAAACTTGACTCCGCTAAATATTTATGCTTACAATTTAGATATGAAATTATACTTTAATTATTTATAATATGGGATACTACGCTAGTATACGTATCATTTATCAAGTAATATGTGACTTTTTAATTAAGCCCCGAGATATCGAATCCACCGGGAAATATCTAAAAATTTAAAGAAATAAGAAAAATAACTTTTTACTTTTTAAAATGATTTTGTAAAGTATGTTTTAAGATGTAAAGTTTTTCAAATTTATTTTTGATATTTTCTGAATAAAAGTAAAGCAAATGACTAAAGTTAATACAACTACAAAATAGTATGAAAGCAAACGACTAAAGTTAATACAACTACAAAATAGTATGAAAGCAAATGAGAATAAAATATCTTTTTCCTCTTTCAATGAATTAGTAATAATTATGGAATTTCGTTGTGGAAGTATCTAAAATGTGTTGTGTCAAATAGAAGCAATTATATTCTTTACCCTTACTTGGTTCTATAAAGAACATTGGTTAATTTGATGATTTGAAAACTTGTAGATGGCTTAAGCAGGAAAGATACTAGCTCTCACTCTAGAGTTCTCTCGATTCCCTCCACCTGGGGGCTAACATTTCATAATAAAATTTTTCACATCAAACTAAATCAGGGGGCTTTAGCCTGTCACTCTAAAGTCTTCTAATTTTACTCCTCATTTTAAGCATATCTTTCTATTTATTTGCACCTAATTATATGGACTACAATTCTCATCCATACAATTACATGTGATTCTTTCCAATTGTTGATTGAGATAATACAGCAATGAATCATACATAATCTCCCAACAAATTTTAACATCTTAATTGGCCAAATCAAGAAGTAAATGAAGTGTAAAGTAATAAATCATCACAACTTCTCCCAACATTGAAATCATATACTTCACACAACTTCCTTCCATACTCAGAATACATGGAGAAAATACAATCACAACTTAATTTCAAAGTAGAAATGATAATGAAAACACAACAAGTTTTACTTAAAAACTAAATGTAAAACAAAGATAAACACTTATCTAAAAAATCTTCTCCACAAGACTCTTGAAGTTTCTTTTAAATTTTGCTTTCCCCTTACAAGACACAATAGAGGTTGGTGCCCAACTATATTGACTTCAAATCTTTATTTTATTCTTAATAAAACTAGATACAATTGATAATAAAAGTGGTGAAGTGGAAAGGTGTAGTCTCTCTAAAATAAACTTGACTCTTAACACTAATCACACCCTCCAACAACAACCCTTTTTCTGATCTTCAAGTCTTCTTTTTAAAATTTTCCAAAAAGTGCCCTTGGCGTCTCTTCAAAATATGTCCATATTCAATGTATCCACCAAGAATGCATCCATCCATTCAAATTTTAAATTAGTTTTGGCACTGATGGGAAGTTAGTGAAGTTAAAACCAAAGGATACTTAAAAAAACTCCTTCAAATTCTTGCTAAATTTAAACAAATTCATCACGTTAACTGTTGCGCCTATGCGTCAGCCATCCGATGCTCAGGCACCAGAGGCCAATTTTGCAATCTTTCAGTTTTTGCTCCAAATTTGATCATCTTTTGCACCTTTCATCATAATCACTCATTTTAATCATACCTACAAGAAAAACGCAAAAATATCTTCCATTAAAGTACAATATCATCAAAAATAAGTATAAAAATGTGCTTAAAAATAATATATATTTTAAGTATATCACCGTGACAGTTAACCTATGCAATTTCAATTAATTTTGGTGCCAATTTGAAGGAAATTTTGAAGCACCCTTTGGATTAATCTTCCTTATCTACTCATTAGCACCAAAATTCATTTAAAATTTGAATGGATGGATGCATCTTTTAGTAGATTCGTTGAATCTGGACATGATTTGAAGAGACACCAAGGCACCCTATTGAAAATTATTAAAAGAAGACTTGAAGATCAGAAGAAAAAGATAAGAGTTTTGAAAGGAAGTATTGACGGGAGAAGTTGGAGAAAGATTGAAGTGGATGAAGGGAGAGAGGAAGAAAGAGAGTCTTCTTCTTGCCATACTTTACTTACTTTTCCATATTACTTTATCATAGTTTGTATTAGAATTTAGGAGAGTGAATCCTTAGAGTTGGGTGCCACCCCCTAAGGAGTTTGTAAGGGAAAGCAAAGTTTCAAAGGAACTTCAAGAGTCTTGTGGAGAAAATTTTTAGATAAGTTTTTATCTTTATTTTTATATTTGGTTTTAAAGTAAGACTTCTTGTGTTTTCACTATAATCTCTACTTTCAAATCAAATTGTGTTCGTGTTTTCTCCATGAGTTCTGATTAGTTTTCTTTATCTTTTTTCTTTTAAATGATGAAGTAATTGAATTATGGATGGAAGTTGTGTGAATATAAATATTTAATGTTGGAAGAAGTTCTGATGATTCAACTACCTTGCACTTCTTTTATCTCTTGATTTGGCCAATTGAGATGTTAAATTTTGTTGTGAGAACATGTAAGAACCAATGCAGTATTGTCTCAATCAATAATTGGAGATAATCACATGAAATTATATGGGTGAGAATTATAGTCCATATAGTTGAGTGCAAATAAATAGGGAGATATGCTTTTGATTGGGTGTAGAATTAGAGACTTTAGAGTGACAAGATAAAGCCTTCAATTTGGTTTGACGTTTTAAATTTTTTATAAGACGTTAGCTCCCATGTGGAGGGAGAAGTGAGAACTCTAGAGTGAGAGCTAGTATCTTTCCTGCCTAACCCATCTTCAAGATTTCAAAACATTAGATTAATTTATGTTCTTTATAGAACCAAGTAAGGGTAAAGATTATAACTGCTCCTATCTAGCACAATACATTTATATACCTTCACAACGAAATTCCATAATTATTACAGATTCATGAAGAGGAAAAAGATATTTTATTCTCATTTGTTTTCATATCATTTATTAGTCTTGATAATTTTAGTTGCTTACTTTACTTTTTCTTAAAAAATTATCAAAATGTATTTAAACTTTCTATTTATAAAACATAACTTACAAAATCATTTTGAAAAGTAAAAAGTTTTTTTTTCTGCTTTCTTTAATTTTTTAGAACATTTCCCTGTAGGTTCGATATCTCGATGCTTAATCAGAAAGTCCTATATTACTTGATAAACGATATGTATACTTGCGTAGAATCTCATGTAATAAATAATTAAAGTTGATCTCTTATTTGCTTCGGAATCATATTTTTTGCACCATTGTAAAGAAAGAGATATTATTATTGAGAAGAAAGATAAAGTATAATTTCATATATAAAACGTAAGCATAAATATTCGGGGATCAAACAACTATTTTCAAACTGTAAAAAAAACAGATAGTCAGCTTATCCGCAACGGCTTATTATTAAGTTGCAGCTGCTTCAAACATCTTCACATTTTTAAGGGTTGTTTAAATGTGAATAAAAACTCATACATAAATACATCTGAAGCAATTTGTTTGACGAACGCAAGAGAGAGCCGCCCTTGCCCAAATATTGCGTCGTTCAATATTAAATCCTTCGGTAAATAAATCTCCGCAAATACTAGACATCCTTAATATTTTTGTTAAGGATGAAAGCTTAACGTATATATTATTGTGAAGTGAGAAAATGTTTTATAATTTTTAAGAAGAGAGTCAAATAGAACCCCCTTTACAAGTACCCAAGAGAACGCAAGAGCTAGTTATCAGGAAATGAGATGTGAACTTTTAGGCTAAGGCTCCAGTCATAATAGACACTCCTATTTAAACACAGACATGAAAGTTAAAATAAGTGAAGTTCCCATGTTTGAAAATATATATACATGGATATTAAATTAAGTGATGATAAAAAATTCCATAAAGTAGTTTATAAGGCTATGTGGAATTTATAGTACCCGTTTCACTGCCTCTCTTAATGTTGTATGTAACATAAGAAAAGCGATAATTGGGGAAGCCAACTTTTCAAATGGAATGTCATAATCTTTGGTTATTGTTCAACCTTTTCTTATGGCAGAAGGATAGTTTGACCACAGACCAGTCAAATTAAGAAGCTTTCAATTATTTCGCACCCACATTCACAAAAAGTCCAAATAGCGTAAGAAAATATGAAATAGAATTGATTGAGAATATAAAACATGGAATATTACCCGATACATATTACTTACCACATTCTGCACCATTTGCAAATTTTATGAAAGAAGACCTGGAAGAAGATTTAGCTTATAAGAGGCTGAGGATGATGATGATGATGGAAGTCTGTGACAAGAGAAGGGTGAGACAATATAACAGATCAGAAGCTCCAAGGATAAGATGGAGCAATGAACTGCACAACCTTTTTGTAAGGGCAGTGGACTCCCTTGGAGGACAAACCAGTAAGTTTGTTCTATCAATATAAATTTAAGATATATATATATATACAAATATATATACCATGATATTTATAAGGAGATCATATTCTTTTCATGCTCTGCACTTCAAAGAAATTCTCTCTCTCACACTTTCTCACGATCTCTCCCTCCCTCCCTCCCTCTTTGTGTGTAGGTGTGTCGATCTCTTTGTAAGATATTATGAGAGCAGTTTGCAAACATAAAGTTCACGTTGAAATGGAACTTTGCATGAATTTATGCAACCATAGATTTTGAGACTGACCTAGGGAATCATTAGTTTAAGATTTAATAACTGAGAAATTTAACGGATAACACTTTCTTAATAACTGAGAAATTTAACGGAACTGCTTAAATCGCAGCAATTAAAAAATTAAAAAAAAAATTCCAAAGAGGTGGAGCCATTCAACAAAAATATAAAACCATTATTCACGACTAATGTTATGAGTAATTAGTCATAATAAATATTCAAATTATATAATATTCCCATAACTCTGGAAATTAAAATGATGGCAGCATGCACGATTAATTTTAGATGGTTGCATATGTGGAGCACAAAAGAAAATTGTAGCATGCAGGTTAAGAATACGTGGCTAGCACGCCTTTGTAGGGTAAAAATTATGAAGTTATGAAATCAAATAATTGAGGTAGATTTTTATTGAAAATAAAAACAAACTGAGGTAGATCTCTATTCAAATTTTTTATCTTTGTGCTAATCTATGTTTGTATGCGTATGATTCTTGCGTAGAGATTATAATTGATTTTATCTGCTTTTGCACATTATTAAACTAAGTTATATTAAATATACATCGATCTTAGAGCATCACTGCAATTAGCTATGACTTCTTTCAAAACAACAACTATAGTTAATTGAGGATGAAGCAATCCGAACAATAAAATAGCTTGGTTGCATTTGTAAGATCAGTTGCTGTTCTTTTTGGGAGAAGTCTTTTATTTCCATAGCTTGAATTAGAGTATTCCTTTGCTGACCACTTTTTTTTTTTGAATTAAACATATGCATACAGAAGCAACCCCAAAGCGCATTCTTCTATTAATGAGTGTAAATGGACTAAGCATATCTCATGTCAAAAGCCATCTTCAGGTACCTCTTTAACTTCATCTGTTTCTAAATCAAAAACATTTACTACTGACATCACGTTACAGCTAAATATGTTCTTCCTTGCTAGTCTCATCTTCAAGAAACTATTTTAGTGTTTTCGTTAAGGGAAACGATCGTTTACTGAATATATATTTATGGTCATGGATGAGATGGAATCTTTCGACAAATGAGAATAGAGATAATATCCTTTCAAAATTTATTTGGCTGCTTCCTACCATTTTTGCTTGCCGCTCAGACATAAAGCAAGCTCACCCACGGTATAAAAATTAAATAATATAGAACATTTCAAGTTTTAATCATTACTAAACTAATAATCACATATGCTAAGAAGGATTTTATGATTAGAATACGTTTAAAACATGTCAAGAAAATATTCGTTTAACCACGTGAAAATTCATTTTCACACGGGAGAGGGAGATTGAGGTAATGACACGGCAATAACATTGACAGCAAAGATCAATTTGCCTTTAAACACAAATGTTTGCAGAAAAAAAAAAAAACATTTTTTCAATGATAAATTAAATGATTAGCTTCCCCTCATCATGTGCTTTCCAATCAAATTATTTAATCTTTTCTTTCTATTAGAAAAATGCATTATTAAATAACAGGTCATTTTCAGGACTCCTATGTTAATCGGAGAATCCTTTCATATTATCAAAAGAAAGCCACAAATAATTGTTCCTGAAAATGCATGAAATTTAAAATTACAGTATTTTAAAGAATAATAAAGAAGAGCATCTAAAGTAAAAATAGTAGGTGGCTTGTGCTTTTCAAGGCTTTTTCTTTGGGGTTGAAAATGTCTTTGACTTATTTTATATGATTAGGAGAAGTTTCGTAGTGGTTGTCCTTTGATCTCAACTGTCTAAGAGTAAGTATTATAGACAATGATTTGATGCAGTTAATTGATGAGAAAAGAGATCAGCCTTTTTCTATAAAGAATTTGCATATATGGAATTTCAAAGTTATCGCTAACCTTGGATCTTACTTTTCCTTATTTTAGAAATTTAAAAAGAAAAATAACCTCTTTAAGCAATGAATATTGTGTCAAAAGTGTCCCCTAAAAAAAATTATAAAGTACAAGTCAAGTTAAATTTTTAATTCTTGATATATTTTGGCAAAATTAATTTTTTAAATTCACATGGGTACAAGGATATGATCAATAACGAAACATCTCTCTTTTTAGGATCTGTGAGCCATTATGATGTTGTTAACTAACATTGGCAAGACTTCTTTTTCTATTTCAATGTTTTGAACAAGTTGATTAATAAAGAATCAGTTGAAACGATTTTTTAAGTGAGTATCCATTCAAATTCCTCACAATATGATTTCATAAATTAATATTTCTTCCAGTGAATTTATTTCTTTTTTCTTACTACATATTGTGGTATCCATGTGATTTGTATTAAATATTCCAAATAAAAACAAAGAATAGGTTATTTTAAAGTTTTTATCAAATATTATGACCTTTGTAAGAATTAAAAGTTGGATATTCATTATGGTTGAAATTATCTATGCCTTAAGGTTGATAAAATAAAGGTTTCTATTCTTAAAAATTTAATAATATTGATAATGGGGTCTCCAGTTTGTCATAATAAGTTCTAGCTTCTATCGAGTTAAAGTCACTTATTTAGTTAATGTTTATGTTTTTAATGATGTTAGTCTCTAAAAACTTCCAAATGTTGACTAAGAAATTCTATACTACTATAATCGTCAGCATTAGATGATTATTAAAGAGTTCTAACATTGCAACTAATATAGTTGTTGCTTTAACCCACATTCACATTTAAATATACCTTTTTATGAACCTAAGTAATAACTTGGGTGACTATTGGCTCCAAATATTGTACATTCCATATTAAATGATGAAAATGATTATTTACCACGGCTCGTATTAAAGTCTTAAGAAAGTGCTACGGTTTTTTTTATAGCTTTTATGTGCTTATATATCAACTAACATGAAATTGCTTGAACTCAACCAAATTGGCGATGCACCTGACCAGAATCATTAAATGCCATCTTAATGGTACCTTCCTAAACATTAGCAAACTAGTCAAGAGACAACACTTTATATGAAGAAATAAAATAATAATTTAAACAAAAAGAACTATATTTTGTAAGGTTTACATTAACATTAAAAGCTTTTGATCAAATATTATGACCTTTATATGAGGCCTAGCCTCTATTATCTAGACGAAGAAGAAATTCATTGATTTGATGGAGATTTTTTGATGGTGAGTGTTTTTGTTCTTTTTTCCTTTTTTTGTTCTTTTTCCCTTTTTCCTTTTTTATTCCTAAATAAAAATCTTAAATCTAAAGATAACTTATCTAGAGAAATTGGTTTGAAGGATTTGAGATTTTAAAAACTACCACTCTCGTGCAATGAATTAGATAATTTGTAGGAATGAAATGCTTAGAATTTAATGTAGCAGTGACAAATAGGAGCATACCTATTTTTTTATCCCTTCGGAGAATAAAGAGCATTAGCTAATCTAAATATAGTACAAACTTGTAGTGGTAGTGCTGGGTAGGTTCTAGTCTCTCACTTCTAGATTACCCACTATGCCCTCTCTATAGAACCTAACAGGGGCTCTTAATTCCTAACTCTAGATCAAATTGATAAAAGAATCTAGCCTATCACCCTAGAAACATCAATTGTACGTCCATCAAATCTTATGTCTCTATCTATTTGCACTCACCTTGGACGATCGCCATGGCTCTTTCCAAAGTGAAATGTGGTACTCATTAGTTGGTGAAATCATAACCTTTTGGGTCATTATGTTTCGCTACGGATTTTAACCTCACAAGTAATCAGTTTGCAAAGTAAATTAAGAGTTGGTGAAAATACAATCACATTAATAAAAAAAAAGAATTTCTAAACAAATCTAAATTCCTAAACATGCATCTAATTCATTGCCAAAAAACAGTAAAATGAAGATGACGACATAAGCAGTAAAGGAAGTGATAAAATTATGTAATAAATTATGTGCCAGCAAAGAACGTATGTCTACCTTCCCTCTTTTCGAGTGTATAGGTAAGATTAGTATTATATTAGTTTTGTGCTACTATCTATCACCTAGAAACACCTAATAGAAATAAGGGTGTAAACGAACCGAACACGAGCGAACCCAGGCTAGTTCATGTTCGGCTCGTTTATATTTCGAGCCCAAAAAGTGTGTTCGTGTTCGGCTCATTTGCTTAGCAAGTCGAACACAAGCTGTTCACGAACAAAGCTGTTTTGACAACCCTAATCACGTAACCATAAGATTTTAAGGGTTGGAGCAAGATTTAAGAATTATTTTTTATATTAAAACATCATTTGAATCTAATTTAATAATTTTTATTATATTTACTTCATTAATAATTTTAATTGATTATAAATCTTTTAAATTTTTTAAAAATACTACTCATCAATATATATATATATATATAATTGCGAAATAGTATTTCGAGCCAAAACGAGCTGATCACAAAGAACAAATATTTGTTCGTGTCCGGCTCGTTAAGGCTTGTTAACTTAGTGAACGAGCCAAACACGAGTTGTTTGCGAATAACGAGCCATTTTGACAGCCCTAAATAGAAACAGATCATTAACTTATATTTCCTTAAAAGTTGTCTTGCAGCTAACTGGTCAATGTGAGTGCACTTAAGTTGTAAGATCTTTGCTGTCTTGAGTCTCAATTTCACATACAATAGATTTTAACATAACCTATTACCACTTAAGTATTGTCAATGAAGCAAAGGAGATATTACACATCACATGGAAATCAAAATAATTCTATTATAAAACAAATTTTCCTACACATACCACTACTTCATTTTAAAAAAAGTTAGTAAAGAAAATTAATCACAAAGCATGTATGAAAAACATAACACAAAACTTCATTAAACCAAAAAAAATCCACTATAAAGTATTTACAATAATTACAAGATAATAAAGAACGCAATACTTAGCTCTATTACTCTATAAGAAAGATGAAAATCTCTCCAACAAAGATTTTGGCTGATCCATGCGCCGCTCATACCTCCTTACGCATATCTCTCAAAATCTATCACCAATCTCTCTAGAAAATGCAAAAATCTACATCTCCATAAACTCACGCCAAACTCTCTCTAAAATCCTTCGAAAACTCCTCCTAATCACCCCCTCTCTAATCATGAGAGGGGCCAAACCACTCTTTTTAAAGAGACATAAAAACCTCTTTTTTCTCAGGAGACACGTCTCTTCACTCCAAGAGACATACACACGTTTGTTCATTTTTTAAATTTTTAGACTCGTTGCATGACTCATTGGGGCATGCATAGCCATCTACAACCTTCCAAAACAGCCCGGAACCACCAAAAGTTGTCCATAACCATCCTTGGATGGTTTCTGGTGCCTATACTCCGTATTCTCAGCGTAACTGACACCTAGGCTCCAGTTTGGGCGCCTAGGCATTATCCTGCGGGCAGCGCAACCCGTTTTGCTCCATTTCGGCTCTGTTTCGCTCCATTCCAGCTAAGTTTGCTTCAAGTGTTATTCCTGCAAAAAAAAACATGAACATAACATTTCTTTAAAGTACAATTTCATTAAAAAAAATATATGATAAATATAAAAGATATTAGGCATAGAAAAACATATCAAAATGCGCCAAATCAATATTTTCTTCCTTACTCAATTTGGCTCCAGGTTACATCAATTTTGCTTCATTTTCCTCAAAAGTCTATTGCTTGTACCTAAAACCAAAAATAGACAAAATATCTTTCTTTAAAGTGCAATATCAATAATGATCATTAAAAATTAGCATTATATATATATATATATATATATATATATATATATATATATATATATATATGTATGTATATATATATATATATATATATATGTGTGTGTGTGTGTGTGTGTGTGTGTGTGTGTGTGTGTGTGTGTGTGTGTGAAAAATGAGTCTTCGTCTCCTTCCCCGCTCTGCTAGGGCTTCGCCTCATGGCGAACCCTAGCGTCCTCTACGGTCCTCGTCGCCTCCTCGCATCATCACGTCGCAGCTTCATTGTCGTCTTCGCCATCGTGGCTAGGCGTCTTCATAGTCTTCACCATCGAGAGTCACTCGTCTGCTACCAGGCAAATCGCGTCACTACTTCTTCGAGGCTTAGCACCTTCGTCGCCATCTTGTGGAGCTGCTCGTCTGCTCGAGCTACTCGCTGTTGTGCTCGATTCCATTTGCGTATCCATTCTTTTCTGTTTCGTTCACTGCCCTCTCTGCGCCTGCGATCCTAAAGTCCTAAGCTTCCGTCAGCGACTGCTGCAAGCTCGACGGGATTCTTTCTTCTCAGCGGGTTTTTGCGCAGCCGTAGAAATAGCCTCGGGTCGATCCTACGCCGTCGCCCTTGCCGGCGATAACCTCGTCCATGCCCCTTCACGTTCTAACATAATTCTGCCGAGATTCCATGAGGCATTCGAGCAATGCATCGAAATTTGGTTTCTCAACAAAGCATCCTGTAAAGATGGCAAATCTACAATCTTTCTCACAAAGGAAGAGATCTCCATCCTAGCTGCACCCTACCGGTTGTTTCTAGTGGCTAAGTTCCTCTACGGCAATCCTAAACTCGAACTAATCCGAAAGGAATTTTAGCAAATGAAGCTTAATGTAAGATGGAAGATTGGAAGACTGGATGGTCGGCACGTTCTCATCCAATTAACGGATGATGGAGATTACGCCCAAGTGTTTGCTAGAAGAATACTTCATATAGATAATCGGGTGATGAAGGTGCTGAAATGGACGGTGGATTTTGACCATCGTACTGAACCTCCCATCATTCCGGTGTGGCTACCCTTCCCTGATTTGCAGGTTCATCTTTATGATCAAAAGCTTCTCTTTACTTTCGCAAAGATATATGAAACGCCACTCCACACAGATCCGCTTACAGAGCATCTTTCTAGACCTTCTGATGCTAGAATATTAATAGAATGAGACATTACGTTACCCTACCCGAAAGAGCTACGGATTGGTACATAGCATCAGGGATTTTGGCAACCAGCAGAATTTGAACAGGTACCTCTTTACTGCACCCATTTGCTTATGTTTGGTCACTCTCACCAATAATGTTACCACCTGCATCTGAATCTTAAACCTCCCCGTACAAATGCTACTGGGTCACACATTCCTGCGACGGATATACCGCCTTCCTCACCGCCAGTGATACCCACTACGGTTTCAAAACATCTTCAGAAGGATCGACCCTTGGAGGAGCATCAGGTTGTTGCCACTGATAGGCAGGATTAGGTCATCTCTCAGCCTTCTTCTACTAGAGCATCTATACTACCATCTCAGATACCCACTACTATGGAGGGAGTTCAGACTCCCCACCATGACAGGTCTGAAGATAGGGAAGAAACAAACACTCATAATCTGACGACGGAAAAGGTGCATACTACTACTGAGGAAGAACTACTGCCTAATAGTACCTTGGTTGTTCTACCCGCTCAAGGGGTAGGAGATTCCCAAGTATTGGAACCGATCACAGCAGCAGCCTTTCCCACTTCGGATCAGATTGTTCACTCTTCTGAAGAAGAATGACAAGTGTATACCTCCCGGCGGAAGAAAAAGGCTGGGGTTATTATCCCCCTTGGAAATTTAATGGATGATATTTTGGTCTCTCATGGTAATAGAGAATCACTTCAGAGTCTGATATCTGGATACGTAACCAGGGGTAAAGGAAGCCTTGGCGACCTCGTCCTCTTTAGCTGCTTGTTTCTCTTTTGTTCTATCTTTGTATCACTTTGTTGAGCTTTATTTTGTTTCTTAAGAGTCGTGCTCAATTTGTTTGGGCCCTCACATACTACTTGTGTTGTACCCCTTTTAATTCAATGAAATAGGACCTAGGGCCCCTTTTACAATATATATATATATATATATATATATATATATATATATATATATATATTTTAAAGGCCTCAAGGGCCAATTTCATTAAGATAAAACAGATACAAGATCTTGTGGATGGGCCCGAAACCTGAAGCCCAACCCATACGATACAGCGCTAAACAAAATGAAGCTTAAGGTCATAACAAAAAATTACAAAACGACCATGTCTACGAAAGAGAATGTCGCCGCTCTCGCTCCGTTCCTAGGAGATACATAAAGTAAACTCTTAACGATTGCACCATTGCCATGAGTGATCAAAGTATCATCAACAAAAAGAGAATCGCCAGGCTTCTTCTTCCGTCGAGAAGTGTAAACCTGCCAATTCGCTGCCTCTTCTTCTTCTTCAGATGCTTCGTCTTCTGATGTCTGAATCTGCGAACACTTACCGGTGAGTCGGTCAGAAGCGACAGCTATGGTAGCCTCCTGAGCTATTTGCACCGCAGGAGAGGGGGTCACCATACCGACTTGTTCGAGAAGCGCGATCGTTAATCACCGGATAGGCACCTAGAGTGGAATGAAGAGTCACCCCGACAGCCATGTCAGGCTCAGATTGTACCGTGTTCCCCTTTTGAACCAGGGTAGCATCAGCGTTTTGTTAAAGAATCTCAACAGCAACTAAAGAAGGCCCAGAGGCCCTTTTCCTTGAGGGGGGTGCAGCCTATATCAAGTGCCCCTAGTGTGCCCAAACATTTTGCAATGCTGGCAAAAAAAAGGTTTATCCTCTACCACCACCTTCTGCCAAAACCCATCTTTGCCGTCCGTAATCTAAATTTGATCCACATCTGGGAGGGTAAAATCCCTCTCAACCTGAACCCTCGCACCATCAGGCGATACCATATCATAAGTGTCTGAATCCACTCTCAGAGGAGTACCAAGCGCTTGACTAATGTTATATAAAGCTTTATGTTGGCACAAATGAAAGGGGAGTCCCGGAAGCTTGAACCACATAGGAACAACAGGAGGTTCCTTAGATGGGTCAAAATCTGGAGTCCATTTAATAATCTTCATATAGGTACCAAGAACTGTAATCGATTGTTGAGCAAAAAATCTCGCATAATCTTCTTCCTTTTGAATTCTGATAAGTAGATGTCTACCATCCAAAACTCTCAATCTCCAACCTCCAATGAAATTCAGATCCTCAAAGAACTTTCTGACCAAATCCATTTTGGGATGACCAAATTGGAATTTCATATATATATATATATATATATATATATATATATATATATATATATATATATATATATATAGCTTTTAGGCATATCACTAAGCATGGCCATGCCCGAACTGGCGTGGTCATGCTAGGCCAAAAGAACTTAAGCACTTTTTTTTTGAATGCTGGCGTGACCATGCCCAAAATTGGTGTGTTCATTCTAGTGTCTTGGCATCACTATTGGTGGTGTAATTAAGCTCGAAAGTGGGTCATTTTGTGGTGACCACGCCAAAACTGGGCGTGGTCACACCAGGTCAAATGTAGGTTAGGTACTCAGAGCACGGTGGAGGTCCCGGATGAGTTCAGTGGCCTTGGAAGGTTTTGAATAGATGAGAAATGATCTCTAGCTGCCGAGGAAGGACAACAAATGCACCTTAATACTGGAATAGTCTCTCAAAATGGTGATCATCCCCGAGCAATGCAAAGTGGTCTGAAACCCTTATTTACACATGATAGTGCCCGCAGGTGGGTCTTGTGACTCTAGTTGGCCATAAATGAGTCTGGATTGATGGGATAACATCTCTAAACATTGTGATGGGTGTTAAGCATGTCTCGAGCCAAAGTCAATCAATCTCTTGGTAAATTTACCCAGGTAGGGCAAAAATTATATCGATATGGATTCCGTGCTCATGGCACATGTTAGAAGGTCCAGATGGATACTTGAGCTTCAGGATATTGTGAATGGACTCCAAGTCATCCTGACTCATTCAAGTTAATATCCTACATATGTGACATCAAAAATTGATGCCAACGGTGGGATGAAAAAGTGTACATTTTTTTTCTTTTGTGTGATGGAAATATTTTAGAAAGTCTTTATGCAAAAAATCTGTGATCTTGATGTTGTTGCTAGTTTATAATGTTTTGGTTTATGAGAGATCAAAAACAATAAGTAAGATTTTTTACTTTTATTTTTTTCAAAATGTAAAGAGATTTGTTGAACTATGTTAGTTGAACTATGTTAGTGGGGAGACGTTCCATTTTGTTGAGCTGTGTAAGCTCGATGAAGTAAAATTTCTCCTATTACTCTATTTCTTAACTTACATTAGAATGAGTCATTGCTTTATTGATTTCTTTAAGCATGTTCAAATTTTTTTATTGGTGACACCAAAAACATAATAATAATAATAAAATATTGGTAAAGGAAATGTAAAAGAAAGAGAAAGAATATTAAGAATGAGACCGCTTATAAGATTTTTACATAATATAAGACTTACGAAATGATTTGAGGTGTTGATCTCTCCTTCAAAACTTTATTTTATTGTATGCTTTGGGGTACAACACTAGGAAATGGTACATTTGTACAATATAAATAATATTGTAATATTTAACTAACCTATAGCTATTTGAGTGCACTTTGTGATTTTTATGGATGAGTTATTGTGTTGTCGTCTACCAACTTCAAGAAAGCTTGTCAAGTTATAAAACTTTATGGGAAGTGGATCTGAGTTTTCAGTTGATTTTGCTACTTCATAAAACTGCCTCACTTGAGCTATTGCATTTTCTCTTCACTCCAACGTTGTGTACTATTATTTTTAATTAACTATAGCATGTTAAATTTTATAGTAGATACATATATTTATTGGCAATTAGTTTGTTTCTGTGTTAAGTTAATCCCGAGGTTAACTAGACCTAAACTAAGCATGTTAAGACTGGCCAACATATATTGACATAGCCATTGGCGCTTTTGGGGTTCATTAAAGGGCTGACTATTCTTGAGGATGGAGTCAATCAATAAAAATCCTATCAATACATACATTCAAACCCACAATAAAAAGTCCCTTCTTCGAGCCACTTTGAAATGTGATCTAGTATAAAATAGTATTTATCAATTGTATGAATATACTAAAAAAATAAATTTCTTTATGAATTATGTACTTTTATATATTTGTTATAAATGTACCCATAGGTTTCTAATCCATAACTCTTATTTAAATACACAATAATTGGTCATTGCCTACTCAACTACTATGCCTTTTTATATTCATCGGACGAATAGATACTTTATTATGATTGAGTACATTTCAAATAACAAATAAAAAGACAAGAAACTGTTACTTCTTTCTCATTTGCATGGCTGCTTTTCCATTTTTTTTATATCTTGTTGTATGTCTTCTAGAATTTGGATAAAGCCAAGCATATATTTTTGCTTTATTGTGCCAATTCATATACAACGACTAAAGAATTGTAATGTTCGAAGATCAATTCCAACAAAAATCTGTATAGGATGTGCCTAAATGCTATGTATTGAATGCAATGAAAAATAAAAAAAGGAAAGCTCAATTCAAATGGCTACAAAATTATTATCAAGCTACAAATACTAATTAATTATATTTCATTTTACTTCATTTCTCCTTCAATCCAAACAATGCTTGCTTTATTCCAACGTTTTTAACTACTACAAATGCCAGATGTACAGATCCATGAGCAACAACAATTCAGACCATAGTAACTTCCAGTTTTCCGAAGTCCAGTGCGAGCAAAACATATCTCAATGTAACCACAGTTTCCTTGAGGACAAATGCAAGAACTCCACTTCAAACTCAAAACATAGCAGGTATTATTCATATATAAAGCTCCTAAAATGAGAGATGTCATAATTTCATATTATTTTGTCTTATTTTTGAGAGTTTTATTAGTCAAAATAATTTCTTATATAAAATTTTACTTCATTAAATTGGATCGTAAGTCGATATTTTTCGAGTTGTGTATTGACATACAGTGCGCTATGCAGCTCTGCTTCAAATGATGTGCAGATGAAGGAAGCAATTTCGAAGTCTGGTGATGGCAGAAAATTCAGAGAAGGCAGCAAACGGAAGAAGGTTAGCTTCTTTTCAAAACTTTGCATTGCATGTGTTTGCTATAAATGAGGTGTAGGCAAAACGTAGAACTTGTCTCATGCAAGAAGTCAATAATGTAGTGGACACCTTTCCGACATAGAATAAACCAACGCATAGAACTGGTCTCATGCAAGAAGTCAATAATGTAGTGGACACCTTTCCGACATAATATAAACCAACGCATGTGAGGACATCACAATTTATCAAACTTAATTAAATGTACGCATTAAATGGATATCACATTTTGAAAAAAAGAAAGGAAAATGACTAGAGAGGATAAACATGTATAATGAATGGAGCAACAACATTAGGCTTTTAAGGTGATACCGTCTTCTCTTATTCTGGTGATGAATAGGAGATTGCTATGTAAATATTTGTAGCCTTACAATGATGTGTCTTTTTAACTATTCTAATGGGATTAAAACTAAAATTTAATAAATATTATCAACTTCTCCATCATAATTTGAGCTTGCATTTCTTTGTCTGTGTTAGGGTACTATCAAATATCATGCAAGCCTATTAATTATCAACTGACTGGAGATGTGGGAGTCTTAAGCTCTTAAACTTACGAAGTGTATGAACTTTCTTCGTAGGGAGCTTTGAATCGAAAGTATCAATGTTTAGTTGGATGAATCGGAGGCCAAGTAGTATAAGTGATTGCCAATCGTTCGATAGTATAAGCCAACATTTTTGATGTAAGATAAAATTCTCTTTTTGGCCCAATAATATCATATGAAGGTGCCCCTAATATACTTATGTGTCAAAAGTAAATGGTAAACAGTTTAAATATTGAAACCCGAATTGATCCAAAATACATGCCAACTTTTTCTCCTTGTATAAAAATAAAATAAGAATTAACTACAGTTTAGTAGTACAAAATAAATGCCATGTAGTTATATTAAATAAATTTCTTCATTTTTTATGAAATGTTTTTTCTATTATAACTTCTCTTATGCTTTTTCACTGTAAGAATAAATTGTGTGCACGGATGCTTCCTAAACCTAAGTGGTCGATGATTTTGTATTTGGGGTTTGAACTGATATATAACTTTGAACATGTATTTGGTTGAATCCAGATTTGTCCTGTGAGGAGTGCCCAAGGTTCAGTATGGTATAGACCATGGAGAAGAGATATAGAGGGATGCAAAAAAATGAAAAGAAAATAAAAGCACACACAGACTTGCCCCGTTAGAGAGAACAATGATATTCCCGGTCTCTGTGACCTCTTTTATATATGAAAATAGATATTACAGAGTAAGGAGGAGAGTTTCTCCCTACAGGGTATGGGTCTAGGTAAAAATCCCTCTTTTACATGCATTGGATTCTCTATTTATAAAGGATAGATGGTCACCATGTAGAAAATTATATATGCCTTTGCTTTAATGAGGGGTTACAAGGTATTATTATCTTTTTCCATGTAATTTCATATTTGTGACTAATTTAGGCATTCTTTTGATATTCCTGGACCCTTTGAAAGATGTCGACTGACCAAGCAGGTGTCAGCCAGCTATGTTGCCTTGGTGTCGGGCGATTTTCACCCTGGGAAGTGAGTCGACTCTAAGCGTGGTACCCAGCCAACCCTAGTGTAACAAGTCTTCTAGCCCATTTATTTTTAATCTTTAAGGGGAGTATTGAAAGTTGATATGATGATTTTTGTGAGGTTGTTGAAGATATCTTTGTTTGCCTTAGTTGGGAGAGTTGTCTGCTTTTGGCAGCCCAAATAGTTCTTTTGTCGTTCTATATTTAGGATCAATAATCGACTTCATGAATGTCAGCGTTTAATCTTGACTGTCACCCTGCTTTGAGATCCATACTTGTCATTTTCTTATGTAGATTATAAGTTATCAAATTTTCCTGCTCCTTGATAGTGACAGCTACAATAGGTTACAAAATTTTCTTCCTCTTTGACAGTAATAGTTTAATGCAAGGATTTATCCCCATGAACCTTATATATAGGTCATAAGGGGGTAGCTTTATCATCAAAATTTATTTCTTCTTATTTTCTTTCACTCCATATTAGTAACCCAATATGAGAAAGGGTCTAATTTGGTGCTAATGTTGTTGATAAATATAGAATGTTGGCGACCCTTGGAATAATATTGTGCCTGTCTGATGGTGAATCGACAAGAAAGAAACAAGACAAGAAGCCATGAACGACAGAGAAAATGGGGGTAGAGTATTCATCTGACTCAATTTGAGATGCTCCAGTGAAGATTTACCTACCTTTGGGAAGGGATTGGGTAGTTTCACAGCCGATCCACTGATGAAAACCTCTATCGAGGCTCGGACTCAACTAAGGATCCCGAAAGTTTCCTCTCTGACTGTTATACCCATAATCTAGTGTGGAGACCATCTGGTTAGTAAAAAAGGCTCGACCGATGATTTTCTGTCCCACGATGTGGGTGGAATGACTAGGTCAAAAGTGAAGCATAGTTTTGCATATTTAATCCTATGTTTTTCTTCAGTTGAGTCACTTGTCATTTACTCATGACTTTTGCTTTTGTAGTTGATAACCCTCATGTTGATTATAACTCGATCTGTGGCAGTAGCCAAAATATGACCTAGATGGTAGGCCATGTTCCCTCAACACCTATTGGGAGCGAAGAGAATGTGGTAAACAGCCTGACCAATCCTGCGGTAGCATATGGCAAACCTCTAAAGGGCATTGGATGGCCTTTGGGACATTGATTCAATGGCTGAAAGAACTGGAGGTTGTTTTGGTTCAACGGGATGAGGTCATGTGTGTCGCGTTAGGGAAAATGTGTTGTGAGTAGTCGATCTTCGTCGAGAAGTTGTAGAACTCCAGGAAGATATGTTGGTTCAGAGGGTTTGTTCTGACACCAATCAAGTGAATTAATATAAAATCAAATGTCAAACATTATACTAAAGGCTACGACCAACTTGTAAAGTACCATCTGTCGGACTGAGTGTCACCGGTAATTATGTTTTTGAATAATAGAATGCTTTGTTTTTGTCTATCTTGATTTTCTTCTTGAAATGAAATATTTTCTCTAATTTATCTCACAATATTTAAGCTTTGGGTGAATTCCTACAAATATGGTTGAGGGGACCATGGGCCTCGATCCTCTCTTTCCTTTCTTATTCCTTTGCCTATTTTTTTACTTCATCATTTCGCTTTGTTTGTCTGTATCAACTCTCTGTCTTAGGATGGTTCCTAGAAGAACTGCCCAGGCCTTCCGTTTGGTTGTTGCGGCCAAGTGTTATGTTATGTTTTGTTTCCATCTAAGGTCACTTTCATTGAAGAGAACATTATTTTTTAACCAACCAAAAAATTGGAAGCCTCCTGCTCCGATGTGAGGGCGACCGGTAGATACAGGAACAATTTGGTGTTATACAAGATTGAATTTCGATACAAGATGTGATTTCCATTTTGTCGCCAACTTCATTCCATTGGGAATCAATAACAAAGTTATTATTGCACAGATCAAGCCGAATTCCATTGCAACGATTATGACCTGCATCATTTTTTGGCTGCTAAAGGGCTCTATATGGTGGAATAACCTTTTTAGTTGCATGTTTTCTTTTCCCGTGGGGCCAGACGATTATGTCTAATCTGAAACAATCGCATGGTCCCAATTTTCTAGGTTAGAGAATAAAGTTAAGAATTGGAAATACAAAATTTCCATCGATATTTGGGGCATTCGGATAATTCCGACTGATGAACCTTTCCAGAAAAAGGAGGGCACCAACGTTCCCCAAATTGAAGGGTCTAACATTGAGGGTTAGCTTCTTTTATTTCCTTAAAATATCATGTCAGGTACTATTATCATAGTCCTGTTTCTGGGAGCCTTTGGCCATATGAAAGCAGAATTGTGGGCTGCTTCAGATACTGCTGAGGTCAAGTGGGCAAAATAGGTGGCCGCTCGAATAACCAAGAATATGGCTAAGGCCAAAGCAAAGGTAAAGGTCAAAGTAGAAGAAGCCAAAAAACAAGCAGAGGTGGCTAATGGATGGCCCACGAAGATGGAAGGTGGAGCGATCGGTTTTGTAAGTGAGGATTTTCTCCTTTCTGTTTCTATAACTATGTTAGTGATTTAACATTTTTCGGCTGGTGAATTGACCATTATTGTCAGAAAACCAAGCTAAATTTTATTTATTTCCAAGATGCAGCTCCTTCCAATATTCGAGAAATTAGGGGTATATCTAACCTGCCTAATGGATTCTTAGACGAAGAGACCATCTAAGAAGAAGAAGAAACAAAGTACAGACACCTGCACTCTGTCATGATGCCTTGTTCCATGCTCATTCTGCTAGAAGTGAGGCCAGTTAGCTTGCCACTCCCATGGGGGCCAGGTCCGAGATCAATCTGTATGTAGAATCTTATGAAGAAGTTGTGCATTGAAAGTTCAAAGAGCTAATCCTAGGATCGACTCCCATGATCCCTCTATTTTTCTAAAGAAAGGAAAGTTTTACAATCCAGCTGGATTCCTTCTCATGTTTAAGGGATGAAAAACTGGAATCCTTCATACCATTGGTTTATAACCATCGACCGGTCAATTAATTGGTACAATGATTCTCATTATACTAAGATTTATCCTTCGTCATTTTTTGAGGTCATATGGTTGTGAGCATTTCTGAAGTCTCTTCGAAAGCTCCATTGGTCAGATCTATATCATTTGATGGTGTGGCAGGCATCCATCTTCAGTCTATGGCCTTAGAATGGTCTGAGAATATGTGGACTACTACAACAAACTTAGCTGAAATCTCGACCAAACTTGCCAAGAAGGCAGAGAAGCAAGCCATAGTGGCCAAAACTAGTTGCAGCCGAGGAAGAGCTCTATATGATTACAAAACCCTGGTAGATCACCAAGTAGAAGAATCACAAATTGAAGGCTTAGATGGTGACTATGAAGACCAAGGAAGAGTTTTTCAAGTCGCTTCCATCACACCCCATGTGAGAAAACGTTTTAGGCTATCATCTTCGGATCGATAGCATGATGAAAATTAACCGGTCAATCAGGTTGGGTTTGGTTGATCCAAATTTTGTTGATCCAAAAGAGTTTGTGGCTCTATATACTGTTCTAGGGGATTGTCTAGGAATGATTGGGGCACCAAAGATAAACAAGCTTCGTGAGGCTCAGACATTTTTTTTAAAGAAACTTTTGTAAAATTTATATAAATAAACATTTGTAAATATAAAAATTTAGTATATTTCTTTTTATAATAGAATAATAAAATTCAGTCATTTTTTCATATCCTAGGCATTTAACTTACTATTCTTTCGTGATAAATTACTTGGTAAGGAGTATGTGTTCATTGGATTGTTCAGATCTTGTGAAAGATCATTTGTTATTTTGATTTGGTATCAACCCTCACAAGTCTTACCTCACTAGTCTCATTTTTCTTTGGTGAGATTTATTTCATTAGTTTATCTGCATTATTGGAAGACTTAAGCGGATCTTGTCATTGTCTTAGCGAGGGCAACCATCAGACTTACTACTGGGGTGATTTGTGCTTTACCCTTGCAGAACTTATTGCAATACGGAATGGGACCACCTCAAAAGATATTTATAATTTAAATTTAGATACCATCCTTTGAGTGCTTGGCTTGTGCATCAATATTTGGGCCAACCAGACGATCTTGGTGTCGTGGCTATTCATTTTTGTGCTCGTAATTAGTGAGGCGTTCATGGCGTTCATGTTGGTCATTTTAATGTTTTAAACCGACCAGAGATTCATGACATCATTATCGATCATTTTTTTAAACTTTTAATTGATCGAACGTTCTTGGCTTCACCCTTGGTCATTTCTTATGCTTTTAAATGAGTGTCCTTGGTGTCGCTAAATGTTGTTTTTCTATCTTTGTAACTGATCAGACTTCCTTGGCGTCATTGTCAGTCTTTTTTGCTCTTTATCACAATCATTCGACTCACATCTTGTAATTTTTAAAGTCCAAATCACTCGATTAGATCATCGCCTCGGTTGGGCGTCAAGTTTCATCAGATCATAGGCAGATTTTATTGGAACCTTTGTGAGAATAACCGTCGAGACTCACCACTGGGAAGATTTGCACCTTACCTTTTGTAGGTTTTGTTGCTACTAGGTAGAGACTCACCTCCAGAGCTTTATCTAATCCAAGCTTAAAGACAAAAAAAAAAAAAAAAATCGGATAAGAAGTGTTGTGAAATATTAGGCTGGTTGGACCTCATTAGGTCTTTTGCCATGACATTTGGGATTGAGGTTCTCCAAGTTTTAATTAAACCTGGGAGGTTGAAAATTCATCATACAATTAAGAAAGTTTTCGAGATAATACTGTGGTGAACAGGGCGTTGGTCCCGTGGTGCCGGCTAGTAGGATTAATGAAATCGTTTCGACCGTTGCGAGCCATACATTCGTTGAGGTACTCACTTCCCAGCGAAAGCCTCTAGGAAAATGAATAGGGCGTTGACTGCTTGGGGCCAGCTGATTAGTGTGCCAGTAGGATTAATTATATTGTTTTGACTGTCAAGAGCCAGTCATCTATTGAGGTGCTCACCTCCAAGCTAAAGTCAGACATGCAACTCGGTCGGTCAACCTTAGGATGTTCGGTCAGCATTGAGCTGTCCAGCCAGTCGGATTCATGAACTTTAGCGTTTGGTTTTGAATGTCAGACTACTTCGAGATCCGGACAGTTCATTTTTCGATGTACATATATATATATATATATATATATATATATATATATATATATATATATATAGTAAATATGTTTACATAAGGTTAATTCCTCAAGAATACTTTCAGCATGATAAAGAAAATAATAGCCAAATCGAACTGGAAAATGAACAATTCTAACTTGATGAAATGAATTTCAGAAATTTCTAGTAAACTGTTGTACTGAATAAGATTCTTAAATTATACCTTCCATACAAATACTTATACCTTCCATACAAATACTTGCTGCTCCATAGTTCCATAAATACGATATGATCCGGAAATGCTAGTCTAATAATAAATGCAAAATAATAAGTATTCATGAAGATTTCTCATAAAATTATAAGAAATTTAAACAAGTTGATAAGGAAAAGACGTTATTAAATTCCTCTTTCTTTCAAAAGCTAATTATTATGGGTGGTTCTGTCAACTTACAAGTATGCAATTTAAAGCTAATAAATTAGCTAAATGTTTCTTTTTTATGAAAGGCATTGATTTGTACCAAATAGGAACAAAATATTTATAAGAAATTTCTTCCCATAATAAAAATAGCTCTATCGGGTCATTTTTTATTATATTTAATTTGAAATGAAATATACTTGATTGATTACAATAAAATAATATTTATTTTTATTTTTATTTTTTCTTGAGAAACTATGTGGACTAATGTGCCTAAATTAGCTCCGACTATTTACATGAGGTCATTTTAGTCCCTGAGTTTATAGAAGCGTCAACATAATTCATGGTTATTTAAAAATTGAGCTCTAATAAGTCTCCATTGACCATTTCATCCCCAATTTAAAATGTATGGTATCTATTTTGACACTTCTATAAACTCTATGACTACAACAAACCCTATTAAGTGGAGACTATTTTGATACTCACTCTTATAACAGCCTTCAAATGACCTATTTTAAGTTCTTTTCAAAATAAATGGTTTTAAAAAACTAAAATATTAATAATATACTAAATGAATTTTTATAAAATAAAAAATAAAATGAATACACTTGGAGAGTTAATATTTTTTATCGATAAAAAATATGCATAGATATCATCAATGAATTAAGTACAAATCATTGTATGCGTTACTAATGTTTCCTTCCGTCTATCCTCCTATCAAGTCTTCTCAGGAAATTCTTCTAATAATTATTCTTAGTTTTAAGCAATTTTTTTCTGCATTTCACATTTCGTACAACGTCACAATGTTTTGTCCTGTGGTTGATTGTTGCGAGAAAATGACCTTAGTCAAAGAATTGATACTGGCCACCGGTTCCTCTACGCTATGCATTTGTTTTTGGTTGGGTCGTTGAGCTTTGGGGACCGCGAACTTTTGATGCGGATAGAATACCAAATTATCAGACTACAAACTCATCCGTTGCATTTGCATTTATTTTGTGCAATTCCCACGCCTAAGCACAAGCTGCATTCAGAATTTATATATATATATATATATATATATATATATATATATATATATATATATGTGTATATGTGTACGTATATATATATGATATGAATGATTATATTGGTTGGGTCGTTGTCTATGCTATCCAATTGGTATTATATATATATATATATATATATATATATATATATATATATATATATATTTATTTATTTATGTATTTATATATGTATGTATGTATGTATTCATGTTTATTTATTCATATTATTAACATATAAAAAACATGCTATAGAAATAAGAGAATTTAATTACGTATAAAATGAATATAAATAACTATATTTATTGATAAAATATTGTATTCTTTTTAAAAAATACATAAAAAAAGTTTTCATGAAATAATAGAAGCATAAGCAAATTAACTATCGTATAGGAATCACTTAAAAATTAAATGTATTTTTTAGTTTTCAAACATTTTATAATTTTTAGCCATACACATTATTTTCTTATTTATTTACTTGCTATGACATGTTGATTGTTTATCCACCCTATCAGGCACAATAGTTTGACCGGATACTGTGCATTTTGATATTATATAATTTTTAACAAAAATATTTCTCACTGACAATCACAAAACATACCATAAAATTTATATGAGTTGGTATAAATAAAAATTAAGTTGGTAAAAAGAAAGATGCACTCCTTATTTAACTTTTTCTCTGCTTACATATTTCCTACAGATTATTCATCAGAAGATGTCTCCATATGAGGAATTATCATTAAGAGAACCGGACTGTAAACTAACATTGTCATCATTCGACTATCAAAAACAAACAATAAGTGAAGGAAGAAGAGACGGGAGTTTAAGCATTGATGCCTTTGAAGGGGTCCCTGTACTGGCAAACTCAATACAAGTTGATTCGAGGCGCTGTAAAAGTCTAACAGAAGAGAATGAGATAAATCTTGACCTCACAATTTCATCAAAATCATATAATTCTTGAGTTTAGATAGAGCACATAAAGTAATGCTATATAATCTCATTCATAGCGCAATAAAATTTTGATTTGTTGGCAGTGATGTTAAAATAAAATTGGATGCAATATATTAACTTATGCAGTTATTTCAAATTTTTTGCCTTCCTCTCTCTCTCGCTCTATTTGTCTTAGTGCTAACTGCCAACATGTCGAAATTTTACTTTAGACTGCATGAGATGACATAGCATTCTAATTTATGTACTGATAAGATAAAACTTCGACATACTGACAGCAATGATATATCAACATTTGAGGTTTGTGCGCAGAGGTTTGATGTAGAATAAAGATTAGACTCATGCATATGTAAATAGATATCTCCAGCTCCAGGTTTATAATTATTTGTATGATTATGACCAAATTTTTTGTTAAGATAATTGTAGATGTTTTACTTATATCAGATAAATATATGGATGCACAACCGCTTGAAATATTAAATTTATTTCATTTCGGTTATGCCTGATAAAAGAGGATTTGGATGGAAAATAAAAAGAAAATAAAATGAATTTAAGATATTAGTTGCTTAATTAATATTTAATTAACAACTGGAACGAATGTGTCCAGATATTCTTTGAGAATGATGTCCGATGAGCTTGTGGCTTAATTATGCCATGATTTGTCGCGTAAGCACCTCATGGGCTTCCAAAGGAAGCTTTAGACAAGCGAGATGGAGGGAATTCATCTATAAAATATATTTGATAATATTAAAAAAATTGGATATTTTACTTTTTCCGAGAAAATTTTGTTTTTTTCTGCAATATTGAGCCCATGCAATTAATCAACTTGAGGCTTTAATAGGGTTCATTGCAATTGATAGGTTTTCATGATGATTGTAAAACGTTTGCCTGGCGATAATTTATTCTTAGAATGTCGAATCACTTTATTTTGATTGTTTTTTTCTCATAGAAGGGCTATTTGCTCTCTGAAAAATATTACATCCGGACTACGCACGTAGAGCTACGTGCGGAGGCCAATCCACAGGAGATACGTGGAATCCCGCAATAACGCGCAATAACACGGGAATAACACGAAGGAATATTCCTCGTGTTACTCCGCGATTAGCGGTGTTTTGGGCGGAATAACACGGAGAATATTCCTCCGTGTTATTCCGCGTTATTCATGTGTTATTGCGGTAGTATTGTAACACCGGGAATATTCCCCCGTGTTATTCCGCATTATTCTCATGTTATTCCGTGTCGTATTGATATGTTATTGTGGTGGTGTTACAATACCACCACAATAATGCGAAATAACACGGGAATAACACGAAGAATATTCTCTGTGTTATTCTGCGTTATTCCCCGATTTATTCCGACAAGAACACCGCTAACCGCGGAGTAACACGAGAAATATTCCTTCGTGTTATTGCGCGTTATTGCGGGATTTTCCACGTGTCTCCCATGGATTGGGCTCCGCACGTACCTCTACGTGCGTAGTCCGGATGTAATATTTTGCCCTATTTGAGAAGATAAAAGTAGTTCTTTTCATCATAGCCTCCTTGTTTGGTAAAACAATGGATATAAATGTGTTGAGAATTTTAGGCAAAAAAATGCAAGAATCGACACAAATCTAGAAAAAAAGCACAAATTTAACGAGTTTTGGCAAAGATGTCTGCATCCTCAGGATTAGAGCGGCGCCTTTCTTTTAATTTTAGAAAAGAATACAGAATCACTTTTAGGGTTACAAAAACATATATATATATATATATATATATATATATATATATATATATATATATATATATATATATATATATATATATAACCTCAGACATACAATATGTAATTACCAAATTATCCATTTACCATATCATGGGGCGTTGCCCCCGCACCCCCAACACACATAACAAAACTCCCCCGGTTTGCTCGCTCCGCTCTAGTATATGTCCCTTATTTGGTATATGAGTCATACCTAACAAATCACCATCTTGGCGAATATCCAGCCCTTTAGAAGAAAATATACCTGGGAGTTATACATGCGCCAATGTGGGTTGGGTGATGCACCAAAAATATATATGGTTTTTGCTATATAATTTTATCCATTTTTGGTGATATAGCACTTTAAAGAAAGTTATTTTTCATGATTTGTTGTACGTATGATGATTTTAGGTGATTGAAGTGAAAAGAAGTGAAAAGGAACGAATTCGGAGCAAAAAAGAGCAAAAAGGAGCAAAAAGGAGGAAAACAGGTTCTGGTGCCGCCAACTCCAAAATGGGCGCCGCCGGCGCCATTTTCTAGAGAGTTCATAATAGATTTGACGATAAAGCGCCACCGGCGCCCAATGTCGGTGGAATTCAAATTTGAGGAGTTTTGGAGACTTTTGAAGGGATGTCTATGGAAACTCTTGGGATTTCGTTCCTAACTTGTAAGTAACTATTTTTGGACGAAAATAGGTGTGTGTCTTGTGTATTGTAGTGGTTTTGGTGTGTGTCTTGTGTATTGTAGTGGTTTTGGTGTGTGTTAAGTGTTAGGGATTAGGAGAAGAGTGTGTAGAAGTGAGAATTTGAGAGGAATTCTTCTCTAAGGAGTGAAGGAGAAGAAGTAAAGTAAGTGATTGCTTCTTCCTTTCCATTCTAAAGAGGGAAGTAAGTGTTGTAAAGAAGAGAGAAAAGGATTCAAAGGAACTTCAAGGGAATTGCATTGGGGAAGAGAAAGAGATAAGTTGTATTTTCTTTTGTGGTTTGTATGACTTTTCTTTTATATATAAAATCCATGTTTTATTGTATCTTCTTCATGAATTCTGAGTAGTCTCCTTCGTCTGTCTTCTTGCATAGAGATGTGATGATTGATTGATGTGGATTTGATGTGCTTTTAACGTATTGAAGAAATTGTGATAGTTTTTCATTTCGAACTTAATTTACTTTTCGATTTGGCCAATTGAATTGTTAAAATATGTTGTTGAATATTAATTTTGAATGGATTTAATGTCCTACAACAATAATGAAGAATCCATTCCATTTCCATGGATGAATTGCGTAGTTCATAAGAATTGAGTGCAAATAAATATGGAAATGTGTTTTGATGGACTTCAATTTGGAGGTTTCAAGGTAACAGGCTGAGATCCCCAAATTTGTTCTAAGATTAGTAACTCAACCCGAAGGTTAGCCTTCAGGTGAAGGGTGAGTGGGAGCTCCGAAGTGAGAGTAGGTATCCTCCCAGCTTAGCGTTAGATTTAGTGACTAAACTTATGATATGTCAATGTTTTTTTCATGCTTAGAAGAGGGGGTACTCTTTTAAGAGTAAAGAAACATTTATGCTCCTATTTGACACAATAACATAGATAATTGTTCTATATCATGCACACATCATATTCTCATTGCAAGAGGAAAGATACTTTTCTCATTATCAAAAAACTTTTCAAATACATAGTTTAGTGTGTCTGTTAGTTAATTCTGTTTTCAAAGTTATTAGAAGTAATTGTTGTTTGATTAATTGTTACTGTTTTCTACATAGTGTTAGTAGAAGTAAGTATTAAACTTTAAGTGCAATTTGAGTATCAGATTATGTGCTACATTATCTATTGTGAAACAGTTTCTTCTACTTCGTAACTTCCCTGTGGGATCGATAACCAGGATTCCATTAGAGCCCTGTATTACTTGATACGATACGTATACTTGCGTTAATTGCTTGGACTTTACAAAATTATTATAAACATATATAAATTTGAGTTCATAAATTCTTGCAATATAAAGTCTGTAAACGTCCCGGTCAAGTTTCTGGCGCCGTTACCGGGGAAGGTAACGAAGTAACAAAGTAAGTTAGTAAGGAAGGAAGTATAAACGATATTTATTGATAATATAGTAACAGAAAACCTTTACGTTGTAGTGTGTAATTGTGTGTTTGTTTACTTTTTAAAAGTATTTGTGTGATTGTATATGCGTAGTAGTGGATCTATATGTTTAGTGCGTTACAATTTAGAGTTTGAGCGTACTGTTAGAAAAATTAGAAAACAACAAAAACAAATTAAACATCCTTGTGAAATGGAGAATAATCAAGATAATCAGAGAAATGATCTTGGAAATTTGCCAAGACCTTTAAGAGATTATGCTAACGCAACAACAGACGAAATTCACATAACTGTTCAAAATCTTGATGTTGCTGCTAATTCATTTGAACTTAAACCTGCTATTATCCAAATGGTACAAAATAATCAATTCTGAGGAACTCCTAATAAGGATCCAAATTTACATCTCGCTAGTTTTTTAGAACTGTGTGCTACTTTTAAATATGACGGAGTGTCTAGTGACACTGTCAGACTAAACTTTTTCCTTTTTCATTAAGGGATAAAGCTAAGGCGTGGTTAAACTCATTAGCACCTGGATCTATTAGAACTTGGGGAGAACTATCTCAAAAGTTTCTATCAAAATATTTCCCTCCATCAAAGACTGCTAAACTAAGAAATGATGTTCCATCTTTTTGTTAGTTTGAAGGAGAGTCAATATATGAAGCTTGGGAGAGATTTAAAGATCTTTTTAGGAAGTGCCCACATCATGCTTTACCAGATTGGTTAATAATTCAAACATTTTATAATGGATTAGTGGGATCATTAAGATCTATTATAGGTGCTGCTGCTGGTGGATCGTTAATGACAAAACCTCTTGATGAAGCATACACATTAATTGAAGAAATGGCTACTAAAAATTTTCAATGACCCTCTGAACGGGTAAATCCTAAGAGAGTAGCTAGTGTTCATGATTTAGATATGATGACTATGGTAGTTTCTCAAATTGCAGCCCTTTCTAAGAAAATAGATCAATAAGGAATGAATTATTCTCAACCACCTCAAGTGTTGGAGGAAAATTCATTTGGACAGATAACAAAATCTCAAACACCTTATGAGACTTTAAATGCTATTAATAGAGCTAACAATTCTTATTCGAATTATTATAATACCGGTTGGAAGAATCACCCAAATTTCAATTGGAATAATAGCAATGCCAATGTTAACCCACATTGGGGTAACAGTTCTATAAATCCAATTGAAATTCGAACAATTAAGGAAATACCAATTTTAGACCATCTTATCCTCCTAGATTCAATAGTAACCCGCAATTTAAGGATAAGAAGTTGTCAACTGAAGAAATGATTCTGAATATGGGAAATCAATTACAAGCTCAAGGTTGCTATGAAAAATATTGAAAATCAATTGGGGCATATTTTCACTGCACTTAATAATAGACATTCTGGAACACTTCCAAGTAATGTTGAAATCAATCCAAAAGATCAAAATAAGGAACAAAATAAGGCTATTCAATTAAGGAGTGGAAAAAAAACTAGAGTGCACAAAGAAGTTGAAACAGAAAAGGAGAAGGTGGAAATTGAAAAAGGTTTAAACAAGATTTATGCAGACTTGGATTATCCTCTTGAGCCAATGAAGATAACTGTTGAAAAACCACCACCTCTATTTCCTCAAAGATTGATGAAACAAAACAGGGAAACAAATTTGGAAATTTTTTGGAGATCCTTAAGAAATTAACAATAAATATTTTTTGTTGAAGCATTCGAACAGATGCTTGACTATGCCAAGTTTATTAAGGACATCTTGAGAAAGAAAAGAAAGTTTATAGATCATGAAACTGTTGTACTTAACGGATAGTATAGTGTAATTATTCCGAAGAAGCTTCCGGAAAAACTTAATAATCCTGGTAGTTTCACTATTCTGTGTGCTATAGGTGAAATTTTTTTTCGGAAAAGCCTTATGTGATATGGGAGCTAGTATTAATCTTATGCTATTATCAACTTTCAAAAAATTGGAAATAAGAGAAATTTCTCCTACATCTGTGACTCTTCAGTTGTCCGATCGTTCCATTACTTACCCTAAAGGAGTGGTGGATGATGTGTTAGTGAAAGTGGATAAATTTATCTTTCCTGTGGATTTTATTATACTTGATATGGAGGAAGATAAAGAAATTCCAATCATTTTGGGTAGACCATTCCTTGCTACTGGAAGACTAGTGATTGATGTTCAAAATGGAGAATTAACTCTGAGAGTTAATGATCAAGAGGTGACCTTTAATATTTTAAAATCTATGAAGTATCCCTCAATAGAAAAAGATAATGAATGTTTTAAGATGGAGGTTTGTGAATATTTGAGGAACAGTCATTTTGAAAATATATTTGAAAAAGAAGTAGAGTATGAAAATATGTTTGAAGAAGAAATTCAAGATGAAGAAAATTCAGATAGTAAGAAGAGTGAAGATTTGGAGTATGTTCAAGAGAGATTCGAAGTATTAGACAATATGGAAGGTGGAAATAAAAGCTTAATTCCATCTATACAAAACCTCCTGAACTTGAGATGAAAATTCTCCCTAATCATTTAAAGTATATGTTTTTAGGAGAATCATCTACCCTGCCAGTTATTGTATCTTCGGAGTTAAATGATTATCAAGAATGTAGTTGTCGTAAACTTTAAAAAGATACAAGAAAGATTTTGGATGGACTTTGGTAGATATTAAAGGAGTTAGTCCTTCGATTTGTATGCACAGAATTTTATTAGATGAAGAACATAAATCAAGAGTTGATCCACGAAGGAGATTGAATCCTATAATGAAATAAGTAGTTAAGATAGAGATTTTAAAATGGCTCGATGCTGGAATTATTTATCCTATTTTGGATAGTACTTGGGTGAGTCAAATACATTGTGTACCGAAAAAAGGAGGAGTGACTGTTGAAGTGAATGAATGTAATGAAATTATACCCACAAGACAAATTAATGAATGGCGAATTTGAATTGACTATAGGAAATTAAATGCCGCCACCAGAAAAGATCACTTTCCTCTTCCTTTTCTCAATCAAATTCTAGATAGGCTTGCTGGACACAAGTACTACTGCTTTCTAGATGGATATACTGGTTACCATCAAATACCTATTGCTCTTGAGGATCAAGAAAAGACCACATTTACTAGCCCTTATAGAACCTTTGCTTTTTGAAGAATGTCTTTTGGACTGCGTAATGCACCTGCAACATTTCAGAGATGTATGATGTCTATCTTTAGTAGAATGATAGATAATGGAATAGATGTTTTTATAGATGATTTCTCTGTATTCGAGACTTCATTTGAAATTTGCCTGGAAAACTTAGCAAAAGTTTTGGAGCTCTGTGAGAAAATAAATCTAGTTATGAATTGGGAGAAATGTCAATTTATGGTCGTACGAGGAATCGTGCTTGGGCATAAAATTTCTGAACATGTTATGGAGGTCGATCCTGCTAAAATTAGAGTGATTGAGAGATTGCCGCCACCCACTACTGTGAGAGAGGTGAGGAGTTTCTTAGGACACGCTGGATTTTATAGGCGATATATTAAAGATTTTTCTAAAATTACCTAACCTTTGTGCCGACTTTTAGAAAATGATATAAAATTTGATTTTAATGATGAATGCTTGAGTGCTGTCAAATTATTGAAAGAGAAATCAATCACTGCATCTATAATTGTTTCCCCAGATTGGGAGAAACCATTTGAACTTATGTGTGATGCGAGTGATTATGCGATCGGAGTAGCATTGGGGCAAATGCATGATAAAGTTTTCAAAGTCATTTACTATGCTAGTAAAACTCTTAATGAGGCTCAAATTAATTATATCACAAATGAAAGAGATTTATTAGCTATAGTATTTGCTTTTGAAAAATTTAGACCTTATTTAATTGGAGCTAATAGTATTGTTCATACATACCATTCGACTATCAAATATTTAATGCAAAAGAAGGATGTGAATCCTATACTAATTAGATGGATACTTCTTCTGCAAGAATTTGATTTTATGATAGTTGATAGGAAGGGAGCTGATAACCAGAGAGCTGACCATCTGTCAAGATTAGAGTATGACAAATAATTTGAATTTGAGAAAGGAAGTTACAGAAATTTTCCCTGATGAGCAACTTTATACTATTATAGGAAGCAATTTGCCTTGGTATGGTGATATTGTGAATTATATTGTAAGTGATATTCTACCATCTGATTTAAACAAAAGAAATTTAAATATTATGCAAGATTTTATTTTTTGGATGAGCCCTATCTATATAAACATTGTAAGGATCTGATTATTAGGAAATGTGTGCCACAAGAAGAAACAAATTTGATTATTTAACGATATCATGATTCTGAATTTGGAGGTCATTTTGGTGCTGATAAAACTGCTTTTAAGATTTTACAATCTGGATTTTATTGGCCTACTCTTTTTAGAGATATTTATAGATATACTAAATCATGTGATCGATGTTAGAGATTAGGTAATATCTCTAAAAGAAATGAGATGCCTCTAAATTATAATTTGGAAGTTGAAATTTTTTATGTATGGGGACGACTTACTCCTTCATTTGGAAATTTATATATATTGGTTGCTATTGATTATGTCTCAAAATGGATTGAAGCTATTGCTTTACCTAGATGTGATGCTCAAAGTGTTTCAAAATTTTAAAGAAAAATATTCTTACAAGGTATGGAATGCCGAGAGTGATCATAACTGATGGTGGATCCCATTTCAGGAATAATAAAATTAGGACATTGATTGAGAAATATAATATTATTCATAGAATCTCTACTGCTTATCATCCCCAGACTAGTGGTTTAGCAGAAGTGTCTAATCGTGAAATTAAAAGAATATTGGAGAAAACTGTGGATAATCGTAAATTAGATTGGTCTGCTCGATTAGATACTGCTTTATGGGCTTATAGGACTGCTTTTAAAACTTCTATTGGAATGTCTCCTTATGGATTAGTATTTGGTAAGTCCTGCCATTTACCGGTTGAATTGAAGTATAAAACATATTGGGCAATAAAAGAGTTGAATTTTCATTTGAAAAATGCTGGAGAAAAAAGATTTATGCAATTGAATGAATTAGAAGAGATTAGAAATGCATCTTATCACAATGATATGATCTATATAGAGAAAATGAAATTGTGGAATGATCGAAAAATATTGAGAACGAAATTGGAATTTGGACAAAAAGTTTTGTTATACAACACAAGATTGAAGTTATTTCCTGGAAAGCTCAAGTCTAGATGGTTAGGACCTTTTACAATTGTAAAAGTTCATTCTTTTGGAGCTGTTGATATTAAAGATCCTGATACTGGAAAAATTTTCAAAGTTAATGGGCATGGATTAAAGCCTTACTTTGACGGGTTTCAACCTGATTTTAAAGAGGTTTTAATGATTAGTCATCTCGATTAACTGATGGTTTGTCGGGCTGACGATGTTAAACCAAGCGCATTATGAGAGACAACCCATATGTATCTGTGGGGTGTGTTTTCTTGTTCGATGTAGTTGTACTTTTTAGATAGTTATTTTTGAATCCTAAGTACTCCTAAATAATTTTAAAATTGATAAATGGTGGATCAAATTGAGATATTGAAATATTTTGGGCCAAACAAAGTTCGGTGAGAATTTTTGATCATTGGCGCCGCCGGCGCCCTATCACAGAGTAATACTGAACTTACAGGTTTGAGCGCCGCCGGCGCCCTATCGAGCGGCACCAGCGTCCTATCGAGCACCACCGATGCCCAAAACCTGTTGACTATTTTTGAAGTTTCAAAATGCGAGTTTTGGCGGTTTTGAGTGGGATCTTCATCCTTATAACTCCTTAAACTCCATTTTAGACTTCCTAACTCCAGAAAAATGAAAACTACCATTCCTAATTTGCATCCCATGGATTCCTACTCTATAGAAACCCCTCGATCTTGTATTTTTAATTAAATGAAGTTCATAAGTTTCGAGGCGCAGCGATTGTTCAACAAAGTGATGATAAATAGGAGGATTATTAAGGAAAGGGGCTTCATAAATTGAGGTATGGATAATCCTACTACTAGAATTGAAGAGATAATTAAAGAGAGATGTTGGGAAGTGCTTTGCTACACTACTGACCAGGGGTCGGGAGGCAGCAGGGTTTATATGATTGCGAAGCTTATATTATATATTTTTATAAATGATTATCAGAGTAAAATTAACAATTGTGTCCTCCCCTCTTTTATCAACACAAGTATACGTATCGTTCAAGTAATAAAGGGCTCTAATGGAGTCCTAAATATCGATCCCACAGGGAAGTTTAGAGATTAAGAACTAGTTTCAGCAGATGCAATTACTATCTAGTGTACGGAATTAAAGAACGCTTATACTAAACTCTATTACTTAATTTTTAAATAGAAGATTGCAATTTAGAAAAAGTTTCTTTCTCCTTGTTAAGAGAATTAAGTGAATGAATAATTAAATTAGTATAGAATTACATTGTGCCAAATAGGAGCATTCTTATTCTTTACCCTTTGGTCCAGGTATAAAGAACATTGACTAATCTTATGCTTGGTTACTGAATCTGCGGCTAGGCTGGGAGGATACCGGCTGCTATTTCGGAGCTCCCACGTTCCCATCACCTGAGGGCTAACTTCTGTACTTCAGCTCGCAAACAATAGGACTGAATTGAGTATTTTATCCTGTCACTCTAAAATCTCAAATTCTATGCCCGATAATTATATTTCCCTATTTATTTGCACCCTCCTTCCAAGGCTTTTGACTTCCCTGAATCTTGGATGTAATCTTTACTATAGTTGATAATTCAACATATTTTAGCAATTCAATTGGCCAAATTGAAAGTAAATTAAGATTTAATTAAAAAGATTATCACAATTTTATTTAACATTTTTAGGCACAACTAATTCAATTCTTCATTTCACAAAATCTCAACAACAAGGAGAAAGACAGAGAAAACTACTCAGAATGCATAGGAAAAATAACATAAAACTTGGATTTCATTTAAAGTTATAAAACAATAAATAAAAACTTATCTCAAATCTTCTCCCCAAGCAGACTCCTTGAAGTTCCTTTAACTCTTCCTTCTTGTACAAGACACTTAATTATACTTACTAATATACTCTAAAACACACTAATGCACACAAAATAGACTCACCACACACTACTCACTTCCACAAGACACACCAAAGGAACACACTTTTCAGCCTAAATTCATCTATATTTAAAGAAGAAGAAATGTATCCAAAGGTTGCTTAAGCACCTCTTCAAAAAGCGTCCAAATTCAATGTATTTGGCTTGAACCGACCTTCTCGCCGTCGGCAGGCTCAATCTCACCGTCGGCGGGCTCGATCTCGCCATCGGCGGGCTTCTAGAACATTGGCTAACCACTAAGGCTCGCTGTCGGCGGGCTCGATCTCGCCGTCGGCGGGCTCCTTTATAATATATTCAAAACTTTCGGGAAAATCACGCCGTCGGCGGGCTAGTTCAATTTCCATCTCTTTTGTCCTTTTCATTCCAGATTTGCTTCTTTACGATCTTTTTGCTTCCAATACCTATAAATCTTCATACCTGCAATAAAACATAGAAAATACCTTTCTTTAAAGTGCAATTTCATATAAAATTGGTATGAATTTCTTAATACATTTTCCTGTGGTCAAAATCCCCCAAACTTAACTATTACTTGTCCTCAAGTAATTTTGATACTATATAAGAGTAATGATTATTTGTAAGAAAATTTTAATTCAGAAATACTATGAATTTTATTTAAATAAAATATTATAGTAAAGTTTATTAGAAAGATTTTTAGATAATTAAATTAACTCTATAGATTTAAGGCTATTTAGTCATCAAGTTTAAGATTTCTAGTCTTCTATTTATTTCAAGAACGACTATATTTTGCAATATTAAATTACTTAAGATATTCAGATGATAGGAATTTCATGAAAGCACTACTTAGTAAAACACTAATCCATATATATAAGTTCAGAAATGTAACTGAAGTTACCCTTTAGGTTGATTCAAATGAAGCCAATTTTTGATAAGGCGTCTCCTCAAGCTTCTCCTCACTTACTTTTTCTTTTCTTTTCTTTTGGATTGATTTTCAATCCTTTTTTTCTTTTTCTTTCTTTTTCAAGTGAAGATTACTGTATCTGGATAGCCTGTTAATAATTTTGAACTTCACCTTCCTCTTCCTAAATTTGAAACTTGAAACATTTCCTTACTTTATATGTATTTCAAAGTTTTTACTTCATTGAGTTTTAATCTTTTCTTTCTCAACTAAATACTTAAGAATTTCATATTTTAAAATATAGTTTTCTTTACTTTAAGTAGTTAACTATATTCTTATCCACTTATACCAAATATCTTAATCTACAAACTTAGTTTAATCACTAGAAATATTTCTTTTAACTTTTCTATAATAATTAAATAAATTAATTCTAGTTTACTGAATTAAATTCATTACAGAAAATCATTTTATAATAATTTTTGAAAATATAAATTGAGAACAATTTAATAATTAAATATTTATTATTTTCCTCCCCCAAACTTAAATTTTTCTATCTATTTATATAGGGTGAAAAGAAAAGAAACTGTGAATCTAAATCCTACCTTCGTGCTTTAGGTTTTTTTCCTTCTTAAAGTTCTACAGGTTCTTTTCATCACTTAATTAACTTGTACTGTTAATAACTTTCTACACATATATAATATCAAAGAAATTTGCTGGGGAAAGAAGTTTTGAAATAAGTACAACTACTAACACAATTTATACCACAACATAACACAACATCCACATATATTTTACAAATTCAGTTTCAGAGTTACAATCACAAATTGAAATATTAAAATTTAAAAGCCACACAAATTTAACTTATACAACAGTATTAAAATGTCTTGCACAACATAATAATCAAAGTTCATAAACTAAACATCAATACTGAATCTAGGAAAACAAACAAAAAATCACATAACATAAATACCTAAGCATAAAATCTAATCATCAACATTAAAATCCCAAACTATATCTTCATCTCCTTGTTCAACCGGTGGAGTAGGCTGGTAGTGAGTATAACGAGGGCATTCGGGAAACATAACATCAGGCTCTCCTCTCCGATAATGATTCTCAGCATCATAGTAGGCTATCTCAAATTCATAATATCTTTGAAGATAATCGCTATCATAATTATGCCTTCGCTCTATTCCTCCAATCCTCTAATCAATATGCTCTAATTTTTCTTCAATCTTTACAAAAATTTTTCGTTGCAGGGTCATTTCATTCATCAAATCATAAAGGGTAGGAGAACAATAGGTTGGAGGGTCATAATTGGTAGAGGGAATATCCTTACTAGTTAAAGGTGCATAGCTTCTAGTCCCAGATCTCCATCCTTTGTGGGATTCATAAGTTTTTATATTAGCCTGGGTAATGGGTTTCATAGGTTCAACCCATTCCTCATCATCTCTAGCCTCTACTTCAGACAATTTACAGAGTGCATAAATTAGACCAGGATGTCCTAGTCCTCCTCCACTCTCACTTTTTACAGTGGCTAATATATTTTTGTAAATAATACTTCCCACATTAATACTTCTATGGTTCTGAATACAAAAATTCAGAACCACTCAATCTCTTGTTACTTCACTATGGTGATAGGTAGGTAACAAAGTAGAACAAATAAAATAATGCCAAGCTTTAGAGGTTGCATTTAACATAGACAGAGGGAAGTTTACCCGTTCAAGCTGCTTAATTTTCCAAGTCCCTTTACCATCAGTGAGAAAGTTAATCACCTCCTCCAGCGGTCCTTCCATTATTCCAAAAGTATCATATTCACTGGTATGCAGAGTTTGTACTTCGTAGAAAGCATTTATTCTTGCAACATTAAAATTAACAAAAAATCCTTTAACCTTTATTGGTACATCTTCCATCTCAGTCAGGTTGGCATGAAATTCTTTTACAACTTCAACTATAGCCCTGTTTGTTGTATAATAGAAATTTTCCCATCTTCTCTCTTTTATCATTTGTTCCACTTCTCCTCTCGGATTCTTAAAGACTTTGTCCTGAATGCATTTTCTTGCTTTGATATTAAAGTTGTATCTTGATTGAGCTTTAACATTTACGAACCGTGTTTCATCATAATCTAGTCGCCTCTTCTGTCTTGGAGCCATTTCTCGATCTATCAAATTTACAAAAATCTTGACTAAAATTTAAAATAATAGTAGAATGGCTTCCAAAGGTGACTTAAAATAATCTAAGATGAAGTCCACGGATTTCTTCGAACTATTTTTTTATATATTTCAAATTTTTTTCCAAAATCCCCAAATGTGGAAGAAATACTCAATGAAAATCAAAAATTCTTTCATGGGAGTGAAGCTCTTACCAAGGGAAGATAAAATCCGGTGTCATACTGCTCCAAATCCATGATATCTCAAGCCCTAGGTCGGTTTTTCGAATTTATAAGGAAGGGAACGATAAATAGTGACGGTTGACCGGTCAAAATAAAGTGTTTTTCAGGATCTCGCTGTCAGAAGGAAAAATCTCACCGTCAGCGGGCTAATTAATTTAAATAGGCTTAAAGTTTTTGGAAAATCTCACCGTCGGCGACTTCGATCTCGCTGTCAGCGGGATTTTTCAGGAATTAATATTTTTAATATTTATATTGTTTTCAATTTATTTTAAGCCTTGATAATGTCCGTCAATCAACTAAATACATTTTATTGTGATTAGATACTATTTTAACTCACATAAATTCACACAACACAAAACATAACAATTTTATATATGAAATCCAAGGTTTTACAATATGCATACACCACATTTACTTAACACATAAAATTCATCGTCGCAATCTAAACCACAGTAATCAAGACATTAAGACAAAACAAACAACACATAATCTCATCTATATTGAGGTCAAATCTTAAAATCTAAAATATCAAAAGTGCAAATTTCATAAAAATTAAATTCAAACTAACTCAACACATAAACAAATACGATTGTCTTGTACTCATCAGTGTCTGTGCTAAATTCATCTCTGATATCTCCGATAGAACATAGATGAATGAATAGATTGTAGAAAGGCATGTAAGGGAATTCTTCCATAGAATCTTCTTCAATCCATCCTTTCTTTCTCAAAAGCCGTATGAAACTAGCTTCAAGATGTCCAGAATAATCGAAGTGTTCCTTCATCCTCCAATCAATATGATCAAATAAATCAGAGATATTATTAATGGAAGTCATCACGTTTTGTACCTCTTTTTCCAATCCTTTGAGTTTTCTTAAGATCAGATTTGTTTTATCAGGAAAAGGGCTGATTGAAAGAGAGTTTTGAGATGCTTGATCCGCAGTAATGGCTGTCTCACTATTGTTATCCAGCTGTCTCACTATTATTATCCAGAGTAGGAAACATATCAGTTGGATCTAATGGTTTCCAAGGAAAAAAGTACTTTTTCTCAGGCTTCATAAGAAACTTGGTACTGACTGCATAATGCAAAAATTGTTGAAGGATGTTGTCGGCGAATTTTAAATTTAATTTAAATAAATAATTTGAAAAGTAATATTTAATTTTGAAAATAATTTTAAATTTGAAGATTTTAAGATATGAAATCAAACCGATCTCACATCCCAAATAGTTTATATAAACGAGCACCGCATCACAAACCGTGTATCTATCCCTAAGGATAGACACACCGCTCGATGGTGGGGCTCTGTTAAATAAACTAGAAGATTTCGTGACATCCGTTTGGTCCGCGAACCAATTTTATAAGCCGACAAATTCCCCCGCTTAATATGAAAACATTAAACAGGGTTTATATTACTCCGGGTTCTTTAAAATTCCCTATAAGGGCAAGCCCCTATAGTTAATTACATCTTAAGTGACGGAATCACCTAAGAAAACTCTCGATAATAATCAATAATTCTGCTCTCAAGAATTTCAAAGTTTAAGTTTTCAAAGGATTGAATTTTTGAATCTCAATATGGAATGGATCAAGTTTGGAACATTTTATTTTGGGAATTCAAAGGAAGAAAAGTAGGAGAAATTACGGATTCGAAGTGAACTTCGATAATCTCCCGACTATCCTATTGTTTCGTCTTGGATTTAGGAAAGTCCTAATGTTTATTTAATGTTTTAATCTTCGCCAATTTTAATTAATTAGGGCTTATATTTATATGATAGAATCATACAAATAAACTCGGAAGATATGAGGGTTTATGTCGTATCGACGACTACCTCGGAATCCTAAGACCGGCTAGGGCTTAATTTGCAATGCAAATGCCTAACGAAGAGTTGAGGATTTATGTTGCACTAGTGCAAACTACCTCGAAGTCCTATGGCTTTGTTGTTTAATTCTAGTGAAAGTTTTGCTCGAAGTAGGTTCAAGTTTTGCCGACGACGATGGCCGTGCCGCCCACCATGCTCCGAGCTCCTTGTTGTTGCAGAGGTTTAGTTTTAGAAATCATAAATCGTGGGATGAGAAAAGTGTTTTGGTTTAGAGAAGTCTTAATTTTCAAGTGTTTTTTGTGTTTTAATTAAAACAAATCTTAAAGTTGATTATAACGACACCTAGTTAAGATCCCACTGGTTCCATCCTTCCGCATCATTATTTTTATCGGATTCACTTAGTCCGGATGAATTTGCTAAACTCAACCGAATGAGTTCCACACTTTCATTTAGACCGTGGAAATCCCGTGAGCAACACGTAGGTTACATCATCCGAGGTATTCCCGATCATCCAACAGACGTTTTAATTCAGCTTGTAATTGTAGTTTTGTGTTCCGTTTCGTGATTAAATTTCGAGTTGCTTTATATTTTGAAATGTTGTGGCGGTGAATTTTATCTTGCAATGACTTTTAACTTAGTTTTGGTTTCAGCTTTAGTGGACTATCCTAAAGGTGTGGGTTTTCATGCAATGCTTGTTTTATCATGCAAGAAAAGTAAAGTGCATTCGCAATAAAGTAAATTGCAAGAAAGTAAATCGCAGGAAAGTAAATCGCGATAAAATAAAAGCGTACCTGGAGGGTCTTCCCGTCATTCCAAGCCGCACTTAAAACACGATTAGAACATTTAAGCAAGTTCCTAGGTAAAGCTAAGGTAAGGGTTATGGTTTTCTACCAAATTCCTAATCCTATACTAGTCATTTCCTACGACGTCTAGGTTCCTTGTGTTTTTGGTTTGAAGACGATTTTCTTCATCAAAGAACAATTAAGTTCAATTGTTCTTATAAATATCCTATCATATCGAGGAAGTGCTTAAGAAGAATCTTAAACATCTTTTCAATATTTCTTAGAATGTTTTAAGTCCAAATGAATTTAATTATGTAAATGAATCGATCGTCCGAGGTTTTCAAGTTTTGTTAACTTGCTCAAGTGAACTGTGATATTCGAATGTCCTATAAGTGAAGTAACATTTCATTTAATATTCTCGTTTAGGAGTTATGATAACTAAAGCTTTTGAGGGTAAATCGGTGTTCAAATGGTTTGTGATTTAAATTAATTTCAATCAAGGGTTTAAATTTGAATAGTGTTCAAGTTATTTTAGTGCTTATTTCTTTATGTCTTAGGTGATGTTATTTAATTCAACTTAATTTAATTTAATTTAATTTAATTTAATTTAATTTAATTCAATTTAATTCAATTTAGTTTGATTTGATGTTACATTAAATTAATTTGATTTAATTTAATTTTTTTTTAATTTAATTTGATTTAATTTAATTTAATAATTTAATTTAATTTTATTTAATTTAATTTAATTTAATTTAATTTAATTTTTAATTTAATTTTAATTTAAGATTTAATTTAATTTTTTAATTTAATTTTATTCATTTTAATTTTAATTAAAATTTTAAAAGAGTTCAATAATTTAATTTTAGTTTAATGATTAAGTCTTTTAATGTTTTAAATTTGAATTATCATTTTAATTAGGAATTAAACATTAATGAAATGATTAATTTAGGGATTTTTTAAATTAAAGAATAAATCTCTTCCTAATAATATCCCTATTTTAATAATTCCAATTTTATTATTCTTCCAAATTTAATCAATTATTTAATTAAAGTTTAATCATTTTAAATTGCTTAATGGGTTTCTACCCTTCAATTATTTAAATTTCAATCATCCAAATCAGATTAGGATCAAATATTTTACTTGTTAATTTCTTATTAAACCTAAAGTTTTAATTAAGGATTAAAAAAATTTAATTACCACTTTACCCTTTAAGCTTAATAATTTCATAACTCACTAAATTGAACTCAAATGAACTTGAAATTTTTATGTGACTTCACTCATATGTCAATAAAGACATGAGAGGAGAAAATGTGATTTTTCTCGTATTTAATTTATTTATATAATTATTTTTGGTAGAAAATAGAGATTTCCAAGGAGAATTTAATAACATGACCAAGGGAAAGTTTCTGTCCTTAAGAAAATTAGGGGACATTCCTAATAACTAGGGGACCACTTGGACCAATTTTGGTGATTTTTTGAATTATATTATTTTTATTATAATTATTTTAAGTTTTGGAGTGTTAATTAATTTAAAAATAAAATAAATGTTGAAAAATGAATTTTATGTTTTTCAAAAATCTCTCTGATATCAAGGAAATCAGAGAAGCAAATTTTGCAATTTTCTGATTTTTCTATGATTTATTATAATTATTTTAGTGAAAATGCTAGAAAATACATTTTTTAATTTTAAAATTACCCTAGAGCTTTAAAAATTAATATCTCACCAAATAGGCCTAAGAAAAATATGGGGTTTATTCCTAAGTGATTAAAATTCAAAATGTGACATTTTGGTGAATTTTATTATTTTTGTGATTTTTATTATTTTTTAATTATTAAAAATATTAAAATAATATTAAAAATCAACTTTTTTAGAAAATTGAAATTTTAATTTTCTTAAATTCCTCTGATATCAGAGAGGCTCCAAAACCAATTTGGTGAATTTTTGAAAGATATTTTGAAAGTTATGAATTTTTAAAGTTTAAAATGACTAAGCGGCTTAATCAACCCAATTAATAGTGGCTAACCAAGTCCAATTGACCTCAAATTTTTATGGTGGGTTCTTCTAATCCTAAAGGTCAATGGAGAATTGATTTGAAGTCAATTTGATGTATGGTTAGCTCTAATTAATTAGAGACCTATTTTGAGTGTTTAAGCCAATTAGGGTTGTCTAGAATGAACTAACTCAAAACCTATTTTTCCTAGGGTTCTCTGGTCATAAGGAACATCACCAAATTTTCCTATAATTTATTTCACAACATGCTATTTATTTGAATTAAAATACTCAAAACAGTGACATGAATTTGAAAAATCAATAACTCTTCATAGGATGGCCTCCGACTTTGGAAAATTCGTGGAATGTTCCCAAATTCGGAGGCTTCAAAAGCCCTATGGTCTCATGCCATGGTAAATTGTATACATGCATGGAGAATTAAATGTATGCAGAGAGTAAATAAATTATAAAAAATAAAATACTTCGATGAAATTAAATGATTTCTTTTCCACATTATTCTCCTCTCGTTCACCGAGCAAGAGGGTATTTTTATTTTATTTTTCTAATTTTCCTACACAAAGTTATGAATTTTTGAAGTTTAGGGAATTAAATAAATATAAAATATCCCTAATTTTCTATTTATCCACGCGGCGCCGCGTCATCCTCGGCATCTCCGAACGCACACGCGTCGCGATCCCATTCGACGCCGCCATCCGAGTCGGCCGCTCCCGGGCCCGCCGTATCGCTCCGTCTTCTGATCCGACGCGATCTTGGCCGTCCGTCCGCGCGTGTATTAAATGGACGGCATCCGTTCATCGTCCCCAAGTGTCCTCACCCGAGAGCCGTCCACACTAAATCCCTAATATCTCACTCGATACTCAATGGATTTTCATGTTCTTATAATCTATGGATTCGTCTTCAAGAGACGAACACATCTATACTAAGTTATCATGCATCGAAATTAAAGCATTTGAAATGGAGAATCTCCGTAGCTCGGGATGAAGAATTAGCTCATACCTTTGCTCGCAGAAGTGTGGCTTCGATCCGAGAGTTGTTGCACCTTCGATCGGATCCTAGCAAGCTCCGCATGAAGTCTCCCGGTCTCGTGAATCGTCTAGGTTGGACTTCGACCACGCCCGATCACAAAGCTCGGAGGCCGGAGCAACCGGGTGGCTCCGGAGATGGGGCTTTTGTCGTGGACACCTTCCCTCGGTCCAGTGAAGGTGTAGAACCAATCAATTTGGGGATTGGCTCACCGTGGAGAAGTGTCCTGGCTTTCGGGTGGAATTTCGCCGGGAAATCGAGTTTTATCAGCGGGGATTAGGGCAAATCGACACCTGGGATCAACTCGCTCTAAGGGTGGAGAAGGGTCCGGAACAATTTTGCGCAGTTTCTGCAAGGTTTGTGCAACTCTCCTCTCATGGCCGCGAGGGGGTCGGGTTTAAATCAGAGGTGGCCGGAGAGCCTCCTGTGGATGGCCAAGGGTCGGGATCACCGCTCCGGTCATGGGAAGAACAGCACATGGTGGCCATCGGGCACTGGGGCAGCTCAAGAAGGTGGAATTCCAAAGTCGGCTCACATGTGAGCTCTCGGGTGTGGTGTTTTCCGGTGATCCAGCGGCCGGCCGAGCAGCATGGGTCACCATCTCGACCGTGGAGGTCGTGGCTCGGCAATGGTGAAGTCAATCGGCTTCGGACATGTGTAAAGTGTTTGGATTAAAATGGTATGGGGAGAGGCCACTTTGGCTTCGAAATTGGTCAACCCATCGGTTTGGGTTGGGTTCACCTCCCCATGGCTGGTCTTTGGCCGAGAAGATCAGTGAAGCTAGCTGGTCAAGAGGTGGTGATGTCCTTATCCAAGAATATTTGGATTAAATCTTGGTTAAGGGGAAACATGCTTAAGGCTAATGACTTTTAGGAGATGGTTAAAGGACCTCCTCCTTTTGCCATTAATGGCATGGTCACATGCCAAACTTTCATGGCTTCATATGGCTTCGTGAATGGCTCATCCTTGGCTCCATTTCGCTTCGAGAAAAGCTTGGGTCAATTTCATAAAAAGGGATTTAAGAAAATTTTGATATTTTGATTGGAATTTGTATGTGGGCTTGATTTGGAATTGTTTAATTGATGACTTTGGAACTTAGGGACAATTTTGATTAAATGGATGATGAGGGGAAGTGCCATGTGGGCTTTGGATGAATTTGGGCTTTTGAATTTGAAGGAAGTGGGCTTTTAGGAAAGTTTAAGGGGAAATGGGCTAACTTGGGCCAATGTTGGGCTAGGGTTGAAATTGATGTAAAATTAATGTTGAGAAATATTTATGGGAGTGTTTCAAAGAGGTTTTGACTTTGGTTGGGCTTTGATTTTGGGGTTTGGGCTCATTCTGGGTTAGTGTTTAGGCTTAGGTCAAAAATGGAATCGGATCCAAATGTCAATCAAATTGAACTTAGATTTGGTCTAGATTGGTATCGGGAATGTTGAATTGAAGTCTAGAACTGAATTGGACCAGAATTTGGGTCAATTGGGTAGGTTAGGTTTGACATCGGGTTCACTTAGTGGTTAAAATGGGTCAAATTGGGGGTTTTGACAAAAGTAGGGTAAATTGACAAAATTGGCCCATGGTGTAGTTGAACAAAATGAAATTGGGAATATTTGGGATTTTCTGGAATTTTCTGGGAATTTTCTGAATTTTTGGATTTTTTAGCTAAGAGGGGCATTTTGGGTATTTGGAGGGTATTGGGAGGTATTTTTGGAATTTTTGGTATTTTTGGCTATGGATGATCAATTTGATTGGTGAAGAAATGTTTAGGAATGATTTTGGAGAATTTTGGGTAATTTAGGTGATTTTGCAAATTTTGGAGGTTTCAGGGTTTTGCAGTAGCTAGCGTGTATAGGGTCCCGGGGTCAAAAATTGAAAATTTGAAAAATTGAAGATTGGGTGAATGTAAGTGGAATGAAATCATTTTTGTTGAGCCATGAAGCCATATCAAGTCCACATGAGCCATGAAGGGACTCATTCGAGGCATTCACTATGTTGTTCCTAACCCTCTTACCAAGGGCTTAGGGTTAAGGACCATCCATGTGAATCACCTACATGAGTCAGAGGTCAAGTCGGGTATGGGTGTGTTTCTTTAGGAGGTGTGTGAAAGTGTAGTGTGTAGGTGTAGTGTATAAGTGTAGTGTGTGTGTAAGTCAGCCCTCACTGCACTGTAGCCACCTGTGGCGATCCTAAGGCCAAAAAGTCCTATAGAACTCATCCTTTAAACTTCCACATTCGATTTCAACCCTCTAGGTGATTAGGGGTCTACAATCAAGTTTTTGGGGTTTGCAGGGAGTTTAGAAGTGGTTTGAATTTCTAAAAGGTGGGTCTCAATTCTAATCCTCTAAGATAGTCAAAGGAAAAGCCTAAGGCTAGATCCTAAGCACTAAAAGAAGAAGAGAAGACCTCATCAAAAATGAGGTCAACAAATGGACCCCCAATAGGTGTGGTGAGCTGACGGAGCACACCGCGCGTATTGGTGTTGACCGAAGCGATCAACAAAACCAACACGTATGTCCAAGTAACAAACTTAGGACGAAGTAGAAGAGCTTCGCTGGGAGTGTCAAGTATATCTCCGGAACCGGAGATTCTCGAACTCTCGCCGGGAAAGGAAAAGGAGGTGAATCCCAAATCACATGATCTCGGGAGAATTTCGATTTAGATTTTATTTTGTTTCATATTCAAGTCATGATGTGTGAGTTTAGATTTCAATTCGAGTTTCAATTTAGATTGAAGTCTGTCAAGATTAATTCGAAGGGATTTGATTTGAAATGAAAATTGGAATTTTGAAGTTTTAGATGTAACATCTTCAACCCCAAAAGAAGATCGAATCGATTGGATTGGATCATTACAATGAGGAAAGATCTCGTAGTAATGCGGTATCGATGTAAAATCCTTAACCTCAAGAGTTTGATTTCGATGTATTTCATTACGATAGGGAAATGATCCTAAAGCAATGCGATCTCTGATGTAAAATCCTTAACCCCGGAATTTGATTTGATGTATTTCAAGGCAATAGGAAAGAATCCTAAAAGGTGCAGCTTGGATGTAAAATCCTCGACCCAAAAGTTCGAATTTGATGTATTTCAAAGGCAATAGGGAAAGAATCCTAAAGCAATAGGTACTTGGATGTAAAATCCTCGACCCAAGAGTTTGAATTTGATGTATTTCAAAGGCAATAGGGAAAGAATCCTAAAGCAAGGCAGCTTGACGTAAAATCCTCGACCCAAGAGTTCGAATTCGATGTATTTCAGGCATAGGAAAGAATCCTAGCAAAGGTACTCGATGTAAAATCCTCGACCCAAGAGTTCGAATTCGATGTATTTCAAAGGCAATAGGGAAAGAATCCTAAAGCAAAGGCAACTTGGATGTAAAATCCTCGACCCAAAAGTTCGAATTTGATGTATTTCAAAGGCAATAGGGAAAGAATCCTAAAGCAAAGGTACTTGATGTAAAATCCTCGACCCAAAAGTTCGAATTTGATGTATTTCAAAGGCAACAGGAAAGAATCCTAAAGCAAGGCAAGTCTGGATGTAAAATCCTCGACCCAAAAGTTTGAATTTGATGTATTTCAAAGGCAACAGGAAAGAATCCTAAAGCAAAGGTACTTGGATGTAAAATCCTCGACCCAAAAGTTCGAATTTGATGTATTTCAAAGGCAATAGGAAAGAATCCTAAAGCAAGGCAGCTGGATGTAAAATCCTCGACCCAAAAGTTTGAATTTGATGTATTTCAAAGGCAATAGGGAAAGAATCCTAAAGCAATGCAGACTTGGATGTAAAATCCTCGACCCAAAAGTTTGAATTCGAATTTTTTTGGTAATCGATTTTGCAAAGATTTGTAGTGTTGATTCGAAGAGTGTGGAATTTTGGTTTTTCGAGAATTTCATGAAAGTTGTAAAAGACTTTCGTGGAAGGAAATAGATTAGGAGAGAATATGTAGATGTCACATATCCCATTCAAAAGAGTCGATCGGAAGTTGCTGGTTTGGATCGGATATAATTCCTCGCCATCGATTCGATCCGTGTCAATGGAATCAACCGCTTCCATCCTGCATAAGGGAGAGAACAGAACGGATCGGATTTCAGTATCTGGGAGATTGAATTTGAATTTTCGATCGAGATTCGATTTAAGATCCGGAAGATCGAATTCGAGATTTGATAGTAGATTTGGAATCCGGAAAGATCGAACTCGAATTCGATCGAGATTCGGAGTCCGGAAAGATTGAATTTGAAATTTGGAAGGATGAGTTTGAACTCGGTTGAAATTTGATTTAAGATTTGATTTGAAATTTGGAAGATCACATTTGAAATTTGATCGAGAATTTGATTTAACATTTATGTTAATTTTGTTTATCTTTTAATGATTCAAATTTTATTTTATCGTTTATTTAATGTTCATGTGAATTTGGTGTTTGTCATTTTTTTTTTAGATTTTTTTTTTTAAGGAAAGTTTTCTTTTATTCTCTTTTTTTTTATTCCTTTTCTGTTCTTTGTTCGAAGTTCATTTAACTTTAACGGCGTTTCCCAATCAATTTGCACAAAAGAGGTGAAGGCCAAAAATGTGACATGGTCACTTTCATTCCAATCATGTAGAAGATACATCATACATCTCGATCCGGAATATATTTCATACAATCCATGTAAACTCAAAACGGATCGTGTATGATCTTTGTCGATCCATCCAAAGAAGCATCCGTCAAAAATCCATGTCCGAATAATGGGGTACATGGTCAATAACATCACCTTCCAAGCCATCCTCGGCAAGGATGCCGTATGGATGTACATCGGAGGTGTGATATTTTCCATGTAACTCACAGCTCGTAAGGCCGGAGGCTCTCTAGCTCCGGTCCGGTCGGAAATGGTAAGGTGTCTTCCCGTCGTCCATCCTTCCGAAAGTAACCGAGATCCGCTTCACCGGTACTCCCGGTATGCAATGCTTAGCGATATCCGCTCCGTCGCCCTTCGCATCATGACGAAACCTACCGGCAAAGGTATCTTCACCGGCCCTCGGAACTCACCCGGACCTCGCTATCCGGAGGTCGATCCGAACATGATGTTACACTCGTTCGAGAAAGAGACCGTGCGTAAAGGTCCGACAAAGTCGTGGTGATCTATGTGCGGGGGTATGCAACACCCCGTTTGTAGATGTTGATAATGCAACTATTGGGTATGCAATCGCCGGCAGCACCCTCCATGTTATCAATCTCTTTACCATTCTCTTGATGACTAATGGCATCGGATCCACTCGCCCATGACGGAGTATTCCCGTGGGTTTCCCTTCCCGTCCTCCGCAAAGTTGTAACAAAGATCCACATCGTATTGTGATTCTTCCTTTCCTCGGCATCCATCTCCGGGTTCCGAGTATGTGTTTTCCTCAGCGGCCCGCTCGGCCCATTCTTTTCAAATCCCGGATGCAATCCATGATTTGCCGTTGTTCATACTCCGAGAATACGTCCGTATGTAGCTCGAGGCCCTCTAAGATATCGATTCTTCCGCCTTTAATTCTCTCGAAGTATTCAAAGGTTTTCTTTTCAACATTCCGCATTCTCTCCAACTCGTATTCCGGAATGATCCGCAGATGGCGAGGCCCGGTGACATATCGTGGAATATACGGTTCAATCCCTTCACGTTCTCCCCGCATACCTTGGCTCCTCGTGATGATGCCCGTCGGACATCCCCCGGGTCGCTTCGCAACAAGGTCATGCATCATCGGTGGTTCTATCCGGTGGCGTGGTAGCCTTCTTTCTTCCGATCTTCTCGGAGATTTCCCCGGTTCTTTCGTTATCCTAGGAGCCGGCCTCCTTTCTTCGTGTTCCCGGTGAACCGTGTCCTCGAAGTGTATGCACCGACATTAGCAATCGTCTCGGTCGCGCCGGTCCGCAGCTAGTTTTGTTAACATCTTACTGATACGGCGATTCTTATTTCTTCGTTGCGTTGTCGTGAGAGTAGCTCTTCGAACTTCTTGAATCTCCGCGGGCGCGGCGCCGACAAGCTCGCCTTCGCCGTAGCGACTACGTACTTCATTTTCTTATCTTCTTCAATGTTTGTCTTTCTTTTCGTCGCCGGATTGGTGGCTTGGGCCACCCACTTTCATCACCGTCCGTCCGGCAGCTTCTTCTCGGTCAACCGGACCCGGCCACTTTCCTCGTATCGTAGGCTCCGCCGGTGCGAAATCCGAGTCAATCTCGATTATCGCTCCATCTTTCACCCTCTTTTCATCGAGTGCAAGGCTTACGCCATTCTTAAAGTTCGAGACCAACCGCCCGTTCGACATTTCCCCGCGAAAAGACAAGGAAAAGGATCATGGGTCGTACTAAGAACAAGAACATTAAGAAAATGTTTATTAAAGACATTTTTCTTATTATTCTTATATTTTTAAACTTAACAGAATGAAGTGGATAAGATCGTGTAAGAGATTTCGATTTGGAAAAGAAAACAAGGAAAATTTTATTATCGGATTTTATTTATTTTAGCACATTTTATTATTTTTCGGGTTCGGACCCAATCATAAGTAATTACTTTCGCCCGTGTTTCTTAGGGCCGAAGAATTCATTCCTTCGAAACATCAGTAGCGTAGTACTTTTTCAAGTATCGTCCATCGATCGAAGCATATGTCGTTCTCCCCAGCAATTCACTAGCTCGGTAGAACCTCCCGAGTATACCGCTTCAACCACAAACGGTCCTTCCCAAGTGGGTTCAAATTTTCCTCCTATCCCGCGGTGTGCAAGAATAGGTCTCTCGAGAACAAGAACTAAGTCACCAACTTTCAAGGTTCTCGGGCGACCCGCCTTATCATGGGCTCGAACCATCTTAGCTTCGGTATAGTTCTAAATTCGTTGCGCCGCAAGTCTTTTCTCTTCCAGCTCTCTAATTCTTCGAGTCGTAATTTGGCGTTCTCTTCTCGTTGTGATTTTATTTGCAACTCGCAATTCGAGTGAAGGAAGCCGAACCTCTAAAGGTAACACTCGCCTCGGACCCATACACCGCAGCGTAAGGTGTAGCTTGCGTAGGAGTTCGAAGGTTGTCCGCAGGCCCATAAGGCTTCTAACAACTTCTCGTGCCAATTTCTCTTATTATCGTCCAAGGTTTTCTTTAAGATTCGAACGAGAGTTTTATTAAAAGCCTCGCCGAGGCCGTTTGCTCTCGGGTAGTAAATTGTTGAGTATCGCCGCCGATTCCGTGTCTCCCGACAAAATTGTTGATTTGCGTGCTTCCGAATGCCGTCCCATTATCCGAGATGATCCTCGCGCGGCACTCCGAAACGGTAGACAACTCGGTTCTTGAAAAACCGTAGCACGTGGTGTGCTTTCACTTCTCTAAGCTGGAACCGCCTCGCCCACTCGGAAAAGTAATCCGTAGCCGCAAGAATGAAGCGATGTCCTTTTGAAGATGGTGGTTCTATCGGACCCACTATATCCGTGCCCCAACATTCAAATGGCCACGACGCAATCGTCTGATGTAGCACATTCGGAGGTTGGTGCGTAACTACTCCGTGCACTCGGCATCGGTGACGCCTTCGGCGATTTTCATGCAATCGGTCATCATCGAGGGCCAAGTAGTACCCTAGTCTTTTAATTTTCATTTTCATCTTCGACCCGACCGGTGAGCGCCACGTAGTCCCAAATGCACCTCCTTAACAATTTCACGGCCTCGGACCCGCTTAGGCACCTTAGCCACATTTGATCGAAAGACCTTCCGTACAATGTGTTGTTTATTAATGCGTAAGACGCAGTTCTTTTCGATCCGATGGGCTAGCGACCTATCGTCCGGTAGCTTTCCCGTTTGCGTAGTAGTCTCATCAATGGCCGTCGCCAATCTTCTCGTGTTTTCTCGTCACCGTCGCAATCGATTCTTTTTCTTTTCTCGATTTGTGTATTGTGTCTACGTCGAGCCGTGATAGGACCCGACGTCCGTGAACCGACACTTCTACCGATTCATCTTGCAAACAGGCAAATTCTTTTGCGAGACGGCTAAAGCATCCGCTAAAGCATTTTCTTTTCCGGGAATTTTGTAGATCGTCACATTTGGAATCTGTTCCAACAACTCGTATGGCATACCGGAAGTATTGTTCGAGTCTTCGCTTTAAAATTCCGTATTGTCCGACGATCCGTTGAATGATTAACCGTGAATCCCCGTAGATGTCGATGTCTCGTTATCCCCATTCGAATGGTTAATTCCAGATCCCGTTATGAGGGCTTCGTATTCCGCTTCGTTGTTCGTACATGGTTCCGTCAAGTGGTAGGAGTATCTTAACATCCCCCGCTCCGTGTTATAAAGATTAGCCCGATTCCCGCCTTACCGGCACTATCACTTGCGATTCTTCGTCTTTGTGCGCCGAAGATGCTCCGTCGAAATATAATTCCCAACGTCGATCATCAAGGTCTTCTAAGTTCATTATTTGTTCATCCTGCGGATCGTCATCGAGAGGAGATTCTGCCGCAAAGGGTGTGTCGCAAGGAAGTCCGCTAAGACTTGTCCCTTTACGGCACGAAGAGGCACGAAAGTTATATCGAATTGCAATAATATCATCGACCATCCGGCAAGTCCGCCGAAAGCGTTGGACGAGTCATCAAGTATTGCAATGGATTAAACTTCGAGATTAGGTTGATCTTATGAGAAAGCATGTAGTGCCCGAGCTTTTGAGCGGCGAAGATCGGGCCAAACAATGCTTTTCAATTGCGGGATACCTTACTTCCGTCGGAAGCAAACGACGGCTTAAGTAAGAAAGAGCATTTTCTTTACCCTCATCATCGACCCGGCTAACAGTGGCTCCGAGAGAGTCGTCTAAAGCCGCGGTGTAAAGTATCACCGGCCTACTCCGAGATCGGGGCTGCTAGGACAGGAGGTGTCATTAAATATTGTTTAATGTCCTCGAAGGCCTTCCGGCATTTCTCTTCCCAAATAAATTTGGCGTCCTTTTTAACTAGTGCCGAGAAAGGCCGACACCTACCCGACAGTGCTCGAGATAAAGCGTCGAAGATATGCCGCCTTCCTCGAAAAGATCGTAGTTGTTTTAAGGTTTTGGGAGGCGGCATTTCTAAGATAGCTTTAATCTTCTCCGGTCGATTTCAATTCCACGATGTCGGACAACGAATCCTAAGAATTTCCCGAGGTGACGCCGAAGGCGCATTTTAAGGGATTCATCTTAAGGTTAAATTGTCTTAATCGTTCGAAAACAATTCTCAAATCATACAAGTGGTTGTCCTTTACTTTGCTTTTGATGACCACATCGTCCACGTAGCATTCGACTCGATTATGGATGAGATCATCAAAAATTCGTCATTGTCGTAGGTTGCTCCCGCGTTCTTCAATCCGAATGGCATCACCGTGTAGCAAAATACTCCGATCGGCGTTCGAATGCCGTAAGCTTTTCATCTTCCGGAGCCATTTTTATCCGGTTGTATCCCGAAGATCCATCCATGAATGAGAATATTTCATGTGTTGAAGCAATGTCGATCATTAATTCTGGGATCTGAGAGGAATTCATCTTTTGGACATGCCTCGTTTAAATCTCTCGAAGTCCACACAAATTCCGATCCGACCATTCTTCTTCCCGACCGGGACTACATTGGCTAACCAAGTCGGGTATTGTTCTTCACGGACAAATTTAGCGTCTATTAACTTTTTAACTTCGGCTATGACTTGTTGTTCGATTTCTAGACGCATTCTTCTCGGGACCTCGTCCGACCGGGACCGAAGTAGGATCCACTCCTAGCTTATGGACCGCGACCTCTCGGAGCTAATCCCGGCATCTCATCGTAGCTCCAAGCAAAACAAGTCTTTAAATTCCATTAATAACTTGATTATTTCTTCCGAGTCTTCTTTATCGAGTAAGGAGCTAACAAAGGTAGGTCTAGTGCTCTTCGCTAGTACCTAAGTTAACTTCCGTTAACTCATCTATCGAGATTCGATTTCTTCTTCGAATTCTGCGAGCGTCTCCAATTTGTAAATCTTCGAGTTCGTCCGTAGTTTCCATGCAGCTTTCATTAGATTCGCAAGTGACAACCAAGCAAAATTCAGCATCATCAACCGATCCTACCGTGCCGAATCCGAGACCATGCTTCGAATCGGCGGACGACCTGAATTATTCCATAATTTTTCAAAATGTTGAGATCGACCTTTTGTCCATCGTCGAGGTAAGAAACCACGTCGAATTAAATTTCGAACACAGGGAGAGTACCACTCAAAAGGCAATTCCATTAATTCCGATGAAGTGACATCTTCAAGTTGTACATTATTTTCGCCTTGGAGGAAGGAGCACCACTGAGAGAATTTCGATCGGCTTCGCACCGTCGCTACGTACCTCTTCGACCACCATACCCTCGATCTTATTAGAATGGATCGGAGTTAGGGTCATAGTATGTACGTAGTGGTTAATCTTCTCGTACATCGATTTGTATTCTTCATTCTTCTCGTCTTCGAGAGAGATCTCGAATTGCGGCTTCTTCCGACTTATTGTCGCTCGCTTCTTGTTCGATTTCTTTTTCTTCTTCGTAACTATCTTCCCAATCGACATTAATGACCGGTTTCCTCTCGTCCAATCGTCCTAACGTCTCTACCACGACCTCGTCCCCGCCTCGACCTCGGATGCGAGTCGTGGAGAAACCTTCACCATCTCGCCGGAAGGGAGTGGTGAGTGATCGTTGGACTAGAATTTCAGTGTTCTTCGTTGTCCCGAACTTTCTTTGCTTCATTTGTTATGGTATCTCCGGAGAAGATCGTTTTCTTCGGTGGTGCATAATAAGCCGCATCCTCGTGGATTCCAATTTCATGTACGGAGAATGGTCGTAAGTCACCTTTGATGCACCGTTCCCCTCCATCGTAGTATTTGATGCACCGATGTAGAGATGATGGTACCATCCCGTTTTCATGTATCCATGGTCGGCCCAAGCAGAGCATTGAACGATGTTTCGAATCAATTATGTGAAATTTCGCGGTTGTCTTTGCTAAGTCACCGGTCTTCATCAGCAGCGTTATCGACCCGAGGGCTCTTTCTCCTTTCCGGTCGAATCCTCTTAATAACATTTTGTCCGCTTCGAGCTCGCGAGCATCAATTTCCAAGTATGCTAGCGTTCGAAGATTCATTATATCGATTGATGCTCCCGGATCCACCAATACTCCGGAGAGTGTAAACTTCCCAATCGTAATCGAAATGTACAAGGGTCGGTCGTGATCTCGTCGTCCCAAGTAAGTAGGTCGTTGTCCGCGAAGGTAACACCTCGTCGTTCCTTTAACGAGCAAACCTCATCTAAGGACTCTCCGGCCATTCGAGCTAAGCAAATTTCCGGATCAAGTAAGGCCTCGATCGAGCTTCTCTCATCTCTTTCGATAAGATGAGAGCGTCGTAGATGCTCGGCTCGGTCGGTAGTTTCCTAAGATGGGCTAAGCACGTCGTAGTCCACTTTGTTTTCGATGTGCTTCGTTTTCTTCTCGAATGGGTATTTCTTCCGCCGGGGTTGGTTCTTCCCGAACAACCACCGCTTTCCTTTGTCCTTCGGACTCATTCTCGGAGGTAGAACTTTTCCACTTCTTAAGTCGACTTCCGTAATTTCCTCCGAATCTATCGTCGAGCTTGCCGGTGTCTCTTCGAATCGGAATGACGAGCTCTTCCGGATTAGCTTCGCAGTCCGAAGGCTCTAACTCTATCGCGACCGGAGCTCCTCGAAACTCGCAGATAGATTCGTTGCTTCGTTGAACTCTCGTAGCCTCCTCGATGGATGTCTTCTTCGTTATTTTGCTCGTCGAGATCGTGTATGATTTGAGAATTGTCGTTGGTATCGAAATCGATATCCGGATTATCGTTAGTTACGTAATCGTTAGAAACAGTCAAAACGTAGCCAACGCCATCACCCTTATCATTATATGATCCCACCGAAGTGAGCAGATAATCATACAAAATCAGAGGTTCGAGGGATTTCTCCCCCGAATCGGAAACAACTATCCTCAGATAAGCAGCCCCTAGCCTAGCCTTAGGAGCCTCTGGTCCTCTCTTCTTCGTCGATTTTCTTCTTCTCTTCAATCGTCTCCTCGTCGAGGTGGTTCTTCTATCGCAAGTGATAAGATCGGCTCAATAGTTTCAAACTCGAACCGAAGCTCGCACCGAAGCGGCTTGATGCCGTCTAAAATCTTTTTCGAAGACCTCGTCCAAGCGGTAGTCCATCCATCGTCGGCCGTATAGGATCTATCGAATGATGGGATCGGCCGAGACAACATCGACGGAACCTCATTTCTGGGGTTCCTTCATGTACTCCTTCGGATCGTTATATTTCCTTTCCGAAGGTTGTCATCGAGCCAACTTTTCAAGGTAATGCAATCTTCTATTTTGTGCCCAAGCATCCGTGGTAAGGGCAAAAGTCGGGATCACCTTTCTTGTTGACTTCCTCTCGGTCTTTTAGGCTCCGGCACTGGAAATCCGGAGTCTTCATCGACTACGGAACATTTTCGGCACTCGCTTCATTCTTGAACGGATATTCTCTCGCTCAAAAGCTCCCTTAATGTACGTCGCGGACGAGGTGGTCGTTCATACCGGCAGATGACCGATAGCCGGGCCGGGGTTGCCGGCATCTCGTTGTGGTTGCCGCGGCCGTTCGGTGGTATTTGCAGACGGCTGCTCGCCTTTGTCAACCGCCGCAACGATCCCGGATTTCTTTTCAAAAGTCTTTACAGTCTTTTGTTTGTCCGTCTCGTCTGGCGAAACTTAATTGCTTCGCCTCTTCTGCAAGCTTCCGCCTTGCTTAACAACTTCTCAAAAGTCTTAATAAGTGAATCCTCGAGGAGAAGTGCTATCGGGCCGTGAATGCTTTTAAGTAAAATGCCGACCGCGTGTTGTTCTTGCAGCTCGTGGTTCACACTTCATGCTTAAGTTCCTCCATCGAAGTATGTAATCCACCAAAGTTTCATTCGGCTTTTGTTTCTCTACCACTAAATCACCTATAGTGATGTGGTGCCGAGCTCCGCGAATCGCTCGATGAAGAGGTTCTCTAGCTTCGAGAACGTCTTCACCGAACCATTTGGTACTCCGCATACCGCCGAAGGCGATTCCCGACAGACCGCCGACGAACCGTCTGAAGAGTAATGCATCGCTCCCGCCGCATTGCAACAACCGGCACGAAAGTGTGCCACATGCCGTCTGGGGTTCCCGGCTCCGTCGAAGGTCTCGAACAGCAGGTGGTACGAAGCCTTTCGGTATCGGGATGTCGTCGACCCTTCTCGGGTAAGGTCTACCCGTCCGAATGGATGTCCCGCTCTTCGATCGTGCTAAGGCTTCTGCACTCCGCCGTTCCACCAAGTTCTCGATATCCTTTTCAGAATCATACTTCGTGTTGTATCCTTTTTCGACCGATCATCCCCATCGACGGACGTAATCTCCTTTCCTCCGTCTACAATGTGAATGACCTCCGGGGGTGTCTCTCATGTGGCCGCACTCGACTCCGGAGAGTGGCCGCAGCTACGGCCATCTCTTCCATCCTTTTCGCCATTCGAGCGATCGTGTCGTCTTTCTCCCGAAGCCGCCTTTTCATCGCCCGGCTCCTCTCTTCTCGCGCCGCAGGAGCACCTCGCGAAGCCGATGAAGCTCGTGTCTCAACCATGTTGATTTCTGCGTATTCGTCGTCCATGAATTCCGATGAATCAATCTCGTCTCCGAACTTTTCTTCTCTTTCTTTCGCCAATCGTCTGATATCGGTTCTCAACTTTTCCATGGCATCTTCTAGCGGGCTTTCGTGTGTCTTCGTGGTTGTCGTGCGATAGCCGCCGGTCCCCTTCTCACGAGTCCCCTTCATCGCGGTAGCACTTTCTTCGCATTCAAGTCTCCCGGCGAGACTTTCTTTCTCGGCCGTCGTTTCAATCTCAACTCGCCCAGGAGTGGGACGCCATACCATTCTTCTAACAGCCAGAAGGTCTAGGACCGCATGGTCCGTTCTGACCAAATGTCGGAAGGTGGTATCCTCCCTAATCTGTAATCCCGAGACGACAACGGCGACTAGCCTTCATTCTTTTACTTGGCTTTTCCGTCATGATGGCGGGTTCTACTCGGGGCCCAAGACGGTATTCGACCGGCACCCGCCCTATCCTTCGTAGAATTTCCGATACGGCGCTTTTCCTTCTTTGCTAACTTTTCTACCAAAGTTTGCAGTCGAGCAAACGGCGTAGTTCTAGTTCTTTTCTCGCGCTATCGTTGTAATATGCGGGTCGTGGTAATGTGGCAACGAATCTTGCGAATATTTTCTTCATCTTCCGCGGCGGAGAGGGGATGAAACCCGCTTCCTCCCAAGAGTGGTATGTATTCAGCAATGGTGTATATTCTGGCAGCTTCCGGAATTTCCTCTAGGAAAGCAATTTCAAGCAATCTCCGCTTCTCTAGCGATCCTTCTACTTCGTTTCTTCTTCGGGTCCTCGTCGCTGACGGAATCTTCGAACCGGACCCGATTTCGAAAACGAAGGTCTTACAGAAGATCCGTACCCTCCACGTGCAACGTGTCCATCATAATTCCGGATTTCTTTCCCCTTCGATTCGGCAAAAGTCGGGTAGGTGCGAAACAACTAGACCAAATGGGGGTAGTAAGAACAGTCCCTCCCGCGGACAGCGAAGATTCCTCTTAGTCGGGATCCTTCGCAGAGGAGGGAATTCTCGGGTCGACCTAAGGTCGAACTCTGCAGCCGGCTCCTCGCCTTCGATACCTTGTTCGTCGCATGCAAAGAGGGAGACGTCGGTGATCTCGACGTTCGTGTTTTCAAATCCTTGTCCAAATCGGATGATTCCATTGTCGGCAGTCTCATCCTTATGCATGCCGAAGTCCACCCATTGGTGAAAGAGAAAATCGCTCGGGGCTTCCATTTCGCAGGTAGATTCTCGGTTGTCGTCCCAAGTTATGCTTCTTTTCTTTAGGACGAAAAGAAAGGAATCGAAAAGAGTCCGAACTCATTCTTGTTCATGTATTTATAAGAAGGAATCACTTATTAAAAGAATCACTTATTAGAGGGTTTGTTTATTTAGAACTGAGTGTTCAAAGGTGTAGAGAAGGTAAGGAATCCGAATCGGAGTTGGAAAGGAAAAGAGAGTCTTAAGCAAGACTTCTCGACTCGAAGGATCACTCCTAAACTAACACCTATCGGGGTCCACCCCACCTCGTAAATGAGGTAAAAGGATCTCGAACCTCTCTCGTTTAGGGTGTCTAAACAAATGGCTCCTAAATCCGAGAGAATGTTGGTTATACTTGCTCAAGGTAGAAATGAACATAGTATCCCAACGGAAAGAAGGGTAGTTTGATCCATAAGGGACATGGATGCACTACCGATTTTTGAAAGCAGGATTGTCTGATTAGAATGGAAAGAGGAATTGTCCCCAGCGGAGTCGCCAGAAGTTGTCGGCGAATTTTAAATTTAATTTAAATAAATAATTTGAAAAGTAATATTTAATTTTGAAAATAATTTTAAATTTGAAGATTTTAAGATATGAAATCAAACCGATCTCACATCCCAAATAGTTTATATAAACGAGCACCGCATCACAAACCGTGTATCTATCCCTAAGGATAGTACACACCGCTCGATGGTGGGGCTCTGCTAAATAAACTAGAAGATTTCGTGACATCCGTTTGGTCCGCGAACCAATTTTATAAGCCGACAAATTCCCTCGCTTAATATGAAAACATTAAACAGTGGTTTATATTACTCGGGTTCTTTAAAATTCCCTATAAGGGCAAGCCCCTATAGTTAATTACATCTTAAGTGACGAGAATCACCTAAGAAAACTCTCGATAATAATCAATAATTCTGCTCTCAAGAATTTCAAAGTTTAAGTTTTCAAATGATTGAATTTTTTAATCTCAATATGGAATGGATCAAGTTTGGAACATTTTATTTTGGGAATTCAAAGGAAGAAAAGTAGGAGAAATTACGGATTCGAAGTGAACTTCGATAATCTCCCGACTATCCTATTGTTTGGCTTGGATTTAGGAAAGTCCTAATGTTTATTTAATGTTTTAATCTCGCCAATTTTAATTAATTAGTGGCTTATATTTATATGATGTAATCATACAAATAACTCGGAAGATATGAGGGTTTATGTCGTATCGACGACTACCTCGAATCCTAAGACCTGTTAGGGCTTAATTTGCAATGCAAATGCCTAACGAAGAGTCGAGGATTTATGTTGCACTGTGCAAACTACCTCGAAGTCCTATGGCTTCGTTGTTTAATTCTAGGAAAGTTTTGCTGAAGTAGGTTCAAGTTTTGCTCGACGACGATGGCCGTGCCGCCCACCATGCTCCGAGCTCCTTGTTGTTGCAGAGGTTTAGTTTTAGAAATCATAAATCGGGGATGAGAAAAGTGTTTTGGTTTAGAGAAGTCTTAATTTCCAAGTGTTTTTTGTGTTTTAATTAAAACAAATCTTAAAGTCGATTATAACAACACCGGTTAAGATCCCACTGGCTCCATCCTTCCGCATCATTATTTTTATCGGATTCACTTAGTCCAGCATGAATTTGCTAAACTCAACCGAATGAGTTCCACACTTTCATTTAGACCGTGGGAAATCCCGTTAAGCAACACGTAGGTTACATCATCCGAGGTATTCCCGATCATCCAACATGACGTTTTAATTCAGCTTGTAATTGTAGTTTTGTGTTCTGTTTCGTGATTAAATTTCGAGTTGCTTTATATTTTGAAATGTCGTGGCGTGAATTTTATCTTCGCAATGACTTTTAACTTAGTTTTGGTTTCAGCTTAGTGGACTATCCTAAAGGTGCGGGTTTTCATGCAACGATTGTTTTATCATGCAAGAAAAGTAAAGTGCATTCGCAATAAAGTAAATCGCAAGAAAGTAAATTGCAGTGAAAGTAAATCGCGATAAAATAAAAGCGTACCTGGAGGGTCTTCCCGTCATTCCAAGCCGCACTTAAAACACGATTAGAACATTTAAGCAAGTTCCTAGTAAAGCTAAGGTAAGGGTTATGGTTTTCTACCAAATTCCTAATCCTATACCTAGTCATTTCCTATGACGTCTAGGTTCCTTGTGTTTTGGTTCGAAGACGATTTTCTTCATCAAAGAACAATTAAGTTCAATTGTTCTTATAAATATCCTATCATATCGAGGAAGTGCTTAAGAAGAATCTTAAACATCTTTTCAATATTTCTTAGGATTGTTTTAAGTCCAAATGAATTTAATTATGTAAATGAATCGATCGTCCGAGGTTTTCAAGTTTTGTTAACTCGCTCAGCTGAACTAGGATATTTGAATGTCCTATAAGTGAAGTAACATTTCATTTAATATTCCGTTTAGGAGTTATGATAACTAAAGCTTTTGAGGGTAAATTGGTGTTCAAATGGTTTGTGATTTAGCTTAATTTCAATCAAGGGTTTAAATTTGAATAGTGTTCAAGTTATTTTAAGCTTATTTCTTTATGTCTTAGGTGATGTTATTTAATTCAACTTAATTTAATTTAATTTAATTTAATTTAATTTAATTTAATTCAATTTAATTCAATTTAGTTTCGATTTGATGTTACATTAAATTAATTTGATTTAATTTAATTTTTTTTTAATTTAATTTGATTTAATTTAATTTAATTTAATTTAATTTAATTTAATTTAATTTAATTTAATTTAATTTAATTTAATTTTTAATTTAATTTAATTTTTAATTTTATTTAATTTGATTTAATTTAATTTTTTTAATTTAATTTTATTCATTTTAATTTTAATTAAAATTTTAAAAGAGTTCAATAATTTAATTTTAGTTTAATGATTAAGTCTTTTAATGTTTTAAATTTGAATTATCATTTTAATTAGGAATTAAACATTAATGAAATGATTAATTTAGGGATTTTTTAAATTAAAGAATAAATCTCTTCCTAATAATATCCCTATTTTAATAATTCCAATTTTATTATTCTTCCAAATTTAATCAATTATTTAATTAAAGTTTAATCATTTTAAATTGCTTAATGGGTTTCTACCCTTCAATTATTTAAATTTCAATCATCCAAATCAGATTAGGATCAAATATTTTACTTGTTAATTTTTTATTAAACCTAAAGTTTTAATTAAGGATTAAAAAAAATTTAATTACCACTTTACCCTTTAAGCTTAATAATTTCATAACTCACTAAATTGAACTCAAATGAACTTGAAATTTTTATGTGACTTCACTCATATGTCAATAAAGACATGAGAGGAGAAAATGTGATTTTTCTCGTATTTAATTTATTTATATAATTATTTTTGGTAGAAAATAAAGATTTCCAAGGAAAATTTAATAACATGACCAAGGGAAAGTTTCTGTCCTTAAGAAAATTAGGGGACATTCCTAATGACCAGGGGACCACTTGGACCAATTTTGGTGATTTTTTGAATTATATTATTTTTATTATAAATATTTTAAGTTCTGGAGTGTTAATTAATTTAAAAATAAAATAAATGTTGAAAAATGAATTTTATGTTTTTCAAAAATCTCTCCGATATCAAGGAAATCAGAGAAGCAAATTTTGCAATTTTCTGATTTTTCTATGATTTATTATAATTATTTTAGTGAAAATGCTAGAAAATACATTTTTTAATTTTAAAATTACCCTAGAGCTTTAAAAATTAATATCTCACCAAATAGGCCTAAGAAAAATATGGGGTTTGTTCCTAAGTGATTAAAATTCAAAATGTGACATTTTGGTGAATTTTATTATTTTTGTGATTTTTATTATTTTTTAATTATTAAAAATATTAAAATAATATTAAAAATCAACTTTTTTAGAAAATTGAAATTTTAATTTTCTTAAATTCCCCTGATATCAGAGAGGCTCCAAAACCAATTTGGTGAATTTTTGAAAGATATTTTGAAAGTTATGAATTTTTAAAGTTTAAAATGACTAAGTGGCTTAATCAACCCAATTAATAGGGCTAACCAAGTCCAATCGACCTCAAATTTTTATGGTGGGTTCTTCTGATCCTAAAGGTCAATGGAGAATTGATTTGAAGTCAATTTGATGTATGGTTAGCTCTAATTAATTAGAGACCTATTTTGAGTGTTTAAGCCAATTAGGGTCGTCTAAAATGAACTAACTCAAAACCTATTTTTCCTAGTGGTTCTCTCAGTCATAAGGAACATCACCAAATTTTCCTAGAATTTATTTCACAACATGCTATTTATTGGAATTAAAATACTCAAAACAAGTGACATGAATTTGAAAAATCAATAACTCTTCATAGGATGGCCTCCGACTTTGGAAAATTCAGTGAATGTTCCCAAATTCGTAGGCTTCAAAAGCCCTATGGTCTCATGCCATGGTGAATTGTATACATGCATGGAGAATTAAATGTATGCAGAGAGTAAATAAATTATAAAAAATAAAATACTTGATGAAATTAAATGATTTCTTTTCCACATTATTCTCCTCTCGTTCACCGAGCAAGAGGGTATTTTTATTTTATTTTTCTCGATTTTCCTACACAAAGTTATGAATTTTTGAAGTTTAGGAATTAAATAAATAGAAAATATCCCTAATTTTCTATTTATCCACGCGCGCCGCGTCATCCTCGCATCTCCGAACGCACACGCGTCGCGATCCCATTCGACGCCGCCATCCGAGTCGCCGCTCCCGGGCCCGCCGTATCGCTCCGTCTTCCGATCCGACGCGATCTCGCCGTCCGTCCGCGCGTGTATTAAATGGACGCGCATCCGTTCATCGTCCCCAAGTGTCCTCACCCGAGAGCCGTCCACACTAAATCCCTAATATCTCACTCGATACTCAATGGATTTTCATGTTCTTATGCTTCTATGGATTCGTCTTCAAGAGACGAACACATCTATACTGCTATCATGCATCGAAATTAAAGCATTTGAAATGGAGAATCTCCGGAAGCTCGGGATGAAGAATTAGCTCATACCTTCGCTCGTAGAAGTGTGGCTTCGATCCGAGAGTTGTTGCACCTTCGATCGGATCCTAGCAAGCTCCGCATGAAGTCTCCCGGTCCGTGAATCGTCTAGGTCGGACTTCGACCACGCCCGATCACAAAGCTTCGGAGGCCGGAGCAACCGGGTGGCCCGGAGATGGGGCTTTTGTTGGCGGACACCTTCCCTCGGTCCAGTGAAGGTGTAGAACCAATCAATTTGGGGATCGGCTCACCGTGGAGAAGTGTCCTGGTTTTCGGTGGAATTTCGACTGGGAAATCGAGTTTTATCGCTGGGATTGTGGCAAATCGACACTCGGGATCAACCGCTCTAAGGGCGGAGAAGGGTCTCGGAACAATTTTAGCAGCAGTTTCGGCAAGGTTTGTGCAACTCTCCTCTCATGGCCGCGAGGGGGTCGGCTTAAATGAGGTGGCCGGAGAGCCTCCCGTGGATGGCCAAGGGTCGGGATCACCGCTCCGGTCATGGGAAGAACAGCCATGGTGGCCATCGGGCATGGGGCACTCAAGCAAGGTGGAATTCCAAAGTCGGCTCACATGCGAGCTCTCGGTGTGGTGTTTTCCGACGATCCGTGCGGCCGGCCTACAGCATGGGTCACCATCTCGACCATGGAGGTCGTGGCTCGGCAATGGTGAAGTCAATCGGCTTCGACATGTGTAAAGTGTTCGGATTAAAATGGTATGGGGAGAGGCCACTTTGGCTTCGAAATTGGTCAACCCATTGGTTTGGGCCGGGTTCACCTCCCCATGGCCGGTCTCTGGGCCGAGAAGATCAGCTTAGGCTAGCTGGTCAAGAGGTGGTGATGTCCTTATCCAAGAATATTTGGATTAAATCTCGTTAAGGGGAAACATGCTTAAGGCTAATGAATTTTAGGAGATGGTTAAAGGACCTCCTCCTTTTGCCATTAATGGCATGGTCACATGCCAAACTTTCATGGCTTCATATGGCTTGTGAATGGCTCATCCTTGGCTCCATTTGGCTCGGGAAAAGCTCGAGTCAATTTCATAAAAAGGGATTTAAGAAATTTTTGATATTTTGATTGGAATTTGTATGGGGCTTGATTTGGAATTGTTTAATTGATGACTTTGGAACTTAGGGACAATTTTGATTAAATGGATGATGAGGGGAAGTGCCATGGGGCTTTGGATGAATTCGGGTCTTAATTCGAAGGAAGTGCTTTTAGGAAAGTTTAAGGGGAAATGGAGCTAACTTGGGCCAATGTTGGGCTAGTGGTTGAAATTGATGTAAAATTAATGTTGAGAAATATTTACGGGAGTGTTTCAAAGAGGTTTTGACTTTGGTCGGGCTTTGATTTGGGGTTCGGGCTCATTCGTGTTAGGCTCAGGCTTAGGTCAAAAATGGAATTGGATCCAAATGTCAATCAAATTGAACTTGGATTTGGTCTAGATTGATATTGAGAATGTTGAATTGAAGTCTAGAACTGAATTGGACCAGAATTTGGGTCAATTGGGTAGGTTTGGTTTGGCATTGGGTTCACTTAGGGTTAAAATGGGTCAAATTGGGGGTTTTGACAAAAGTAGGGTAAATTGACAAAATTGGCCAATGGTGTAGTTGGACAAAATGAAATTGGGAATATTTGGGATTTTCTGGAATTTTCTGGGAATTTTCTGAATTTTTGGATTTTTTGGCTAAGAGGGGCATTTTGGGTATTTGGAGGGTATTGGGAGGTATTTTTGGAATTTTTGGTATTTTTGGTTATGGATGATCAATTTGATTGGTGAAGACATGTTTAGGAATGATTTTGGAGAATTTTGGGTAATTTAGGTGATTTTGCAAATTTTCGAGGGTTTCGACGGCTTTCAGTAGGCAAAGTGTGTAGGGTCCCGTGGGTCAAAAATTGAAAATTTGAAAAATCGAAGATTGGGTGAATATAAGTGGAATGAAATCATTTTTGTTGAGCCATGAAGCCATATCAAGTCCACATGAGCCATGAAGGGACTCATTCGAGGCATTCACTATGTTGTTCCTAACCCTCTTACCAAGGGCTTAGGGGTTAAGGACCATCCATGTGAATCACCTACATGAGTCGGAGGTCAAGTCGGGTATGGGTGTGTTTTTTTAGGAGGTGTGTGAAAGTGTAGTGTGTAGGTGTAGTGTATAAGTGTAGTGTGTGTGTAAGTCACCCCTCACTGCACTGTGCCACCTGTAGGCGCTCCTAAGGCCAAAAAGTCCTATAGAACTCATCCTTTAAACTTCCACATTCGATTTCAACCCTCTAGGTGATTAGGGGTCTACAATCAAGTTTGTGGGGTTTGCAGGGAGTTTAGAAGTGGTTTGAATTTCTAAAAGGTGGGTCTCAATTCTAATCCTCTAAGATAGTCAAAGGAAAAGCCTAAGGCTAGATCCTAAGCACTAAAAGAAGAAGAGAAGACCTCATCAAAAATGAGGTCAACAGATGTCCAAGCCCATAAATTGATCCATGCACAATCAGGCCTAAAGCTGACTTCACAATAATTGAACCAACATCGATAGGTAATCCTACTTGAATACAATAATTCAGAATTGCACACTCCTTAGAAACTTTTGTTTACCCTCATAGTGGGTAATAATTTTGAAGAAATAAAGAAGTGCCAATGTTTAGAGACGGGGTTTAGAAGTGATGCAGAAAAGCTAACATACCCGTCTTCTCTTGTTTCCCAATCTTCTGATATATCTCATTCATATTATTTCTTGTAGGAACAAAATTGGAATAGTGGCAAACAGGTGTATTTTCAATTGAATATAACTCATTGATTCTAGAAGGAGTGAAAGTTACCCATCTGCCTCGCACATAAACGCTTACGTTGTTGATTCCATGAAGATTGTAGTAGAACTCTTTTACTACGGGGATGACTACTGCAGAAGTTGTATAGCATAATACCTCCCAACGTCTTTGCATAATCATCTCCTCGATAGACGTTGTCAAATTCTCCACTCCTCTATTCACGAATCCTCTTTCTTTGATTAATCTCTTCTTCATCATAACTTTGTTGAAGATTCGTTGGGCCTCATAACTGACAAACTTTCTTCGATTGAACACTCGGGATCTAGTGATTTCAAGTGGATTGGATGTCATAATGATGAGTTTTTTTGGAGTTTCAAATCGTTTTCAGGAAGTAAATGGTTTAGATTTCAAGTTTTAGGCGTTCTTAATGAGTTAAAACACTTAGAATTGCCAGAAACTGTCAAAATAACTCCTTAAACCGCTCATTCACCGATCTCGCCGTCGGCGACAACGATCTCTCCGTCGGAGACAACGATCTCTTCGTTGACGGTATTCTTAAAAATATGATCTGAATTTGGCGAGCAAAACTCGCCGTCGGCGGGCTAAGGCAAAAAATGCTCAGTTTCGCTCTGGTCTGAATGCTTTCAAATTTTTTTCTATGTATCCAATATTGTGATGATTATAAATATAAATTTGAGTAGTAGAATTCATTTTATACCAAAAATAGTAATAATTCAAATAAATATACAATTATTACACCTAAATAAAGATCACTATGGGTTGCCTCCCATAAGCGCTTGGTTTAACGTCGTCGGCTCGACCTATTCCGGTTATTAATCGATTGATCGAGCATTGAAACCTCTTTAGAATTTGGTCTTTTTCCTTCAAAATATGGTTTTAATCTGTATCCATTTACTTTAAATATGTGTCCAGTCTTTTGATCTTCAATTTCTACAGCTTTGTATGTAAATATTTGAGTTATAGTGAAAGGTCCTAACCATCGAGATTTTAGTTTCCCAGGAAATAATTTCAATCTTGTATTATAAAGTAAAACTTCTTATCCTGGTTCAAAATTTTTTGGGTTAATCTTCTGATCATGCCATGATTTTATTTTCTCTTTATAAATTCTATCGTTATTATATGATTCATTTCTTAGTTCTTTCAATTCATTCATCTGCAACAATCTCTTCTCACCAGCATCTTTTAAATTATAATTGAATTCTTTAATCGCCTAATACGCTTTGTGCTCTAATTCAACTGGTAAGTGACAAGTTTTTCCATAAATAAGCCTGTAAGGAGTCATTCCAATCGGGGTTTTATAAGCAGTCCAGTATGCCCATAATGCAGTGTCTAGTCTTGTAGACCAATCTAATCTACTAGGATTTACAATTTTTTCTAAAATTTGTTTAATTTCTCGATTAGAAACTTCAGCTAATCCACAGGTTTGTGGATGATAAGCAGTCGATATTTTATGAATAATATTAAATTTTTCTACCAAGTTCTGAATATATTTATTCCTAAAATGGGATCCTCCGTCAGTGATAGTCACTCTCGGCATTCCATATCTTGTGAAAATATTTTTCATTAAAAATTTTGAAACACCCTTAGCATCACAACGAGGTAAGGCTTGTGCTTCAATCCATTTAGAAATATAATCAACAGCAACTAATATATATGAGTTTCCAAATGAAGGAATAAATGGTCCCATGAAATCTAATCCCCAAACATCAAAAATTTCAACTTATAATATAAAATTTAGAGGCATTTCATTTCTTCTAGATATATTACCTACTCGTTGGCATTTATCACAAGTTTAGATATATCTATAAACATCTTTAAAAAGAGTAGGCCAATAAAATCCAGACTGTAAAATTTTATAAGCAGTTTTATATGTCCCAAAATGTCCTCCAAATTCAGAATCGTGACATTTTTGAATAATCTGTTCAGTTTCTTCATAAGGCACGCATCTTCTAATAATTAAATCCTTACATTGTTTATATAAATATGGTTCATCCCAAAAATATGTTTTAGCATCGTAAATGAATTTTTTCTGTTGTTGCAGAGTTAGCATGGGTGGTAAAATATCACTTACAATATAATTAGCTATGTCCGCATACCATGGTATTTTCCACTCATTTACATTATAAAGTTGTTCATCAGGAAAATTGTTTGTAATTTCATTGTCAGTGTCAAATAATTCACAATATTCTAATCTTGACAAATGATCTGCAATTTGATTATTGGTTCCCTTTCTATTAATTATTTCTAAATCAAATTCTTGCATCAGTAATATCCATCTGATTAATCTTGGTTTGATATCTTTCTTTTGCATTAAATATTTAATAGCAGAGTGGTCAGTATGCACAATACATTTAGTTCCAATTAAATAAGATCTAAATTTATCAAAAACATATACAATTTCTAATAATTCTTTTTTTGTAACTGTATAATTGATTTCAATACTATTGAGAGTTTTACTAGCATAATATATAACTTTAAAAATTTTATCATACCTTTGTCCAAGAACAGCTTCTATAGCATAATCACTAACATCACACATAAGTTCAAATAGTTTCTCCCAATCAGGTGAAACTATTATAGGTGCTGTGATTAATTTATCTTTTAAAAATTCAAAAGCATTTAAGCATTCTGTAGTGAATTCAAATTTCTTGTCTCATTCTAAAAGTTGGCATAAAAGTTTGGTTATTTTCGAAAAATTTTTTATATAGCGTATGTAAAATCCAGCATGTCCAAGAAAACTTCTTATCCCTCTCACTGTAGTAGGAGGTGGTAATTTAGCTATAACTTGAATTTTTGCACGGTATACTTCCATGCCATTTTCTGAAATTTTATGCCCTAATACAATTCCTCCTGCAACCATAAATTGACATTTCTCCCAATTTAGAATCAAGTTAGTTTGTTCGCATATCTCTAAGACTTTTTCAAGATGATCCAAGCATGCGTCAAATGATGTTCCAAATAAAGAGAAATCATCCATAAATACTTCTATTCCATCATCAATTAATTTACTAAATATAAACATCATACATCTCTGGAATGTTGCAGGTGCATTACATAATCCAAAAAGCATCCTTCGAAAAGCAAATGTTCCATAAGAACTAGTAAATGTAGTTTTCTCTTGATTCTCAAGAGGAATAGGTATTTGATGATAGCTGGTATATCCATCTAAAAAACAAAAATATTTGTGTCCGGCTAGTCTATCTAACATTTGGTCTAGGAATGGTAAAGGGAAGTGATCTTTCCTGGTGGCTGCATTTAATTTTCTATAATCAATACATATACGCCATCCAGTAACTTATCTTATAGGTATTAAATCATTAGTTTCATTAGCTTCAACAGTCACTTCTCCTTTCTTAGAAACACAATGAATTGGGCTTACGCAAGCACTGTCCGAAATAGGATATATAATACCATTGTCTAACAATTTCAATATTTCTTTCTTAACTACATCTTTCATTATTGGGTTTAATCTCCTTTGAAGATCAACTCTTGGTTTATGTTCATTATCCAAAATAATTTTGTGCATATAGATCGAAGGACTAAGGGTCTGTTTGGATGTAGCTGCATTACTCGCTACTGCAGACTATGCTTGCCAGAAGCACTACGGCTGCCCGGAAGCAGCCGCGACGCCCGGAAGCATCTGCGCTGCCCGGAAGCAGCTGCGGGGAAGCAGATATAGGGAAGCTGGCTGGTCGTTTGGTTGTAGCTGAACGAAACCAACTGTGGGGCACCTGTATGTGAAAATATTTACCTACATAAAATGAATTGCTGAATGATCGTAGGTTTACAATTATAGGTAAATGAATTGTAAATAATTATAAAATGAATTGAGATGTATAAAATGAATTATAAAATAATTATAAGCAATCCAATAAATAAATAGGTTTATAAATCCTTGTGATCTTCACAATAGAGATGCATAAAATGAACTATAAATAACTATAAGCAATCCAATAAGATCGGGCAGGAAGAAGGGCGGAGGAAGATGAAGATCGGAGAAGGAAGCTGAGAGGAGGAAGAAGAAGCTCGGAGGAGGAAGAAGATCAGAGGAGGAAGAAGCTCGGAGGAGGAAGAAGAAGCTCGGAGGAGGAGGAAGCGCGGGCAGGAAGAAGATCAGAGGAGGAAGAAGCTCCTCGCAGCTCACGATGACAAACACAGTGGAGAAACCACGGGCCGAAGCCTGGCCGGGGTTGATCCTGCAGTCGGCTTCTTCATAACTTCGCGACAGCTGTGCCGCGAAGTCGTTAAACAAACGAAGAAAAAAAGGGCGCGGTGGCTTTCACTGCCCGCACCGCGCCCTAAAGCTTCAACCAAACGGACCCTAATTCCCTTAATATCTGCTAAGCTCCAACCAAAAGCTTTCTTATACTTTTTTTAATGTGTCCAGAAGTTTTTGTTCTTGTGATTCATTTAATTCTACCGATATAATAACCGGTAAAGTTAAAGAATTTCCTAAAAATACGTACTTCAAATGAGTAGGTAAAACTTTTAACTCAAGTTCAGGAGGTTTAATAATCGACGGAACTTTATTCTTTTCATCGTTTTCAGTAATATCCAACATCTCAAATCTTTCTTGTATATAATCTAATTTTTCATTGTCTGTTTCCTCAATTAATTCTGTATTTTCTATTTCTAGTTTCTCTTCAAAATATTCTTTAAAATGTTCATTTCGTAGATGTTCAAGAGTTTCCATTCGAAAACATGGATCTTCTTTTTCTATAGCAGGATATTTCATTGATTTTGCAATGTTAAAAGTTACTTCTTGATCGTTTACTCTCATAGTTAGTTCTCCTTTTTGAACATCAATCATAGCTCTTCCAGTAGCTAAGAATGGTCTCCCTAAAATTATAGGTAATTCTTTATCTTCCTCCATATCTAAGACAATAAAATCCACTGGGAAGATAAATTTATCCACTTTTACTAACACATCTTCAATAACTCCTTTAGGATATGTCACTGAACGATCAGCTAACTGAAGAGTTACTGAAGTAGAGTGAGACATCTCCCAATCCTAATCTTTTAAAAATTGATAGAGGCATAAGATTTATGCTGGCTCCCAAGTCACATAAAGCTTTTCCATAAAATTTTTCTCCAATAGCACACGGTATAGTGAAACTACCAGGATCTTTTAATTTCTCAGGAAGCTTTTTCTGAATAATTGCACTACACTCTTTGCTAAGTGCAACATTTTCATTATCTGTGAACTTTCGTTTCTTGTTTAAAATATCTTTCATAAACTTCACATAATTAGGCATTTGTTCTAATGCTTCTACAAAAGGAATGTTTACCATTAATTTTTTCAGGATTTCAAGAAATTTAGAAAATTGCTTATCCTTTTTATGTTGCTTTAATCGTTGAGAAAATGGTGGTGGTGGTCTTTCTACAGAAATTTTTATAGGAATTAGTCGATATTCTAGATTTTGATCTTACTGATCCTTTTCTTTTTCAGTTTCCACTTTCTCTTTTTCACTTTCAGTTTCTTTTTGTATTCCTGTTTCTAATTATTTTCCACTTCGTAACTGTATCGCTTTGATTTTTTCTTTTCCTTGATCTTTAGGATTTATTTGCACATTACTAGGAAAAGTGTCAGAAATTCTATTATTAAGTGCAGTAGCGATATGTCCAAGTTGAGTTTCATTTTTTTAAATGCAGTTCCTTGATTTTGTAATTGGTTCCCTTGAATTTGTAGCTAATTTCCTTGATTTTGCAAATGCTGACCCATATTTAATATTAATTCTTCCATAGATAACTTTTTTTCCTTAAATTGAGAGTTATTATTAAATCCAGGTGGATAAGAAGGTTTATAATTTGAATTTCCTTGGTTAGATGAATTTCCTAATGGGTTTACTGAGTTGTTCATCCATTGTTGATTAGCAGAGTTGTTATTCCAATTAAAATTTGGATGGTTCTTCCAACCAGGGTTGTAATAATTTGCATAAGGATTATTGGGTCAATTATTAATAGCATTTAAAGTTTCATATGAAGATTGAGCTTCTATAAGTTGTCCAGATGAATTTTCTTCTATTATATTAGGAGAATAATTCATTCCAAAATGATCTAATTTCTTGGATATAGCAGCAATCTGAGAAGCTAACATAGATATTGCATCAGAGTCATGTATACTAGCTATTTTCTTAGGATTCAACCTTTCAGAAGGCCATTGAAAATTGTTGGTAGCCATTTCTTCAATTAATGAATAAGCCTCATCAAATGGTTTTGACATTAATGAACCTCCAGTAACAGCATCTATAATAGATCAAGAGATCCTACTAATCCATTATAAAAAGTTTGTATAACTAACCAATCTGGTAACGCATGATGTGGGCATTTCCTAAGAAGATCTTTAAATCTCTCCCAAGCTTCGTATATCGATTCTCCATCAAACTGACTAAAAGATGTTATGTCATTTCTAAGCTTTGCAGTTTTTGAAGGAGGAAAATATTTGGATAGAAATTTTTGTGATAGTTCTCCCCAAGTTCTAATAGATCCAGGTGCTAACGAATTTAACCACATCTTAGCCTTATACCATACAGAAAAAGGAAAAAGCCTAAGTCTAACAGCATCATTAGATACTCCGTCATATTTAAAAGTAGCACAAAGTTCTAAAAAACTAGCAAGATGTAAATTAGGATCTTCGTTTGGTGAACCACTAAATTGATTATTCTGTATCATTTGGATAATTGCAGGTTTAAGCTCAAATGAATTAGCCGCTACATCAGGATTTTGGATAGTTAAATGAATTTCATCTAATGTAGGGTTAGCGTAATCTCTTAAAGGTTTGGGTTGATTTATATTTTCAATTGCTGGATTATTTGACATTTGAGTTAAATTTATAGTTTCTTTTCTCTGTTTTCTAATTCTTTTAATAGTGCGCTCTAATTCCAAATCGTAAGGTATTAAACTTTCGGTTCCAAATTTACGCATACACTAATTAAGTAGATATATATATATATATATATATATATATATATATATATATATATTTAAAAATAGTCTGTTACTCTAGTAATTATCTTTAATAATTATTTTATTAATTACCTTAATAATTACTTTACTTCCCCGGCAACGACACCAAAAAACTGGACCTGGGGTCGGGAGGCAACAGGGTTTATATGATTGCGAAGCTTATATTATATATTTTTATAAATGATTATCAAAGTAAAATTAACAATTGTGTCCTCCCCCCTTTTATCAATGCAACTATACATATCGTTCAAGTACTAAAGGGCTCTAATGGAGTCTTAGATATCGATCCCACAGGGAAGTTTAGAGATTAGGAACTAATTTCAGCTGATGCAATGACTATCTAGTGTACATAAATAAAGAACGCTTATACTAAAATCGATTACTTAATTTTTAAATAGAAGATTGCAATTTAGGAAAAGTAACTTTCTCCTTATTATAAGAATTAAGTGAATGAATAATTAAATTAGTATAGAATTATATTGTGCCAAATAGGAGCATTCCTATTCTTTACCCTTTGGTCCAGGCATAAAGAACATTGACTAATCCTATGCTTGGTTTCTGAATTTGCGGCTAGGCTGGGAGGATACCGACTGCCACTTTGGAGCTCCCACGTTCCCCTCGTCTGAGGGCTAACATCTACACTTCAGCTCGCAAACTATAGGACCGAATTGAGGATTTTAGCTTGTCACTCTAAAATCTCCAATTCTACGCCCGATAATTATATTTTCCTATTTATTTGCACCCTCCTTCCAAGGCTTTTGACTTCCCTAAATCTTGGATGTAATCTTTACTATAGTTGACAATTCAACATATTTTAACAATTCAATTGACCAAATTGAAAGTAAATTAAGATTTAAGTAAAAAGATTATCACAATTTTATTTAATATTTTTAGGCACAACTAATTCAATTCTTCATTTCACAAAATCTCAACAACAAGGAGAAAGACAGAGAAAACTACTTAGAATGCATAGGAAAAATAACACAAAACTTGGATTTCATTTAAAGTTATAAAACAATAAATAAAAACTTATCTTGAATCTTCTCCCCAAGAAGACTCCTTGAAGTTCCTCTAACTCTTCCTTATTGTACAACACACTTAATTATACTTACTAATATACTCTAAAACACACTAATGCACACATAATAGACTCACCAGACACTACTCACTTCCAAAAGACACACCAAAGGAACACACTTTTTAGCCTAAATTCTTCTATATTTAAAGAAGAAGAAATATATCCAAAGGTTGCTTAAGCACCTCTTCAAAAAGCATCCAGATTCAATGTATTTGGCTTGAACCGACCTTCTCGCCGTCGGCGGGCTCGATCTCGCCGTCGGCGAGCTCGATATTACCGTCGGTGAGCTTCTAGAACATTGGCTAACCACTAAGGCTCACTATCGGTAGGCTCGATCTCGCCATCGACGGGCTCCTTTATAATATATTCAAAACTTTCGGGAAAATCACGCCGTCGGAGACCTATTCATCGTCGTCGACGGGTTAGTTCAATTTCCATCTCTTTTTAGTTCTTTTCATTCCAGATTTGCTTCTTTTTGATTTTTTTTCTTCCAATACTTATAAATCTTCATACATGCAATAAAACATAGAAAATACCTTTCTTTAAAGTGCAATTTCATATAAAATTGGTATGAATTTCTTAATACAGTTTCTGTGGTCAACTACCGCTGCCGTAGTTGTTCCTGTGTTGAAAGAATTCTATGCAAATCTTCATGGGATCAACCAAGGGTTCATAATTGTGCGAGGTAGGTTTGTGCAATTCACTCCTGCAAGAAGTTACGATCTCTTTATGGTCGAGAATGTACCTATTTGCCATTATTCTAATTTCAATGCCACGAGTGATAATATGAATGATGTGTATCGTTATTTGACGGATGAGAATGAGGATTGGGAAATTATAAAAAATGGATATATTAGTTTCCCATCTGCATCTCTAAATCTAGTGTCAAAGCAGTGGCACTAATTTATTTCGGCAATCTTATCTCTAACATTGAAGATTAGCAAGGTAACCAAGGAAGTGATATTTTGAATTTCTATATTCAAACTGGGAGGCCGATTGACATTGGTAATATAATTGTGAAATCAGTTTTGGGATTAATTGTTCATGAATCTAAATATGGGCTTGGACACCCATCCAACATATTTCTATTATGTACTAAATAACAAGTTTCATATGAGAGTCGGGAAAAAGTTCTTCTTCCATAGAGGCCTATTGATCCAACTAATCCTTATGACTATCAAACAGTGGGAGATAAAGATGATATGAATTTGCATGCTGATCAACTAACACAGACTTCACAACCGACTCAACCCTATTTTCCTGAAGGTTCCAGAATGATATTAAAGAGGATCAAACAGTTGGAGAAAGAGGTACAAAACGTTATAAATGCAATCAATAACATTTCTGATTTATTCTATCATATAGATTGGTGAATGAAGGAACAATTTGATCACACTAGTCGAATTGAGATGGGCTTGATTAAACTGATGAAGAAGAACGCAGTGATTGCTGAGGATTCATCTGACGAATTTCAATTTCGTCCATTCTATAATTTTTATGTGCATCAACAATCATTTGGAGACATGAGAGGAGAGGATAGTTCTAAAACTGATGTGGAGTAATTATTGAATTCTACTTATGTTTGTTGTGTGTTTAGTTTATTTTGCTTAATTATGCTTGATGTGTGTAGTATTTGCTTTGCTTTGTAATTTGAATTTGGATTTGGATATGCTTACTTTCATTGTGTGCTTAGATTTTAGTGTTTGCCTATCGTAGAGTACTTGTAATACTAAACATCTAAGAGTTGTTGGTTTGGTTTGAATGAACATATTTGGTGTTTATGTTGTAACTTAGATTTTATATATAAAATTTTGTTGTGTATTATTTGTGTAAAAGAATTGTGTTAATTATTGCTTGTGAGATGAAGTAGATGCTTATTGAAGTGTTAAACATCATTGTGGAAGTCGAAATGATTGAAATTATGAAAAAACTTTTGGACCCAGAAAAAATTTTGGACTGGCGCCGCCGGCGCCCAAATCCAGAGAGTTTTGGCCTATTTAATAAATAGAGAACCGCCGGCGCCCTATCGAGCGCTGTCGGCGCCTTATCGAGCACCGCCGGCTCCCGAACATAGTAAAAGGCAGAAAACCTCAGTTTCGTAATTTTTACCCTCGGACCCGCAGATTTTTCCATTGCTTTCCTCTTCCTCCTCCTTTTTGCAATTTTGAAGACTTAGGGCTTGCTAGATCTCGGATTTGAGGTGATTTCAAAGCGTTTTGAGGCCATATCTACCTTCTCTTGGTAAGAGCTTCACTTTAAGTTACAAATTTTTTATTTTCATCATGGAAATCTCTCACATTGCTTAGGTCGAAATTTTTGGAGTTTTAAAGAGATTTTGAGATTTCCATGATGAAATTTGCTCTTACTTGTTTAGAATAGTATTTGGAGTTTATTACATTATGAATTTGGGATTTATTGGAATTTTCTTGCAAATTTTAGAAATTCACATGGCTCCAAGGTTGAGTAATGGGAAGAGGAAATTGGATTTTGATGAAGAAAAATTCATTAATACTAAAGCAAAATTTTGCTTTAACTCTTACCTTTACAATAAGAAGTGTATCAAAGATCGAGATTTTGATAGTCCTGGTGGATCTGTAGAACAGTTAATTGTAGAACGGAACTGGGAAGGATTTTATTATTTTTACTGTGAATGCTGTTATAGGAGTTGTTAGAGAGTTCTATGTTAATGTGCCCTGTGTCGGCATATTTTTAGGTTGTGTGTTGTATTTTAAAAGGGGTCGCCTACAGAAGTAGTCGGCGAATTTGTTTTTAGATTTTAAATTAATTTAAATATATATATATATATATATATATATATATATATATATATATATATATATATATAATTTGAAAAGTAGCATTTGGACTTTTGAAAATACTTTCAATTTTGAAAATTTTAAGATATGAAATCGAATCGATCTCACATCCCAAATAGTTTATATAAATGAGCACCGCATCATAAACCGTGTATCTATCCCGAGGAATAGATTTACTGCTTGATGATGGGGCTCGATTAAATAAACTAGAAGATTTGTGACATCAGTTTGGTCTGCAAACCAATTTTATAAGCCGACAAATTCCCCTACTTAATATAAAGGAATTAAGCAGGGTTTATATTACCTGGGTTCTTAAAGTTCCCTATAAGAGCCAGCCCCTATAGTTAATTACATCTTAAATGTCCGAAGACATTTATGAAATTCTCGATAATGATCAGTAGTTTTGCTCTCAAGAATTTCAATGTTCAAGGTTTAAAACAAATTGGATTTTGGGAAACTTCAATAAGGAATATCTCAAATTTGGAACAGTTTATTTTGGGAATCCAATGGAAGAGAAGTAGGGAATGTCACGAACCCTAAGTGAACTTCGGAGACTTCCCGACTATCATATGATTTGGCTTCAATTTGAGAGTGTTATTTAATGTTTCAATCCTATCAATTTTAGTTAATTAGGACTTATACTTGTATGATATGATCATACAAATAGTCTCGAAGATGTGAGGGTTTATGTAGTACCGAACGATTTCCTCGGAGTCCTAAAACTGGTTAGGACTTAATTTGGATAACATGATTATGCAAATGCCTAACGAAAAGTTGAGGATTTATGTTGCACTAGGCAAACTACCTCGAAATCCTATGGCTTGATTATTTAATTCTAGGAAAGGTTTTGCTGAAGTAGACATAAGTTTTGCTGATGAAGATGGCCATGCTGCCCACTGTGCTCCAAGCTTCTTGTTGTTGCAGAGGTTTAGTTTTAGAAAGTGGCAATCAAAAGATGAGAGAAGTGTTTTGGTTTAGAGAAGTTGAAAATTGAGATGGCTTAGTGTTTTAGTTAAAACAAATCTTAAAGTTGATTAAGCAGAACCGATTAAGATCCCACGGTTTCGTCATCCCAGCACCGCTATTTTCATCGGATTCACTTAGTCCAAATGAATTCGCTAAACTTAACTGAATGAGTTTCACACTTTCATTTAGATCATGGGAAATCTCGTTAGCAACACGTGGGTTACATCATCCGAGGGATTCCCGATCATCTAACGAGACGTTTTAATTTTAGTTGTGATTGCAATTTTATTTTTGTTGGTGATTAAATTTTGAGTTGTTTAAACATGCTGGGTTCAATCATTTTCATGCATTTATAAGTACAAGAAAGTAAGGCATTTAATAAATCGCTGGATGTAAATTGTAATAAACTTAAATGCATACCTGGTTGGCACTCCCGTCATTTTCACCTGCACTTAAAATACATGTTAAGGTATTTATATATTTACAACAGATGCCTAGGTAAAGCTAAGGGAAGGTTCTAGTTGTCTACAAAAATCCTAATCCTATTGCTAGTCACTCCCTTTGACATCTAGGTTCTTGTGTTTTATTAAGGATGATTTCCTTCATCAAAGAACAATGAAGTCTCACTGTTCTTTTAGAACATCCCATCAAGTTAGAGAAGTGCTCGGAATTGAATTCTGAACATCTTCTTAAACATTTTAGGGATTATTTTAAGTTCAGTTAATTTTATTGTGGTGATGAATCAATCACCCAGGTTACTCTTGCTAAGTGAATTAAGATGTTTGATTATCCTATGAATAAAGTGACATTTCATTTGATACTTCATTTGAGAATTATGATAATGAAAGCCTTTAGGGGCAAGCTAATTCATTAAAGGATTTATACATTCTTAATTGAAGTTCGAATTGATGGTTTGAAGTGATTCAATTTAGTTATAAAATTTTAGTTGATCTTTTTTAGGTGTTTTAAATCATTTTAAGTTGGAATAGTATTCAAGTTGTTTAATTCAATTAAATTTTAATTTTTCAAATGGTCTTAACTTTTTAGGTTAATTTTAAATATTTTAAAACCGTTTCAATTTTCAATTTATGATATTTTAGTCATGAGTTATTCCAAATTAATCTTTGATGTTTTAAATTTGTTTTAATTTAAGTTTTAAACAAGTTCAGATTAGTCTTAATGTTTAGAGTTTGTTTTAAATCAATTTTGTTTTTATTTTAAATTTGTTTTAAATGTTTTAGGTTTTAATTTAATTTTTTAGATTATTTACTTTTCATTAGTTTCAATTATCATTTTATAGTTTATTTAATTAATAAGAACTTAATGACATTTGATTAAATCATTGATTAGGGATTCAATTTAAAGAATTTGAATCTGTTTATATCACATCCTCAATCTTTAATAATTCAAGCCTTAATTAGTCTTCCAAGGTTTAGGTGATTTAATTAATGTCTCTCCTTTAATGTTCAAGGTGATTTTAATGAGTTTCTACCATTTAAAAATTCATATGTTTCTATCATCCAAAGTGAAGCTATGATCAAATATTTTATCCCTCCCTTTGGTTAAACCTAAATTTTAATTAAGGTTAAAACCTTTTAATTACCTTAATGCCCTCTTAAGCATATTCATCTCATAATTCATCAAATTAAGCTCAAATGAACTTGAAATTTTTATGTCACCTCACCCATATGTCAATTAAAACATTAGAGGAGAAAAAATGATTTTTCTATTTTTAATTTAATTTATATAATTGTTTTAATGAAAATAGGGGATTTTCAATGACAATTTCATAACATGACCATGATAAAGCTTCTATCCATAGGAAAATTTTGGAATGTTCCTACTGACCAGAGGACCACTTGGACCAATTTTGGTGATTTTTTTGAATTATATTTTATTTATTATAATTATTTTAAGTTTTGGAGTATTAATTAATTATAAAATAAGATTAAAGTTGAAAATTAAGTTTTTTATTTTTCTTACATCTCTATGACCTCAAAGAACTTAGAAAAACAAATTTTATATTTTTTTGATTTTTTTTTGAATTTTTAGAATTATTTTAGTGGGAAAGGTTGAAAAATCCATTTTTAATATTAAAAATGCATTAAGCCTTTAAAATTCAATATCTTTTCTTAGGGACTTAGGAAAAATATTTGGTTAGTTCCTAAGTGATTAGGAGACCAAATATGACAATTTTGTGAATTTTATTATTTTTGTAATTTTTATTATTTTTTAATGATTAAAATATTCAAAAATAGGTTAAAAATAAAAATTTTAGAAAAATTCCAATTTTAATTTTCTTAGACTTCTCTAATACCAGAGAGGCCTCAAAATAAATTTGGTGAATTTTTGAAATACATTTTGAGTTTTATGAATTTTTAAAGTTTAAAAGTGGCCATGTGATTTAAATAATTCATTTAGTGGGTTAAATCATTTTCAATTTATTTCAAATTTTTATGTGAGACTCCTCTAACCTTAAAGATCAGTGGAGAGTTAAGTTTGTCTTATTTTAATGAGTGGTTTTTTCAAATTAATTTAATCTTAATTTTAGGGTTTTGGCCAAATTGGGGTTTATTTAAATGAGTTAATTCAAACGATAATTTTCCTAAGATCCTTTGGTCCAGAGATACTTCTCCTAATTTTCCTAGATTTTGTTAATCAATATGCTAATTATTGAAATTAAAATACCAATACAGGCACATAAACATAGAAAATAGTTATCTTGCCATAGAGATGGCCTCTGGCTTTGGAAAATTCAGGGAATGTTCCTAAGATCAGAGGCTACAAAAGCTGTATGGTCTCATGCCATGGTAAATTGTATGCATAAATGGAGAATTAAAATTCTCAGAACAATATTAATTTAATTAAAAATTAAGTACTTAACAAAATTACTTAATTCTTCTTCCACATTAATCTCCTCGTTTCACTGAGCAAGAGGATATTTTTAGTTTATTTTTAAAAATTTTCTATGCAAAGATATGGATTTTTAAAGTTTCAGGGGTTTAAATACCTCAGAAAATCCGAATTTTCCTACTTAACCACGTCGGCGCCACCTTAACCTACGGCGGGTCGAAGCTCCACATGTCTCCTCCTGATTCGACGCCGCCATCTGACTCGGCAACGACGCGGCCTGCTATTTTGTCCCGTTGCTCCATCCGGCTTGATCTCCGCCATCCATCTGATACACGCACGATCAAACGCTCGCTGGCCATCGTTCCGACTAGTGTGAACTGAGAACCGTCCAACTTCTAGACCGAAGATCTCACTCGACACTCAACCAAATCGAGTGCGGTTTCTTCCTACATGCTCGTCTAAGCAAGGGCTACGCCTCGATTGAATGTGCTCGGCACGTTCGTTGGAGCTGGAGGAGCCTACGGATGAAGCCTCTGGTCCTGGTAAATTGCCTAGGTATGACTTCGTCCAAGCCTGATTTCAAGCTCTGACCGATAGAAGAAATGGCTGGCCTGGTGAGGGGGCTTTCACTGGGAAACTTCATCTCTACCTCTGGGGAAGGTGTGGGAGAAGTTAATTTAGTTTCTATGGAGATTTGGTGAGTGTCCTGTTTTCGGCCTGATTTTGGACTGAGAAATTAAGCTTAGCTAGTGGGGTTCAGGGCAGGAGAACAGTGGGGTTCTTCTTCTCTAGGCTAGGAGAAGCTTTGGGAGTGGATTGGGGAGGTTTTGTGAGAAAAATTTTCAACACCTCACTCATGGCCAAGAGGTGGTGTTTTAAATGGCTAGGGCCATCCTACAGGGTTTGAGTTCATTTGAGGAGTTAATTCTATTGCTTAGGTCGAGGGCAGAGAGGCTCCAAGGTTTAATTTGGCTGAGGTGGATAGTTGGGGAGATTTGGGTGAGTTTCACTTGGTGGTGGCTCTCGGTTTTGACCCCCTCCAGTGAATAGGCCAGCCGGCAAGGACAAGGGAGCTGGCCTCAGCTCAGGTGAGTCAAGTGGGAAGGTTTAATGGTGATTAACAGTTGTAGGGACGTTTTGGGGTAAGGCAAAATAGGATTTAACCACTTAAGGGAATAAATCCCTTAAAATGGGGGACCCTTGGTCCATGGCTCACTTAGCTTGGGCTAGTTGGATCTAGGGTGGTTCCTAGGGTTCAAATGGTGGCTGTGGAAAGGCTGGCTTTCAATTTGGTTTGGTTAGGCCATAGGTTCAATTTGGCTCACTTGGGTTTAGGTTAGGCTAACTTAGGTTTGGGTCTGATTTAAGTCCAAGTGTCTTGAGCAACATTGTATAAATGATTTCCATGAAGAACTTTCATGAAGACATGGAAAGATTTTGAGTTCAATTGAAAAGTCAATTAGGTGGATTTAGGGATTTTGGTTAATTTAGGAAAGGTTGAATCAACTAGGGTCCAAGTTGGGTTAAGGTGGGGTCAAGACCCAATTTAAAGTTTCAAATGGTCTAGGGGAATGTATTGAAGAGTTCTCAACATTAATTGGGAAGAAATTTTAGGATTAGGTCAATCAATTTGGTAGATTTAGGGCATGTGTTCAAGTTAGGTTAAAATGGAATAATCTTGTTTTTCAAATGGATTTAGGTTAAGCTTAGGCTCAAATTAGGATAATTGAAAGTTTCAAGGGTTTCATGGGAGTGCCATGGAAGGTTTAGGATTTAAATTTGGAAGGAAAAAAAGTTGGCATTAGGTTAATTCGGGAATTTTGGATTTATTGGCCAAAATTGGGGATTTAGGTTTCAAATGGAATTGAACTCAAATGTGAATCAATATAGACTTGGATTTGGTTTAGATTGGTAGTGGGGATGTTGAATTAAAGTTTAGAATTCAAATTGGGCAAGATTGAGGACAAATGGGTTGGTTTGGTTTGACATTGGGTCCATTTAGGTTAAAAATGGGTCAAATTGGGGATTTTTATAAATGTGGGTTATTTTGGCTAAATTAGCTTATGGTGTAGTTTAAAAAAAATGAAATTGGGAATATTTGGAATTTTTTGGAATTTTTTAGGAATTTTTGGAATTTTTGGAATTTTGGGAAAAAAGGGTATTTAGGGTATATGGAGGTTATTTTGAGTATATTGGGGTATTTTGGTGGGTTTAAGAGGTGGGAATTGTTTCAAAATGATTTTTAGGATTTTTGGGAATTTTTGGTAATTAAAGGGTAATTTTGGAGAGTTTTGGTAGCAGTAGGGGCAATTTGGGTAATTTTATGTAGGCTGAAGGACCCAATGTCAAAACCAAGGATTTTGGCAAAAGTGAAATTTGATTAAGGTTAAGAGAGTGGAAGAGCTTTAAGTGAGCCATGGACCAAGAAATGTTCATTTTGAACATCTCATAGGTTGTTCTTAACCCTCTTAGATAAGGGTTAAGGGTTTGGACTTAGCCACATAAGTGCTCCAATGAACCAGGAGTCAAGACTGGGTTGGGATGGTTTAGGGTATAGGATGAGTGTGGGAGTGTAGTGTGTGCAAGCCAGACCTCAGTAGGACCAGGTCACCCAGGGCAGTCCTAAGGTTAGAACATCTTATAGGAATTCATCTTTGTCTTCCTACACATTGGTCCCAACCTTCCAAATGATTTGGATGTTGATGACCATCTATGCAAGATTCTAAAGAGAATCAAGATTTGGTTTGAATTTCTAAATGGTGGGTTCCATCTCTAGTCTTCTAGGATAGTCAAGGAGAAGTCCTATGGCTAGATCCTAAGCACTAAAAGGAGAGAAAAGACCTCACCAAAAATGAGGTCAACAAATGGACCCCCAATAGGTGTGCTAACCAAGCACACCGCGTGTATTGGCTTTGACCGAAGAGATCAACAAAACCAACACAGACGTCTAAGTGTCACACTTAGAACAAAGTGTAGAAATTTTCTGCTAGGGAGTATCAGGTAAATCTCAAAGATTGAAGATTCCAGAACTCTCGCTGCGGGAAAAGGAGGTGAATTCCAAATCACAAGATCTGGAGAGATCAGATTTTAGATTTGTTTCATTTTTTATTTCAAGTTTTAATTTTGAGCTTGAATTTTGATTTAATCAGAGTTTTGTTTTAAATTTGATTTCAAGATGGATTCCATGGAAATTCTGGATTTTGAAATGAGGATTGCAACCTAGGTTCCAATCTCAAGATTGTAAAGAGAACTGGAATTTAGGTACCAACCTCGAAATGAGAATAGGAATTTAGGTACCGATCGAAAAGGATGAGAATCAAGATTTAGGTACTGATCTCGAAATGAGAACTGGAAGTTAGGTACCAGCCTCAGAAGAGAGTCGAAATTTAGTTACCGACCTCGAAAGGAGAGAACTAGAATTTAGGTACCAATCTCGAAGGAGAGGATTGAAATTTAGGTATCAATCTCAGAAAGAGAGTCATAATTTAGGTACCGACCTCAAAAGGAGAGAACTGGAAGTTAGGTACCAGCCTCTGAAGTGAGTTGGAATTTAGGTACCGACCTCGAAAAGGAGAGAATTAAAATTTAGGTACCAATCTCGAAGGAGAGAATTGAAATTTAGGTATCAATCTCAAAAAGAGAGTCGAAATATAGGTACCGACCTCGAAAGGAGAGAACTGGAAGTTAGATACCAGCCTCAGAAGAGAGTTGGAATTTAGGTACCGGCCTCAGAAATGGGGATTAGAATTTAGGTACCAGCTTTAGAAAGGATGAGAATCAGAATTTAGGTACTGATCTCGAAAGAGAGAATTGAAATTTAAGTATCAATCTCAGAAAGAGAGTCGGAATTTAGGTACCGACCTCGAAAGGAGAGAATTGGAAGTTAGGTACCAGCCTTGGAAGAGAGTCAGAATTTAGGTACAGACCTCGGAAAGGAGAGAATTGGAATTTAGGTACCAATCTCGAAGGAGAGAATTGAAATTTAGGTATCAATCTCATAAAGAGAGTCAGAATTTAGGTACTGACCTCGAAAGGAGAGAACTGGAAGTTAGGTACCAGCCTCGGAAGAGAGTCGGAATTTAGGTACCGACCTCGGAAAGGGGAGAATTGGAATTTAGTTACTTATCTCAAAGGAGATAATTAAAATTTAGGTATCAATCTCAGAAAGAGAGTCGGAATTTAGGTACCGGCCTCGGAAATGAGGACTGGAATTTAGGTACCAGTCTCGAAAAAGATGAGAATTAGAATTTAGGTACTGATCTCGAAATGAGAACTGGAATTTAAGTGCTTGCCTCGAAAGGGATGGGAATCAGAATTTAGGTTCTGATCCCAAAAGGAGAGAGAGTCAGAATTTAGGTATTGACCTCGGAAATGAGGACTGGAATTTTGGTACTAGCCTCAGAAAGGATGAGAATCAGAATTTAGGTACTGATCCCTAAAGGAGAGAGTCAGAATTTAGGTACTGACCTCAGAAATGAGGACTGGAATTTAGGTACCAGCCTCGGAAGAGATGAGAATCAGAATTTAGATACTGATCCCAAAAGGAGAGAACTGGAATTTAGGTACTGATCTCGAAAGAGAGAATGGGATATGAAGGTGTTTCAAATTTCGCCCGAAGGGTTTTCTCGGAAAAGAGATCCATGTGAAGAGGGACCCAGCTTTATGCCATCAGAACCAAATCGAATAACATTCGTGGCTCCATGTCAATAGAACCAGTCGATCCTCTAACACACAGAGAATAGAGAATTGAAAGGGGTTGGTAAGCGTACCAAGCCGGAATGAATTGACCTAGCGACAAGTCAGGGAAAGGACTCAAATTTCAAAAGAGTTTCAAATAGATTCAGGTTTGAAGAAGAATCGAAAGGCTCGGATCAGGGGATTTAAATCGGAATTCAATTCGATACTTAAATTCATTTTGTTTGGATTTTTAGTGATTCGATTTTATTTTCGTTCAATTAGAATTCGTGTTAATTTGGAGTTCGTTTTGACATTTGGATTTTTAAAAGAGTTTTCATTTATTTTCAAATCGTTCTTCATTCGAAGTTCATTCAACTTCATGGCGTTTCCCATTCAAATTTGCACATAAGAAGTGAAGGCAAAACACGACATGGTCGTTTCCATTTCAATTTTCCAAAAATACATCATATAGCTTGATCCAAAACATGATGATATTTTCCTTAAAAATTAAGCATCTCATACAATCCACATAAATCCAAAAACGGACTGCGTAAGATTCTTACAGGTTTCTTCCAAAGTTATCTGTCAAAATTCATGTCCGAATAGTGAGACACACGGGCAATGACATCACCTTCCAAGTCATCCTTGGCAAGAAATGTCGTTCAGATGTGCATTGGGGGCGTGCTATTTTCCATGTAACTCATAGCTCGTAAGGCTGGAGGCTTTCTAACTCTGGGTCCGGCTGAAAGTAGAAAGGCATTTTGCTGTCGTCCATCCTCCTAAAAGTGACGGAGATCCACTGAAAAGTTACGCCTGGGATGCAGTGCTTTGCTATGTCTGCTCCATTTACTTTTAACACCAGAACGGAACCTACCGGTAAAGGTATCTCCACTAGCCCTCGGAATTCTCTGGGGCCTGCTATCCGGAGGTCTGATCCGAACATGATGTTGCACTAGTTGACGAAAGACACTGTGCAGAAGGGTCTGACAAAATCATGATGATCTATGTGTGGCGGTATGCAGTCGCCTTCCTTATATATGTTGATGATGACACTGTTGGGTATGCAATTTGCAGGTAGCACCCTCCATGTCACCATCCTTTTCACCATCCTCTTGATAATTCTTGGCATCAGATCCACCTCACTGCGACGGAGTATTCCGGGTGGATTTCCTTTCCTGTCCTAGACGAAGTTGTTGCAACACCCGCACTGTATTGTAACTCTTCCCTTTCCTTTCATCCATCATCGGGGTTCTGAGTAGGTCTTATCTCTTAAACAACCAGCTCGGCCCATCTTCTAAAGCTCGATGACGCAGTCCACAATCTACTGCTGCTCGTAGTCTGAGAACACATCCGTATGCAGCTCAAGGCCCTCCACTATGTTGATCTTTTTGCCTCGAATTCTTTCAAAATATTCAAATGTCTTCTTTTCAACTTTCTGCAGTTTCTCCAGCTCGTACTCTGGAATTATTTGAAATCATCGGGGTCTAATAATGTACTGTGGGATGTATGGTTCAACCCTTGAATGTTCTTCTGCATGTCTTGGCTCCTCGAGGATATTCTCTGTCAAGACATCCTCCGGGGTTGCTTTTGCAACAAGCTCTTCAAAACTGGTGTATCTGTCTGGCGTCGTGGCACTGATTCTGTTCTTGATCTTCTCGGGATTTCTTTCATCTTCTCTGCTATTCTTGGAGTCGATCTCCTCTTTCTGGTTCCTGCTGAACTGGCTTCTTAGACGTGCTTGCACTGACGGTAGCAACTGTCTCCTCATGCTGGTCCGCTGCTAGCTTGCTCAACATCTTGTGAATGCGGCGGTTCTTGTTTCTTCATTGTGTAGGAGTGAGAGTATCTCTCCTTACTCCCTGAACCTCTGTGGGCACGGCGCTGACAAGCCTGCCCTCTACCGTGGTAACCATGGACTTGACTTTCTTATCTTTTCCCATTACATGAGTGGCGTTCACTTTCCTCTTTCTGTCGGTAGACTGCTGACTCGAGCCACCCAATTTTACAACTGTCTGACTTTGGAACTCTTCCCGGTCGATCGGGGTCCAATCGGCCTCCTCATACTGCAAGCCGACCGGTGTGAAATCAGAGTCGATCTCAATCACGGCCCCATCCTTCATCTTCTTTTCATCGAGTGCTAGACTCACGCCATTCTTGAAGTTCAGAACCAACCGCCCGTTCGACATTTCCCTGCGAAAAACAAGGAAAGGATCAGGGGTTGTACTAAGAATGAGAACAATAAGTAAATCTGTTCATTAATAAAACAATTTTATTTATTTATTTCGTTCGAGTTTTATTAAGATAGGAAAAGGTAATGGAAAAAATAGGAATGAAATTTATTTGGAAGGAATGGTCAAAATTTCATTATTATGATGGTTTCTTTCACATATTTTCTTTTTATCACAAGAATCTGTTCATCATTTTTTATTTAAATTTTGGGTTCGGACCCAGTTATAAGTAATCACTCTGCCCGTGCTCCTAGGAATATCAGGTTGCGTAATACTTCTTTAAATATTGTCCATTGATTGGAAGCATATATCGTTCTCCACGACAATTCACAAGTTGGTAGGAACCTACTGAGTAGACTGTCTCGACCACGAACGGCCCTTCCCAAGTCGGTTCAAATTTACCTCCTATCTTGCGGTGTGCGAGAATATGTCTTTTGAGAACAAGAACCAAGTCATCGAATTTGAATGTCCTTGGGCGGACCAGCTTGTCGTGGCCCTGGCTCATTTTGGCTTGATACAATTCTAGATTCTGTTGCGCTGAAAGTCATTTTCCTTCCAACCTTTCCAGTTCTTCTTGCCGTAGTTTGGCGTTCTCTTCTATAGTGTTCCTATTTGCGACTGCAATTCTGAGTGACGGAAGCTGAACCTCTAAAGGCAAGACGGCCTCAGACCCGTACACTAGAGCGTAAGGTGTAGACTGAGTAGGTGTTCTGAAAGTTGTCCTGTAGGCCCATAAGACTTCTAATAACTTCTCGTGCCAATTCCTCTTGTTATCGTCCAAAGTTTTCTTTAGGATTTGGACGAGAGTTTTATTAAAAGCCTCGGCGAAGCCGTTTGCTCTTGAGTAGTAGATCGTCGAATAACACTAGTCAATCCTGTGCCTTCTGACAAACTGTTGATCTTCGTACTTCTGAATGCGGACCCGTTGTCTGAGATAATTTTGTGCGGTACCCTGAAACGGTAGACGACCTGATTCTTCAAGAACTGTAACACGTGATGTACTTTCACTTCTCTGAGCGTTACTGTTTCTACCCATTTGGAAAAGTAATATGTAGCTGCAAGGATGAAACAATGTCCCCTTGAAGAAGGCGGTTCTATCGGACCCACGATATCTGTGCCCCAACACTCAAACGGCCACGATGCGATTGTCGGATGTAGCACATTTGGAGGTTAGTGTAGAACCACTCCATGAACTTGGCACTTGTGAAAACTCTTGGCAAGTTTCAAGCAGTCGGTCATCATCGAGGGCCAGTAGTACACTAGTCTCTTAATTTTCATTTTCATTTTCGGACCCGACTGGTGAGCACTATGATCCATGAAAAAAATACACATTTTTATGCCTTGATTTTTATCAAATTTTTAAGGATATTATGCTTTAATGAAATGTATTTTTGTGTTTTTGGATATAGGTGATGGGAAAATGTTTAAGAAGGAAAAAGAGTGAAAAGATGGAAAAGGAGCAAAAATGGAGCCAAGATGCAAAATTGTCAAAATTATTGGTCTGGTGCCTAGGCACCATAATCCGGCGCCTAAGCGCCAGGTCAATACGGGATCTGTCAAGATTTTTGATGACTTGGACGGTTATTTTGACGGTGTTAGCGGTTATTGGACTTTCTAAAAGATTGGCAGTTGTTCCTGGTTTATAGGACATGTGATACAATGTATTTGGACGCTTGGAAACGGTTTTAATCGCGAAGAGGTGCGATCCAAAGTGAAGAGGTGCGAAGAACCGGACGCAGAGTCCGCGCTGCGCGATTCCGCTCCAGGAGCCGTACACACCTTCTAGAAGATTCATTGAATATGGACACATTTTGAAGAGGTGCCTTGAGGCAACCCTTGAAGCCTATAAATAGGAGGGTACTCCTTCAGAAAAGAGGGCCCCCTATCTAGAGCCCCTTCTAGAGAGAGAATTAGAGAGATACTTTAGGGCCACATTTTACTATCCTTCATAAATTAGTTAGTTATTTTCTTTAGAGTTTGTATTGAGAGTTTAAAGAGTTGGTGCTTTTGAAGTTTATTTGCTTTGGAGTCAGAAGGATTTGGAGGTTCAGTAGGAGAAACACTTGAGATATGTATTTGTAATTTTATTCAAAGTTTCATTATAATGTTTTTTGTTTAAATTCAATGTGTTCCGAGTAGTTAGTTTACTTTCTCCTTTCAATCATGAAAAGATAAGTAAGATAATATAAAATTCGTTGGAGAATTAAAAACTATTTATATTTTAAAACATTGTAATGATATTAATACCGGATCTTAATTTACTATTTAAATTGGTCATTTAAATTGTTAAAATCTGTTGAAGAGTTTTGATACCTAGAAGGAGATTAATTCTTAACTAGTAGATATCACATGAATCCTTGGGTAATTGAAGGCCTTGTGAGGTTATTCAAGGTGAAGTACAAATAAATAGGAAGATATTATATACTGGGCGTAGAATTGATAATTTTTTAGAGTGACAGACTAAATTCTTGTGATTTGGTTTATAAAGAAGGAAAAGTTCACTAGTAGGGCCGACCATAGCCACCCTTGGACATCTAGTAGTGCGAGCCTAGATTAACCCATTCTACTAACAATACATCCGGACTCGATCTATAGTGCTAGCCAATGTTCTTTACACCTGGATCAAAGGGTAAAGAATATGAATGCTTCTATTTAGCACAATACCATAAATTTATATTCTCCACGAATATTATCATTATCTTAGAAAATCTTGGATTAATTGAAAGGAAGAAAGTTGTTTTCTTATTGCTATTTACATCAATCATTTCATTACTGCTTTATTATAGCATCTAGTAAATTAAAAATATCAAATTTATAACTATAAAAGAAATACTTAAAAATAAATTAAAATATTTAAAAATCCATAACTCACTCCTCGTGGGATCGATAATGGGGTCTTTGTTTCAAAGCCCTATATTACTTGATACGATATGTATACTTGCGTAGTACCCCTAGCGTGTAAAATATTTTCGATAAAATTATATTTATATACACTAGCCGCTATTATTATCTATTACATATATTTGAAAGCATTAATTATTACATTTGTCATCAGCGGATTGCGGGTCAAGTTTTTGGCACCGTTGTCGGGGATTGAATTTTTAGTACACATATATTTAGCATGGGTCAAGCTTTTGGCGCCGTTGACGGGGCAGAGCGGTGGCAAATTTTTAGATTTTAAATATTTTTATTTTATTTTGTTCATTTTCTTTTATTGTCAAAATTATAAAATACCGAAAAAAAAATAAAAAATATATATAAAATAAAAAAAATGTTTTTTACTAATAAGCAGAGATTTTATTTCTTTCTAATTTACTTTTTATGCGTAGTGCTGGATCTGAAGGATTATTACCTTTAGATTCTGAATTAGAAAGAACTGTTAAAAGAATTAAAAAAAAACAAACTAAAAAAATCCAAGAGATGGCTAATTTACATAACAATTTACAAAATCCAATTGAAATTAATGAACAAAATGTTTACAAACCATTAAGGGATTATGCTAACCCTACAGTTAATGAACTTCATATTAGTATTCAAATACCTACTCTAGATGCTAATTCTTTTGAGCTTAAACCATCTATCATTCAAATGGTTCAAAATAATCAATTTGGAGGAACACCAAATGAGGATCCAAATTTACACCTTGTTAGTTTTTTAGAACTTCGTGCTACCTTTAAATATAATAATGTTTCTGATGATGCTATCTTTAAGAGATAAAGCAAAGATGTGGTTGAACCCATTAGCAACAGATTCTATTAAAACATGGGCTGAAATGGCACAAAAATTCCTTGCTAAATATTTTCCTCCTTCTAAAATTACTAAATTAAGAAATGATATTACTTCATTTAGTCAATTTGACGGGGAGACAATTTATGAAACTTGGGAAAGATTTAAAGAACTATTAAGAAAATGTCATCATCATGCTTTACCTGATTTGTTAATTATTCAAACATTTTATAATGGTTTAATTGGATCACTAAAATCAATTGTTGATGCTGCTACTGGAGGTTCTTTAATGTCTAAATCATTTTAAGAAGCTTATACTTTAATTGAAGAAATGGCTAACAATAATTTTTAATGGCCTTCTGAAAGGATTAATCTTAAAAGAATGTCAAGTATTCAAGATAACGATGCCTTTTCTATCTTAGCTTCACAAGTAGCTACAATATCTATGAAATTAGATAATTTTGCCATCAACATATCACATAACAACTCATCTAATATTAAAGATTCTCAAACTATTGAAACTTTACAAGTTATTGCTAGTAAAAATAATCCGCATTCAAATTATTATAATCCTGGATGGAAATACCACCCTAATTTTAACTAGAATAATCAACAACAACAATGGGGTAATAATCAATCCCATCCAACTGGAAATTGGAATAATCAAGTAAATTTAAATTATAAACCACCTGGATTTAATAATCAATAGAAAAAGTTATCAATAGGAGAATTAATTTTACAAATGAGTAATCAATTATAAAATCAAAATACTGCTATTCATAATATTGAGAATCAAATGGGACAAATCACTAATTTAATTAATTACAGACCTCATGAACACTTCCTAGTAATGTTGAAATTAATCCAAAAGAAACTGGAAAAGAACATGAACATATTAAAGTTGTACAACTTTGAAGTGGAAAGGAATTAAAAGAAAGAATGCAGAATGAAATTGAAAAAGAGATCGAGGTCGAAGAGATCGAAAAACCTAAAGAAACTCCTTCTCCTAATCAAGATCAAACTAATATTTCTATTAATGTGGAAGTTGAAAACCACCACCACCTTTTCCTCAAAGATTAAAACAAGTAGAAACTTGATCATCAATTTTCTAAGTTCTTTGAAATTTTTAAGAAACTTACTATAAACATACCTTTTGCTGAAGCTTTGGAACGTATGCCAACTTATGCAAAATTTATGAAGGATATATTAAGTAAGAAACAAAAATTTGAAGCTTTGAAACTCATTGCAGTAAGTGAAGAATGTAGTGCAATAATTCAAAAGAAATTACCTCAGAAACTTAAAGATCCTAGAAGTTTTACTATACCTTGTGCTATTGGAGAAAATTTTAAGGAAAAGCTTTATGTGATTTAGGAGCAAGTATTAATCTCATGCCATTTTCTATTTATCGAAGGTTGAATTTAGGAGAGATTACTCCCACCACTGTAACCCTTCGCTAGTCGATAGATCTATCACTTACCCTAAAGGAGTTATAGAGGATGTACTTGTTAAAGTAGATAAATTTATCTTCCCTGTGAATTTCATTGTACTTGATATGGAAGACGATAAAGAAATACCAATTATTTTAGGGAGACCTTTTCTAGCTACCGGATGAGCTATGATTGATGTGCAAAAAGGAGAATTAACTATGAGAGTTAATGATCAAGAGATTAAATTCAATGTTCTTAAATCGATGAAGTACCCTGACAAAGAAAAATGATATCGAATGGATATTTTTGATTTTATAATTGAAAAACACTATCGAGAAAATGTAAAATCATTCCTGAAGAAGAAATTGAATTTTTAATTGATGAAAATGAAGAACTAAAAGAAGAAGAATTACTTAAAGAAACTCATTATATTAAAGATAACTAGGAAACTTTAGACATAACTCAAAATGATATACTTTTACCCTCAATTAAAAAAGCCCCTGAACTGGAATTAAAAATGTTACCTTCACATTTAAAGTATGCATTTCTTGGAAATTCATCAACTTTACCTGTTATTATTTCTTCTGATCTATGTTTAGAATAAGAAGAAAAATTAATAAAAGTGTTAAAGAATTATAGGAAAGCTTTTGGTTGGACTATTGCTGATATAAGAGGAATAAGCCCTTCCCTTTGTATGCATAGAATTTTAATGGAATAAAATTTTAAACCTACTATTGAACCGCAAAGAAGATTAAATCCTATCATGAAAGAGGTTGTTAAAAAAGAAATTTTAAAATGGTTAGATGCTGGAATTATTTATCCTATTTCGGATAGCCAATGGGTAAGTCCTATTCATTGTGTTCCGAAGAAAGGAGTAACTGTCACTGTCATTGATAAAAATGAACTAATTCCTACAAGAAAAGTTACTGGATGGCGAATTTGCATTGATTATCGGAAGTTAAATGATGCCACTAGAAAGGATCATTTTCCTTTACCTTTCTTGGATCAAATGCTTGACAAATTAGCTGAACACTCATATTTCTGTTTTCTGGATGGATATTCTGGTTATCATCAATTACTTATCGCTCCTGAGGACCAAGAGAAAACAACATTTACAAGTTTTTATGGAACATTTGCCTTTAGAAGAATGCCTTTTGGTTTATGTAATGCACCTGCAACTTTTCAAAGATGTATGATGTCAATATTTTGTGATTTGATTGACAAAGGAATTGAAGTATTCATGGACGATTTTTCAGTTTTTGGAACTTCTTTTGAGTCTTGTTTGGAAAATATTTCCATAGTTCTGAAAAGATGTGAAGAAACAAATTTAGTTCTTAACTGGGAAAAATGTCAATTTATGGTCACAGAAGGCATTGTACTTGGTCATAAAGTTTCACAAAAAAGGATGGAAGTTAATCAAGCAAAAGTGAAAATTATTGCTGAATTGCAACCCCCTACTACTGTTATTGATGTGAGAAGTTTTCTGGGTCATGTTGGATTTTAAAGAAGATATATAAAGGATTTTTCTAAAATTGCTAAACCTCTTTATCATTTATTGGTAAAAGAAGCTAAATTTGAATTTAATGAAGACTGTGTTAATGCTTTCAATATTTTAAAATAAAAATTAATAACTGCACCTATAATTATTGCACCTAATTGGAATAAACCTTTTGAATTAATGTGCGATGCAAGTGATTTTGCAATTGGAGTCGTATTGGGATAAAAATATGAGAAAATTTTCAAAGTTATATATTATGCTAAGTAAAACTCTTACCGAAAATCAAAGAAATTACACTACTACTGAGAAAGAGCTTTTAGCTATAGTATATGCCTTTGATAAATTTAAACCTTATCTTCTTGGTACCAAATGCATAGTTCATACTGATCATTCCACTATTAAATATTTAATGTTGAAAAAAGATGCTAAACCTAGACTGATAAGATGGGTTTTACTTCTACAAGAATTTGATTTTCAAATAGTGGATAGAAAAGGAACGGACAACCAAATTGCTAATCATTTATCTAGAATTAAGAATGATGTTATTACTGAAGAAAATATAAATGAGAAATTTCCCGATGAACATTTGTATGTTATTCAAGGATGCCAAACACCTTGGTATGCAGATATAGTTAACTATTTAGTTAGCAATATTTTACCTTATGGATTGGATAACAAATTTATTAAGAAATTTAAAAATGATGCTAAATCTTATATTTGCGAAGATCCTCATTTATTTAAATTAGGAAGAGATTCTGTAATTCGTAGATGAATACCTTATGAAGAAACTTATGCTATTATTCAAAAGTGTCATGATTCCGAATTTGGAGGACACTTTGGAGTAGATAAAACTGCATTTAAAATTTTAAATTCAGGATTTTATTAGCCTACCTTATTTAAAGATGTGAGACATTATGTGAAAACATGTGATCGATGTCAAAGGATGGGAAATATATCCAAGAAAGATGAAATGCCTTTAAACTATATATTGGAAGTTGAAATTTTCGATATATGGGGTTTAGACTTTATGGGACCATTTGTACTATCATCTGGAAAGATTTATATTTTATTAGCAATTGATTAATTTTCAAAGTGGATTGAAGTTGTAGCTTTACCTAGCTGTGATTCCAAAAGTGTTTCAAAATTTTTAAAGAAGATGATTTTTTCAAGATTTGGAATGCCTAAGGTAATTATCACAGATGGTGGAAGTCATTTTAGAAATATAAGAATTCAATCATTATTGGAAAAATTTGGAATCAAACACGTAATTGCAATCGCATATCACCCACAAACAAGTGGAATGGCTGAAGTATTAAACATAGAAATTAAAAGAATTTTAGAGAAGACCGTTAATCCTAAAAGAACTGATTGGGTTGATAGACTTGATTCTGCATTACGGGCTTATAGAACAGCTTATAGGACATCAATCAGAATGTCACCTTACCGGTTAGTTTATGGTAAACATTTTCACTTATTTGTTGAACTTGAACATAAAGCTTATTGGGCAATAAAGAATTTTAATTTGGATTTGAATACTGTAGGAGAAAAACGATTATTGCAATTAAATGAGATGGATCAAATAAGAAATGAATCATATGAAAATGCAAGGATTTATAAAGAGAAAATGAAAATATTACATGATAAAAAGATTTCAGGAAAAATATTTGAGCCTGGATAAGAAGTATTAGCCATTTTGACGCTTAAGCTTCATCACCTTCCTCTTTTTCGCAAAAACCCACCTTCTAAATCCATTTTGAGGTCAAAACGTCAAGATTTTGAGCCCGAAATCACTTGATTTCTTCATCTCAAGGTCAGATCTACACTCTAATCCATTTATTTTTGATTTTCACCATAGTTTTTCCTATTTTTGGCTAAAAAGTGAAATTTTGAGAAAAATTTTGATTTTTAGTGTTTCTCCATGAATTTTTAAACTCATTTTATGTTTATTAAGCTTAAAAAGTGTTTAAATCTTTGATTCCTTAATTAATTTGTGTTTTCTTTCACGTTTAGATGGCATCGAAATCTAAGCGAGGAAAGGCACGAGAAAATTTTGACAGTAGCATGTTTGCGACTGCGGCAGCGCATTTTCGATATCACGAATTTGCGACATCCAAAAAATTTATCTCAGAGCGAAGCTTTTACAATCCCGGTGAAATGATCGAGAACACGATCGTTGTGCACAACTGGCAACGATTCTGTTATTTCACCGCTGTTGCTGTTATTCCAGTCGTGCGTGAATTTTATGTTAACTTTTTGGATGCGGAAGACTACGAAGTCTTCTTCAGAGGTGTTGGAGTAAGATTTAATCCGGAAAGGATCAATGTTTTTTATGGATTGCCACCTACCATCGAGTGCCACTATTCTAGATTATCTCCATCTGAGGGAGATCTTGAGATGATTATTGCTTATTTGACTGACGACACTGGAGCTTGGAAGATCCAGAACGATAAACGAGTAAATTTCAAATCTTTTAAGTTAAATGGTATTTCAAAGGCATGGCATTACTTTATTTCTGCAAGACTTATACCTTCCAACTACCTGAGTGAAGTGACTAGAGATCAAGCTATCTTAAACTACTGCATTCAAGAGAGGAAGATGATAGATGTCGGCAGTATTATTTATGATTCTGTGGAGTCTACTGCTAGATCTAGTACTTCTATAAAACTAAGATTCCCATCTTTGATTTATACTTTATGTGTGAACAATGGAGTCACTGCTGATATTTCTGAGGAGAAGCTGAAGTCTACCAAGCCAATTGGGTAGAAGAGTGTTAGTATATATGATCGTCTTCGTGGGAAGAGATGTACAGCCCCTTCTACTTCTGTACCTACTCCAGGTAGAGTTTCCACTTCCAGACCTTTTACTTCTATTGCTGAGCCACCGTCTAGTTTTTGGGAATCGATGCATGATCAATTTCTGGAGCAGCAGAATGAGTTATTTCTAACTCACTGCAGAGTTGATACTATGGATAAAAAAATTGATCACCTATCTGATTACACCCAGAGGAAGAGTGAGTATGATGCTGAGTATTCAGAGTCTTTAGTTAGATTCTTAAAGGATGAGCATGATATTCAGTTTTCCACCTGTCCTAGATTTTCACCATATGTTAATCCTAAGGATGTGGAGTTTTCTTTTGGTAATGACGATGACGAGGCTACAGAAAGTGATTAGTAACCTGATTTACCTCTGAGATGTGCTGAGTCTGTTGTTAGTTTAGTTTTTGTTTGCTAGTACTAATTGTTGTTTGCTATTTTCTAGTTTAGATTTGTTTATGAGAATTTGTATGAATTGTTTGAGGTTGAGACTGTTTTAGATATTTAGTTGCAGACTGAAATTTGAATGAATTTGTGTTTATTTTTGTTTCGACTCTACCGCTTAGTATTCTAGAATAGTTTGTAATATTATTCTATTTCTGTTAGTAATATAGTTATTTAATTCAACTACTGCTATATAAATTTTTTATTTTTTTTTTAAAAAAATTGAGCCTGCTTACTTTTATATGTTTCATTATTTCTGTAATATTCATAAAAAGCATGTGTAGAAGTAAATTATATTTCTTTCTAGAATTTTTTTTACATGCTTATAAAATTCCTTTTTAAATTATACTTTTCTTTCTCTCATACTTTATTTTTTTTATGATATACAAAAACTTAAGTTTGGGGGAAGGGAAAATACATGCAAATTTAAATTTTATTTGTCCTTAATAAACTAATATTTTCTAAAAAAAAATCTTAACATAACATAAGGAATGAAGAATCTATTTAAGATCACTTAAATTTTTGAAATTATAAATAATTTAGTGGACTTAACCAAAATTTTAATAACTTTGATTGATTTTAAGAATAAAATTATTTAACTTAAAGAAGAATAAGATTAAGAAATTTTTCTATTCATAATAGAAATAATTTAATTTTAGAAGTATTAAGAAATAAAAAATTATAACTTAAAAAAGATAAGATTGAAAGTCTTTTTGAAATTCTATTCATGTTGTAATAATTAAGTGAAAATGTAAAAGTTTGAAAATATAAGTTAAGGATAGTGAAGTTCAAAGTCATTAACAGGCTATCCAGATACAGTAATCCTCACTGTAAAAAAAAAGGAAAAAATTTGAGTCTGCTTACTTTTATATGCTTCATTATTTCTGTAAATTATATTTCTTTCTAGAATTTTTTTTTACATGCTTATAAAATTCCTTTTTAAATTATACTTTTATTTCTCTCATACATTATTTTTTTTATGATATACCAAAACTTAAGTTTGGGGGAAGGGTAAATACATGCAAATTTAAATTTTATTTGTCCTTAATAAACTAATACTTTCTAAAAAAAAATCTTAACATAACATAAGGAATGAAGAATCTATTGAAGATCTTTTAAATTTTTGAAATTATAAATAATTTAGTGGACTTAACCAAAATTTTAATAACTTTGATTGATTTTAAGAATAGAATTATTTAACTTAAAGAAGAATAAGATTAAAATTTTTTTCTATTCATAATAGAAATAATTGAATTGTAGAAGTATTAAGAAATCAAAAATTATAACTTGAAAAAGAAAAGATTGAAAGTCTTTTTGAAATTCTATTCATGTTATAATAATTAAGTGAAAATGTAAAAGTTTGAAAATATAAGTTAAGGATAGTGAAGTACAAAATCATTAACAGGCTATCCAGATAAAGTAATCCTCACTGTGACAAAAAAAAAAGGAGAAGAAATGAAAAAAGAGGAGAAGCTTCAGGATATGCCTAATCAAAAATTGGCTTCACTTGAATTATCTTATATGAAGAAAACTAGTTACATACTTTACTTAATTTTTATGCATGAATCTTTATTTAAGAAGGAATTTTCATGAAAATCTTTTTTTTGTAAATAATTTATGTGATCTTAATATAATAAACGTCTATTATTTTCGAAATGAATTAAAAATTTATGAAGTCTTATGATTTGATAGTTGAATATTCTTTAAATTCTTAAAATTAAACTCAGTTAGTGAAATTTGGTTAATGATTTACTAAAGCTTTTATAAGATCAAAAATTACAAGGAGTCTTAAATATTTATCTTTCATTCCAAATGTTATACATTTTATATAGTAAAAGGGTTACTTGAGGACAAGTAACGTTTAAGTTTGGAGGATTTTGATCCATGAAAAAAATACCCATTTTTATGCCTTGATTTTTATCAAATTTTTAAGGATATTATGCTTTAATGAAAGATATTTTTGTGTTTTTGGATATAGGTGATGGGAAAATGTTCAAGAAGCTAAAAGAGTGAAAAAGGAGCAAAAATGAACAAAAATGGAGCCAAAATGCAAAATTGTCAAAATTATTGGTCTGCGCTGGCGCGACTGCGCCTAAGCGCCAGAATTCGGCGCCTAAGCGCCAAAATTCGGCGCCTAAGCGCCAAGTCGATACGGGATCTGTCAAAATTTTTGACGACTTTTTGACGGTTATTTTGATGGTGTTTTAGCGGTTATTGGACCTTCTAGAAGACTGACAGTTGTTCTTGGTTTATAGGACATGTGATACAATGTATTTAGGCTCTTGTAAATGGTTTTAATCTCGAAGAGGTGCGATCCAAAGAGAAGAGGTGCGAAGAACTGGACGCAGAGTCCGGCGCCTAGGCACCATACACACCTTCTAGAAGATTCATTGAATGTGGACACATTTTGAAGAGGTGCCTTGAGGCAACCCTTGAAGCCTATAAATAGGAGGGTACTCCTTCAGAAAAAAAGGGCCCCTTATCTAGAGCCCCATCTAGAGAGAGAATTAGAGAGATACTTTAGGGCCACATTTTACTATCCTTCATAATTAGTTAGTTATTTTAGTTAGAGTTTGTATTGAGAGTTTAAAGAGTTGGTGCTTTTGAAGTTTATTTGCTTTGGAGTCAGAATCAGAGGTTAATAGGAGAAACACTTGAGATAAGTATTTGTAATTTTATTCAAAGTTTCATTATCATGTTTTGTTGTTTAAATTCAATGTGTTCAGAGTAGTTAGTTTACTTTCACCTTTCAATTATGAAAAGATAAATAAGATAATATAAAATTCATTGGAGAATTAAAAACTATTTATATTTTAAAACATTGTGATGATATTAATACCAGATCTTAATTTACTATTTAAATTGACCATTTAAATTGTTAAAATCTGTTGAAGAATTTTGATACCTAGAAGGAGATGAATTCTTAACTAGTAGATATCACATGAATCCATGGGTAGTCGAAGGCCTTGTGCGGGTTATTCAAGGTGAAGTGAAAATAATTAGGAAGATATTATATAATGGGTGTAGAAGTGATAAGTTTTTAGAGTGACAGACTAAATTATTGTGATTTAGTTTATAGAGCAGGAAAGGGTCACTAGTAGGGCCGACCATAGCCACCCTTGGACATCTAGTAGTGTGAGCCTAGATTAACCCATTCTACTAACAATACATCCGGACCTGATCTATACGCTAGCCAATGTTCTTTACACCTGGATCAAAGGGTAAAGAATATGAATGCTTCTATTTAGCATAATACCATAAATTTATATTCTGCACGAATATTATCATTATCTTAGAAAATCTTGGATTAATTGAAAGGAAGAAAGTTGTTTTCTTATTGCTATTTACATCAATCATTTCATTACTGTCTTATTATTGCATCTACTAAATTAAAAATATCAAATTTATAACTATAAAAGAAATACTTAAAAATAAAATTAAAATATTTAAAAATCCATAACTCACTTCTCGTGGGATCGATACTGGGGTCTTTGTTTCAAAGCCCTATATTTCTTGATACGATACGTATACTTGCGTAGTACCCCTAATGTGTAAAATATTTTCGATAAAATTATATTTATATACACTAGCCGCTATAATTATTTATTACATATATTTGAAAGCATTAATTATTACATTTGTCATCAATGGATTGCGAGTCAAGTTTTTGGCACCGTTGCCGAGGATTGAATTTTTAGTACGCATATATTTAGCGTGGGTCACACCACAAAGTCCTGAGTGCACTTCTTTAACAATTTCACGAGCCTCGGACCCACTCAGGCACCTTAGCCACATTTGATCAAAAGACCTTTTGTATAACATATTGTTTATTAATGCGTATGACAGAGTTCTTTTCTTAATCTGATGGGCTACTGACTTATCGTCCGGTATGTTTTCTATTTCCAGGTATTCTATTAATGGCTGCAACCAATCTTCTATAGTTTCCGCCACTGCGACAACTGTCTGTTCATTTCCCAATCTAAGCAAAGTGTCTATGTCAATCTGCGATAGGACTTGTCGTCCCTGTACTGTCACTGCAACTGACTCTTCCTGTAGACACGCGAACTCTTTTGCAATCCGGGCCAAAGCGTCTGCAAGGGCATTCTCTTTTCTGGGAATCTTGTATATTGTCACATTCGGAATCTGGTCTAGCAACATCATGGCATACTGAAAGTACTGCTCGAGTCTTGGTTTCAAAATTCTGTACTGTCCTGCGACCTGTTGAATGATCAACTATGAATCACCGTAGATGTTGATATCTGTTATACCCATTTGAATGGTTAGCTCCAGTCTAGTTATAAGGGCTTCATATTCTGCTTCGTTATTCGGACACGGTTCTGTCAAATGGTAGGAGTACCTTAACATTTCCCGCTCTGGTGTTATAAAGATTAGTCTGATTCCTGCCTTACCGGGCACTATCGTTTGCAATTCCTTGTCTTTCTGCATCGAGGACGCTCCGTCGATGTACAATTCTCAACATCGATCATCGGGGTCTTCTAAGCTCATTATCTGCTCGTCTGGCAAATCATCGTTGAGAAGCGATTCTGCCGGTAAAGGGTGTGCTGCGAGAAAGTCTGCTAGGACTTGTCCCTTTACGGCACAAAGAGGAACGAAAGTTATATCGAATTGCAATAGTATCATCGACTACCTGGCAAGTTTGCCGGAGTGTGTAGGGCGGGTCATCAAATATTGCAACGGATTAAACTTCGAAATAAGGTTGACCTTATGAGAAAGCATGTAATGCTTGAGCTTTTGAGCTGCAAAGAATAGAGCCAAACAATGCTTCTTAATCAAACTATACTTTACTTCCGTCGGAATTAGACGATGACTTAAGTAGTAGAGAGCATTTTACCTACCCTCGTCATTGACCTGGGCTAGCAGGGCTCCGAGGGAGTCGTCTAAAGCCGCAGTATAAAGTATCAACGGTCTACCCGAGACCGAGGCTACTAAGATAGGAGGTGTCATTAGATATCGATTGATGTCATTGAAGGCATGTTGACATTTGGAGTCCCAAGTAAACTTGGCATCCTTCTTAACCAAAGCAGAGAAAGGCTGACACCTTCCTGACAAATTCAAAATAAAGCGTCGAAGATATGCCAACTTCCCTTGAAAGGATCGTAGTTGTTTCAAGGTTTTGGGAGGCGACATTTCTAAGATAGCTTTAATCTTCTCCAGATCGATTTCAATTCCGTGATGTCGGACAACAAATCCTAAGAATTTCCCAGAGGCGACGCCGAAGGCACATTTCAGGGGATTCATCTTAAGGTTAAATTGTCTTAATCGCTCAAAAACAATTCTCAAATCATACAGATGATCTTCTTTCATTTTGCTCTTGATGACTACATCATCCACGTAGCACTCGACTTGGTTGTGAATGAGATCATAAAAAATCCTTGTCATTGCTCTTTGGTTGGTTGCTCCTGCGTTCTTCAACCCGAAAGGCATTACTATGTAGCAATACACTCTAATTGGCGTTCTGAAGGCGGTGAGCTTCTCATCTTCTGGTGCCATCTTTATCTGGTTGTATCCTGACCATCCATCCATGAAAGAGAAGACTTCGTGTGTCGAAGCGATGTCGATCATTAATTCTAGAATTGGTAGCGGGAACTCATCCTTTGGGCATGCTTTGTTCAAATCTCTAAAATTCATGCAGATTCTAATCTGACCATTCTTCTTTCTGACTGGTACCACGTTGGCTAACCAAGTCGGGTATTGTTCTTCATGGACAAATTTAACTTCTATTAGCTTCTTAACTTCAGCTATTACTTGTTGTTTGATTTCTATACGCATTCTTCTCGGAGCTTGTTTGACTGAAACGGCAGTGGGATCCACTCCTAACCCGTGAACTGCAACTTCTGGAGCGAATCCTGGCATTTCATCGTAACTCCAAGCAAAACAGTCCTTGAATTCCATTAATAGCCTGATCATGCTTTCAGAGTCTTCATTATTGATTAAGGTGCTAATAAAGGTCGACCTAGGCTCTTCGCTAGTGCCTAAGTTAACTTCCATTAACTCGTCTATTGTAGATTTAATTTCTTCTTCAATTTCTGGAGGAGCGTCTCTGATTGGCAGATCTTCGAGATCATCTGAAGCTTCCAGGCAGTCTTCACTAGGCTCACAAGTGACAACCAAGCAAAATTCTGAATCATCAACTGGCGCTACTGTGCTGAATCCGAGACCATGCTTTGAATTTGGCGATCGACCGGTATTATTCCATAATTTTGAAAGCGCTGTGATTGACCTTTCGACCACTGCTTAGGTAAGATACCACGCTGAATTAAATTTTGAACACAAGGAGAATACCACTCAAAAGGCAATTCCATTAATTTGGATAAAGCAACATCTTCAAATTTTACATCATTCTCAGTTTTGGAAGAAGAAGCACCTCGGTAAAACTTGATCGGCATAACTCCGCCACCATGTACTTCCTTGACCAACATACCCTCGACCTTATTAGGATAGATCAGGCTCAGGGTCATAGTATGTACATAGTGGTTTATCGTCTCGTACATTGCTTTGTATTCTTCATTCTTTTTATCATCGAGAGAGATCTTGAACTGGGTTTTCTTTTGATTTATCTTCATCGCTTCTTTCTTGGTTTCTTCTTCTTCGCAATTGCTTTCCCAATCAACATCGATGACTGGTTTCTTCTGTTCAACAGTTCCACCGTTTCTTCCTCGACCTCGTCCCCGGCCTCGACCTCGAGTGAGAGTTCTAGAGAAACCTTCACCATCTCGCCGTAAGGGAGTGGTGAGTAACTGTTGAACTAGAATTTGAGGTTCTTCGTCATCTCGAATTTATTTTGCTTCATTTGGTATGACATTTCTGGAATAGATAGTTTTCTTCGAAGGCGCGTAGTAGGCAACATCTTCATGTATTCCAATTTCATGCACGGAGAACGGTTGCAAGTCACCTTTGATGCACTGCTCTTCCCCTCCTTCATAATACTTTATGCAGTGGTGTAGACAGAAGGTACCATCCGATTTTCATGGATCCACGGCTGATCCAGTAAAGCATTGAATGATATCTCAGAATCAATTATATGGAATTTTGCAGTTGTCCTTGCTAAATCACCGATCCTCATTGATAGTGTTATCGATTCAAGAGCTCTTTCTCCTTTCTGATTAAAGCCTCTCAATAACATTCTGTCTGCTTTGAGATCGCGGGCATTAATTTCTAAGTATGCTAACGTTTGAAGATTCATCTCATTGATTGATGCACCTGGATCAACTAACACCCTGGAGAGCGTGAACTTTTCGATAATGACTGAGATGCAACGATCGGTTATGGTTAGCTGTCCCAAGTAGAAGATCATTGTTTGTGAAAGTAACACCATGCTGTTCTTTCAACGAGCAAACCTCGTCTAAGGAATTACCGATCATTTGAGCTAAAAATATTCTGGATCAAGTAAGGCCATGATCAAAGTTTCCCTCATCTCCTTTAACAGGATCAGAGCATCGTATATGCTCAGTTTGGCTGGCAGCTTCCTAAGATGGGCTAGCACGTTATAGTCCACTCTATTACTAGGTTCTTCAACCTCTTCCCGAATGGAAAATTCCTTTGCTGGGGTTGGCTCTTCCTGAGCAACCACCTGCTTTCCTTATCCTTTGGTCCCACTCTCGTGGGTAGAACTTTTCCGCTTCTTAAATTTACTTATGTTATTTCTTCTGAATTTGGTGATGAATCTGCTAGTGCCTCCTCTTGAATCAGAATGACTGGCTCTTCTAAATTTGCTTCGGAATCTAACAACTCTAATTTTATCGTGATCGGAGCTCCTCGGAATTCACAAATGGACTCGTCGCTTATTGAGTTTTCGTAGCCATTCTTGTGAACGTCTTCTCCTCCTTCGTGGTCTTCGAGGTTTCGTATGATTTGAGAATAATTAATCATATTGAAATCGAGATTCGGATTAGGGTAGTTGTCGTTAGTTACATAATAGTTAGAAACAGTCAAAATGTAGCCAACACCATAACTCTTATCATTATAAGATCCCGTCGGGGCGAGCAAATAATCATACAGAGTCAAAGGTCCGAGGGATTTCTCCCCCAAATTAGAAACAACCATCCTAGGAAAAGCAGCCCCTAGTATACCCCTTGGAGCCTCGGTCTTCTTTTCTTCCACGATCTTCTCCTCCTTCTGGGGCTGTTCTTCAATCGCAAGAGATAGTGCCGGCTTGGTAGGTATTGAATTCTGAATTGAAGCGCACACCGAAGTGGACTAGATATGATCCAAAATCTTCTTAGAGGACTTCTTCCAAACAGTACTCCACCCATCTTCGGTAGTGTATGGGTCTATCAGAACAATAGGATCTGTTGAAATAACATTGACAGAACCTCCTTTTTGGGGCTCCTTCATGTATTCCTTTGGGATCATTATGTTCCCTTGTCGTAGGTTGTTCTCGAGACAATTATTGAAAGTGAAGCAGTCTTCTATCTCGTGTCCGAGCATCCTATGGTAGGGGCAGTAGTTCAGATGATCCTTCTTGTCGACTTCCTCCGGCCTCCTAGGCTTTGGTAGCTGAAATTCGAGCGTCTTGATCAAACTACGAAACATCTTGGCCACTGCTTCAGTCTTAAAGGGGTATTCATTATTCAAAAGCTCCTTCAGGGCCTATGGTGGACGAGGCGGCCGTTGTTCATGATGCAGTGATTGATAATTCGGTCGAGGCTGTTGATAGCTCTACTGAGGTTGTTGGTAAGTCCATTGCGATGGTTGATAACTTGGTTGTGGCCTCTCTGGTTGTATTTGCACTGGATGTTTACCTTTATCCACTGCCGTGATGATTCCTGATTTTTTCTCGAACACTTTCATTTGTTTCTATTTATCAGCTCTATCGACGAATCTTAGTTGTTTTGCTTCCTCCTGCAAGCTCCCGGACTTGCTAAGCAGCTTCTTGAAAGTCTAAATTGGGAATCCTTTAAGGAGAAGTGCTATCAGGACGTAAATCTCTTTAGTAAGATACCGACTGCATGTTGTTCCTGAAGCTATGGTTCACAGTTCATGCTTAAGTTCATCCATCGAAGTATGTAATCCACCAAGGTTTCACCACTAAATCACCAATAGTGATGTGATTCTGGGCCCCAACAAACCGTTTAACGAAAAGGATCTCCAATTATGAAAAGGTCTTGACTGAACCGTTTGACAATTCTGCGTATCAATCGAAGGCGCTCCCCGACAAGCTGCTGACGAACTGACGAAATAACAAAGCGTCTCTCCCATCGGCATTGCAGCAACTAGCACGAAAATATGCGACATGCTGCCGGGGGTTTCCTGTACCGTCGAAAGTCTTAAACAGAGGTGGTACGAAGCCTTTTGGGTATTGTACTGCGTCAAATTCTTTAGGTTAAGGTCTACCCATCTGAATAGATGCTCCACTCTTAGACTGGGCTAAGGCTTCTCGCACCTGCTGTTCCACCATATTCTTAATATCCATTTCGGGGATCATGCTCTGGGCTGAATCCTTCTTTGGCTGTTCATCTCTGTTGACGGATGTAACTTCCTTTCCTCCATCTACAATGTGAATGATCTCTAGAGGTGTTTCCTTCTAAGGTTGAGGCTGACTCTGGAGTGTAGCAAAGGTGGCTGCCATATCCTCCATCTTCTTCTCCATTCGGTAGATCTTGTCATCCTTTTCTTGAAGACGTGCTCTTATTGCCTCTGGTTCATCTCCTTCTGAAGTTGATGGAGCTCCTTGCAAAGCTGACAATGCTCGGGTCTCAACTACATTGATCTCGGAAAATTCTTCATCCATGAACTCTGATGAATCCACTTCATTTCCCAATTCTTCTCTCCTTTCTCTTGCCAACCGTTGGATGTCAAATCTTAGTTTTTCTATAGCATCTTCAAGCGATCTTTCCAAACGGTATCGCGGTTGTCGGGCGATGACTGTTGAACCTCATCTTCAGGAGTTCCCTTTAGAACAACAACACTTTCTTCAGATTCGGGCTTTCTGATGAGACTTCTCTTCCCAGAGTGTTCTGTCAGTATCAGTTCAGCAATAATAGGTTGCCACACCATCCTTCTTGCAGTAGGAGGCTTAGGACCAGATGGTCTGTCGGCTGTACATCGGTAGGTGGTGTGTCCCCTAATATGGTGACCTGATACAACGATTGACGAACTCTCCTCGCTAGCTCGCACTTTCTTCCTTGGCCTTTCTATGGGAGTGACAGGGTCTACTCGTGGTCCGAGGTGGGATCTAACTGGCACTCGTCTCATCGTTCTCAGGATCTCTGACATGAGGCATCCCTCCTTTCTGGCTAAATCACTGTAGTATGCAGGTAAGGGTAACGCAGCGGCGATCCTTCGAGCGTCTTCCTCATCAGATGCAACAGAGAGAGGGTGGAACCTACTCCCCTTTAACAGTAGTGAGATCTCAGGCAGCACTTCCTCTTCTTCAGGAATTTCTTCAATAAAGGCAGCTTCAGGAGCCTTGGTCTTTCTGATCCTGGCTATCTTTCTGCTCTTATTCCTTCTTTACGTCCGGGTTAAAGGTGCAAATCTGGAACTGGACCCTACTTCGAAAATAGATGATATTGCACCAAAGTCTGAGCCCTCCATGGTAATAGGCTCATCACTGACTTGGACTTCTTTTCCTTTCAGTTTGGTGGGAACCAGGGTCGGTGCAGTGATGACCAGACCGGTGGGGGTAAAGATAACCGTCCTGGGGGTATTAGCTAACCTCCTATGAACAGCGGTGTTTCTCCTAATTGGGACGTTTTGCAGAGGGGGAAATTCTTGAGCCGACTTCAGATTGAACTCAATTATAGGTTCCACAGTCTCTGGTATTTTGTCCATCAGTACGAAGAGAGTAACATCTGTGAACTTAAAGTCCGTATTGTAAAATCCTTGTCCGAAGCGAATGATCACATCATTAGGCAGCTCGTCCTTGTAGACAGCTAAGTCAATCCCGTTGGTGAAGGAGAAAATCAACTTCAGAGCAGACATCTTCTGCGGAGTAGATTCTGAACGTCAGTTCTAAATCATGCTCCCTTTCGTCACAACAAAAACTTTTCAAGACGAAAAAAGAATTTCTATAAAAAAAAAGAGTCTGAACACATTTTCACTTATCTTCTCGTTTTATTTATAAGGTGTTGACCTCATTTCTGGTGAGGTCTGATCTCTCTCCTTAGTGCTTAGGATCTAGCTATAGGTTTTTCCTTTGACTATCCTAGAGGATTAGAAATGGGACCCACCACATAGAAATTCAAACACCTCTTAACGTTTCTTGAATCCAACACAAATAACGATAAACCTCCATACCCCTTTGGAAGGTTAAAAGTCAAATGTGGAGGTTCAAGGATGAGTTCCAAATAGGATTATTTGGCCTTAGGATTACCCTGGGTAACTTGGTCTTGGTGAGTTTCAACTTGCACACACCACACTCTCACACACATTCTAAGCCCTGAAACCACTCTTACCCAACTTGGCTTCCTGATTCATGTAGGAAACTCATATGGATGGACCTCAACCCCTAAACCCCTGGATTAGAGGGTTAGAAACAACATATTGAGTGCCTAAAATGAGTCCTCTCATGGCCCTTGTGAGCTTAACATGGCTTCATGGCTCAACCAAAATGGTTTCATTTTACTCACATATAATCAATCTTCATTTTTCCCGAATTTCAATTTCTGACCCCTGGGGCCCTAAACCCACCAAACTTACCAAATACCCTTGAAGTTGTCCAAAATTCTCAAAATTGCCTAAATTAGCCAAAATTTTTCAAAATCAATCCTAAACATTCCTCACCACTCAAATTGATCATTCATGACCAAATATACCAAAATTTTCAATAATAGCCCCCAATACCCTTCATGTACCCTCCTTGTACCCTAAATAGCCTAAAATTCCAAAAATTAAAAAAATTATCAAAAATCCCACAAATTCCAAAATATTATCCACATCATTTTCTTCAACTACCACCTACCCTAGTTTTGTCAATTTAACTCAATTTGATCAAAAAATTCCAAATGGGCCCTTAAGGTCAAAAGTGACCAATTAACCCAATCCACCCCAAATTGAACCCAAATACCACCCAATTTCCCCCAAATTTGTTTTGAAACCTTCCTAACATCCCCACAAATAAAAATCTAACTTAATTTACCCAATATTTAGACCCAAACTTCACCCAAGCCTAAGTCAAACCAAAATTCCCTAATTTGGCCTAAACCAATCATGAATCCAAGCAAGCTCAAATCCCAAAATTAAGACCCAACCAAAATTGAAAACTCTTTTTCACACCTCCATAAACATTTTGAAACATTAATTTCACATCAAAACCAACATTAGCCAAACTTTAGCCCAAGTTAGCGCAATTTGGCCCACCTTGATCCTATTCTTAAAAGACTCAAATTAAACCCAATTCAACTCCAAATGACCCCAAATCTTTTCTAAAACCTTCATAACACATTTCTAAAATAAATGCAACATTTATTTGGCATTACCTTTTACCAAATTTTTATCAAATAGTTTATTTTAAAACCTAAAAGCCCTTAAAATATTTTAAAAGCCCATTTCCATCAAATTTAAAAGCCCAAAATCTATTCCAAGGCCCATATGGCATTCTTCTCATCATCCCTTTAATTGAAATGATTCCCTAAGTTCCAATTTCATCATCAAATAATTCTAAATTAAACCTCATGCTAAATTACCCCTAAATGTCAAAAATCCCAAAATCCCTTTCTCATGCAAGTGAGCCAAGCCATTCTCAAGTCATGAGCAAGCCTTGGAGCCATGTTTAAGCCACATGTAAGCCATGTGAGTTGTGCCCATGTCACCATACCATCTTGGGCAAAAGGAGAAGCCTCTTTCTTGATTCCCTTAAAGTGATTAAACATTCCCATGCTTCTCCTAACCCATGTTTAAGCCTAATTGTACTTGGATTGTGACTTGACCCCACTAATCAAGCTGAACCAAATGACTTTCTCTTCAGCCCAAACCTGCCTTGGAGAGTGAATTCAACCCATTTCCATGGCTTGAACAAATTAAACACAAAATGCACCCTTCTCCCATTCCATTTGAATCAAACCCTTTACACATAGCCAACCTCCATTGTTTGCACTAAACCCCATCCCTGACCTCACTGGTCAAGATGGTGAACCATGCCTGGATGGACCACCACCAAGCTCGCCAGAAAACCTCATGGCCGAGAGCTCCATGTGAGCCAAAAAGTTCAAAATATGCCTGCTGAGCTGTCCCAACCCAAATGATCATTATGGATGTTCTTCTCCTCCCCTAGGCCACAAATCCCAGCCTCCAAACCTCCCTGAAACTATCCATGGTCATGGCTATTTAAACTCACCTCCCTCATGGCCATAGAAGGTGTTGAAACTAACCTTAGAAAAACTCTGCCCAATTCACTCCAAATTCTTCTCCTAGCACAGAGAACTCAATCCCCATTGCTTCCCTGCCCTAATCTCCATTAACAGAGCTCAATTTATCAATCCAAAATCCTCCCCAAAATAGGACACTTCACCACAGTGAGCAAAACCCCAAATTGATCGACTCTACACCATCACCGGACCAAGAGAAGAAGTTCCCAGTGGAAGCCCCCTCACCAGGCCAGCCATTCCTTCTATCAGCCAGAGCTTGAAATCGGTCTTGGTGGAAGTCAGGTCTAGGCATTTCACCACAGTTCCAGGCTTCATTCCTAGCTTCCTCAGACTCCAACGAACGTACCAAGCCCCTCTGATTGAAGCTTAACTTCTTAGAGCCAAGGTATTGAACTCCTCCTTCCCGAGAGCTTATTTTCATTCTCCATTTTGTTTGAGTCAATTTCCAAGCACCTTAACCATATAGATGTGTTCGCCTTGTTGAGATGAGTTCATAGAGCCCAAGATCACGCAATTTGGTTGAGAGATGAGGGAGATCTTAGGGTTAGAAAGTGGACAGCTCTCGGGACGCACCTGTCGTAGACGATGACCAGCCACCGTCGGATGGTGCATGTGTAATGAATGAAAGGTGGAGATCAAGCCGGATGAGGAGATGGAACAGGACAGCGGGCCGCATGGCTGCCGAGTTAGATGGCGACGTCGAACAGGAGCGCGCCGAGTGGAGCTTCGACCCAGACGAGGATGACGCAGCGCCTACGTGTTTAAGTAGATAATTAGGGTATTTTTGAATTATTTAAATGCCCTGATCTTTGAAAACTCATATCTTTGCAGAGAAAAATCCTAAAAATAAACTAAAAATACCCTCTTGCTCAGTGAACAGAGGAGATTAATGTGGAAAAAGAATTGATCTATTTTGTTAAGTATTTTATTTTTAATTAATTTAATACTATTTTAAATATTTTAAATCTCCATTCATGCATATAATTCACCAAGGCATGAGACCATAGGCTTTTGTAGCCCCCAAATCTTGGGAACATTCCCTGAATTTTCTAAGACCAGAGGCTATCTCTGTGGCAATTTATCTATTTTCCAAGTTTATGTGTCTATTTTGGTATTTTAATTCCAATAATTTGCATATTGCTTAGAAAAATCTAGGAAAATTAGGGGAAGTATTTCTAGACCAGAGGACCCTAGGAAAATTATGGTTGAATTAACTCCTTAAAAATAACTCTAATTAGCCCAAACGCCTAAAATTGAACTTTAAATAATTAGGAGTAACCACACATTGAAATCACTTGAAATCAATTCTCCACTATCACATAGGATACAGAGAACCTCACATAAAAATTTCAAGTCAATTGGAATTAGTTTACCCTATTAAATGAATTAATTAAGTGACATAGCTATTTTCAAAATTAAAAAATTCATAAAACTAAAAATACATTTAAAAAATTCACCAAATTAATTTTAGGAGTTCTCTGTGATTAGAGGAGTCCAAGAAAAATAAAATTGTATTTTTCATAAAAATTTGATTTTTAATCATTTTCAAATATTTAATAATTAAAAATTATGAAAAATCACAAAAATATAAAAATTCACTAAAACATCACATTTGGTCTTCTAATCACTTGGGAACCACCAAAATAATTTAAGATGTTAATTTTTAAAGGCCTAGGATAATTTGTAACATTAAAAAAAATGAATTTTCCTAATCTCTCATTAAAATAATTCTAATAAATCAAAGAAAAATAAAAAATATATAAAATTTATTTTTCTGAGTCCCTTGAGGTCAGAGAGATTTAAGAAAAATATAAAACTAAATTTTCAACTTTAATTTTATTTTATAATTAATTAATAACTTAAAAATTGAAATAATTATAATAAATAAAATAAGATTAAAAAAATCACCAAAATTGGTCCAAATGGTTCGCTGGTCAGTAGGAATATCCCATAATTTTCCTAAGGATAGAAACCTTACCTTGGTCATGTTGTTGAATTTTCATTGAAAATCCCTATTTTCATTAAAATGATTATATAAATTAAATTAAAAATGAACAAATCACATTTTCTCCTCTAATGTATTAACTGACATGTGAGTGAAGTGACATAAAATTTCAAGTTCATTTGAGCTCAATTTAACGAGTTATGAAGTAAATATGCTTAAAAGGGCATAAATGTAATTAAGGGATTTTAACCCTAATTAATACTTTAGGCCTAATCAAAGGGAGGGATGAACATTTGATCCTAAATTTTCTCTTGGATGATTGAAACTTAGGGAATTAAGAGGTAGAAACCCATTTAACCACCTACAACCTCAAAAATGAAACTTTAATTAATTAAATCATTTAAGTTTTGGAAGAATAATTAAAATTTGGATTATTAAGGTTAGGGATATGACTTAAGAAGATATCAATTCTTTAATCTAAAAATTTCTAAATTGATTAATTCAATAATATTCAACTCTTAATTAATTCTAAAAATGATGATTGAAATTAATAATTAAAAGGAAACAATCCTTAGTTAAATTAAAAATTTAAAACATTAAATAGTTTAATAATTAAATTAAAGTTAACTTAAAACATTAAAACTAATTTCAAATCCCTTAAAATTCAATCTAAAACAAATTTGAAATGTTAAAAATTAATCTAAAAATAATTTACAATTAAGATGTAATAATAAAATCAATCTTCTCCCCACTGACAACATCCTTAAGTTAAAGGGACTTAGGGGCCCTTCTTGCTGTAGTTTGTGTCATATGGAGGAAGAAACTATCAATCATCTTTTCTTTGAATGCAAGTTTTCTAAGGAGGTCTGGACTCAGCTAATCCCTCAATTTAAATTGAATACCCTCCATTTGCACTGGCATCATCTTCTCACCTGTTGGACTGAATGGCATCAGCAGGGAACTGGAGCTTTACCCCTACTCATTGCATGGTTCATTCGGATGGCAAGAAACAAGGCTATCTTTGAGGGAGCTGCATCGGTGCTAGTACCGTAGCCGTAAACCGCATATCTTATCTCCATAAACTTATTAGCCACAAGAAGTTTCCAAATATTTTTAAAGCTAACCAACCCTTGAACAACCAGACTCCTAAAATTATCATCTGTCACTGGTCTCCTCCACCCAGAGCAACTATGTTAAAGCAAACACCGATGGCTGCTACACCACCGATGTCTGCAGTGTGGGTGGTCTCTTCGGGAACCACAAGGGGCACACTGCCGATCTTCCATGCCCCTACTATGCTGCCGATGCTCTTGAAACCAAACTTATAGCACGCCTACGGGCTCCGAAATTAGCTTTGATCTTCAATTGGAGGAATCTAATCATTGAGGGGGATTCTCAGGAGATGATTAATTTGATTGATACTGGAACTTTAACCACTTGGACCCACTCACTTTGGATCCAAAAAATTCTTTCCCTCACTAGTCAACTAAAGGCCACCTTCACTTTTATTTTCAGAGAGGGAATAAGTCGGACCGATCGGCTTGCAAGAACCGGATCCCTTTCCACTAGAGTGACCCTCTCAACTATTCCTCCTGCTCATCTCGGAATGCCGGAGGTCTGGTGATCTCTTATCTGTTCCCCACTTAAGGATCGATAATGGCCACTCTTTGTTATAACGGCATTGATTCGTGATGGTTTTGGTTGTTGGGTCGTTGCTCATTGGGTTCTTTTTTGTTGGCTTTATTTGCTCCATGAGGTCTCATGTTTCTTTGCTATCCCATCGGGCACACTATCCGTGGTTGAAGGTTCTCATGATCTCCTTATCGCGAGGGTTAGTTTCGATAATTTATAGATTTCCTTGTATCTAATAGAGTTGTTTTTATTTTAAGCTGATTCTGCTTTTGTGATTGGGGATCCCCATAGGGCTTCAAAATGTATTTTGTTACCTGTTTGGTGGGGACCCCCTCTACTTCAACTTTTGTAACCCCCTTTTTATTTACTAATCAACACGCAGGGAGCCTATGTTGGCTCCTTTTCTCTAAAAAAAAATAAAATAAAATAAAATCAATCTAAAATATTTAGAACAAACTTGAATCATCAAAATTCAATGGAATTAAATAATTTAAACACCTCTTTCAACTTTAGCAATTTTAGAACATTTAAAATCAACCTGGAACCTTAGAATTAAATTGGATTGTTTTAAATCATCAACCCAACTTTAATGGTTAAATTCCTTAACAAACTAATCTGCCCCTGAAGGCTCTCACATTTATAACCTTTTAATGGAGCATCAAGTTAAATGTCACTTCACTCACCGGATAATTAAATGTCCGAGTTCACTAAGCAAGAAACAAATTAACCAAATTCTTGGATGATCAATTCACCTGTACAATGAAATTCATTTGGACTCGAAATAATCCCAGAAGCATTGAAAAGATATTTAGGACTCGTCCTAAGCACTTTCTCACTATGATGGGATGTTTTAGAAGAACAATTGATCTTAGTTGTTCTTTGGTGAAGAATATCATCCTTAACAAAACACAAGAACCTAGACGTCATAGGAATTGACTAGCAATAAGATTAGGATTTTGGCAGACAACTAGAACCTTCCATTAGCTTTACCTAGGTGTTTCTTGTAAATATTTGAATATCCTGACATGTGTTTTAAGTGCAACCTGGAATGACGAGAAGACTCGCCAGGTACATTTTTATTCTATTGCAATTTATTTACCTGCGATGTACTTTCTTTCCTGCAAAAAAAACTTGCATGTTAAACAAGAATGACATCCAGCATGAAAACGAAAACCTTTTAGGATAGCTACAAAACTGAAACCCAAAATTAAATTAAAATCAACACAAGATAAAATTCACCGCCACAACATTCAAAAGATAAAATAACTCAAAATTAAATCACAAACAAAACAACAAAACTACAACTACAACTAAATTAAAACGTCTCATTGGATGATCGGGAATCCCTCGGATGATGTAACCCACGTGTTGCTAATGAGATTTCCCACGGTCTAAATGAAAGTGTGGAACTCATTCAGTTGAGTTTAGCAAATTCATTTAGACTAAGTGAATCCGATGAAAATAGCAGTGTCGGGATGACAGAACCGTGGGATCTTAATCGGTCCTGCTTAATCAACTTTAAGATTTGTTTTAATTAAAACATTAAGACATCTGAATCTTAAGACTTTTCTAAACCAAAACAATTCTCTCATCCCTTGATTGTCACTTTCTAAAACCAAACCTCTGCAACAACAAGGAGCTTGGAGCACGGTGGGCAGCACGACCATCTTCATCAGCAAAACTTGTGTCTGCTTCAGCAAAACCATTCTTTAGTCTAAATAACCAAGCCATAGGATATCGAGGTAGTTGGCCTAGTGCAACATAAATCTTCAACTTTTCGTTAGGCATTTGCATGATCATGTTATGCAAATTAAGTCCTAACCAGTCTTAGGACTCCGAGGTAGTCATTTGATACGATATAAACCCTCACATCTTCGAGACTATTTGTATGATCATGTCATACAAATATAAGTCCTAATTAATTAATATTGACAGGATTGAAACATTAAATATTTCTCTCTAAATTGAAGCTAAATTATAGGATAGTGTGGGAAGTTACCAAGATTCCTCTTGGATCTTCAGCTTCTCCTACCTTTCTTCCATTGGATTCCTAAAATAAACTGTTCCAAATTTGATCCATTCCCTATTGAAATTTTCAAAAATCAAATCCTTTGAAAACCCTAAACTTTGAAATTCTTGAGAGCAAAACCATTGATCACTATCGAGAGTTTTCATAAATGATTCCCGTCATTTAAGGTGTAATTAACTATTGGGGCTTTCCCTTATAGGGAACTTTAAGAACCAGGTAATATAAACCCTGCTTAATTCATTTATATTAAGCAGGGGAAGTTGTCGGCTTATAAAATTGGTTCACACACCAAACGGATGTCACAAATCTTCTAGTTTATTTAATTAAGCCTCATCATCAAACAATGTGTCTATTCTTCGAGATAAATACACAGTTTGTGGTGCGGTGTTTGTTTGTATAAACTATCTGGGATGTGAGATCGGTTTGATTTCATATCTTAAAATTTTCAAACATAAAATTATTTTCAAAATCAAATGCTACTTTCTAAATTATATATATATTTAAATTAAATTTAAAATTTAAAATTCTCCGACAATTTCTGTAGGCGACCCCCTTTTCAAAACACTTAACATAAAAATATGCCGACAATTTCTGGCGACTCCGCTGGGGAATAGTTCATCTCTCCATCTTGATGAGATGGTTTTGCTTTCATAAATCGGTAGTAAGTCCATGCTCTTAATGGATAAAACTATCATTCTCCCGTTGACGTATCTTGTTCATTTCTGTCTTGAAGGTATGATCAACTCTTCTTGGATTTTTGATCCACTGTTTAGACACTCATAAATAGAGAGGTTCTGAAATCCTCCTTATTACCTCTCCAAAGAGGTGGAGTGGACCCCCGATAGGTGTTAGCTTAGGAGCGGTCCTTCGAGTTGAGAAGTCTTACGAGACTTTTTTCTTCCTTTCCAAATTCTGGATTGGGTCCCTTACCTTTTCTTTAACCTTCCTCCTTTAATTGTTTCGTTCTTAACAAATAAACCATCAAATAAACAACCCCTTAATAAACAAACTCTTTTGAAATAAATACATGAATAAAATAGAACCTGAAAATACATTGTAAATAAAACTAAGAAAATGAAAAATAAATGAAAATGTGTTCGGACACTTTTTGGAGAAATTCTTTTTCGTCCTAATTTTGTGACAGAAGGAAGCATAATTCGGGACTGACGTTAGGAATCACTCTGTAGAAGATGTCTGTGCTAAAGCTAATTTCTCTTTCACCAATAGAATGGACTTCACTGTCTACAAGGACGAGCTACATGACAATGGGATCATTTGCTTTGGACAAGGATTTGACAATACGAGCATTAAGTTCGCAGATGTTACTCTTTTCGCACTGATGGACAAAGTACCGGAGATCATGGAACCCATAATTGAGTTCAACTTGAAGTCGACTCAAGAGTTTCCTCCTCTGCAAAAGGTCCCAGTTGGGAGAAATACTGTTGTTCATAGGAGGTTAGCTGCTACCCCTAGGACGGTCATCTCTACCCCCACCGGTCTGGTCATCACTGCACCTACCCCGGCTCCCGCCAAACTGAAAGGGAAAGAAGTCCAAGTCAATGATGAGCCTATTACCGTGGAGGGTTCAGATCTTGCTGCAATACCGTCTGTTTTCGAGATAGGGTCCAGTTCAAAATTTGCACCCTTAACCCGGACACAAAGAAGGAATAACAACAGAAAGATCGCCAGGATCAGAAAGGTCAGAGCTGCTGAAGCTGCCTTTCTTGAAGAAAATCCTGAGAAAGAAGAAGAACTGCCTGAGATCTCACCGCTGTTGGAAGGGAGTAGATTCCACCCTCTCTCTGCTGCATCTGACGAGGAAGATGCCCGAAGGATCGCCACTGCGTTACCTCGACCTACATACTACAGTGATTGTAAAAGAAAGAAGATGAAGGCTACGTTGCTTACCCGATTGTGACCCATGGTGGAGAAGTTAGCTAGAAAGAATGGCTGCCCTGTGTCAGAAATTCTGAGAAGGATGGGACGAATACCAGCTAGATCCTGCCTCGGACCACGAGTAGACCCCGTCACTGCCATAGAAAGGCCACGGAAGAAAGTGCGAGCTAGTGAGAGGAGTTCGCCTGTTGTCGTATCAGGTCACCATATTAGGGAGCACAGCACCTACCAACGTACAGCTGACAGACCATCTGGTCCTAGCTCATCTACTGCAAGAAGGATGGTGTGGCAACCTATTATCGCTGAACTGATACCGATAAAATTCTCTGGGAAGAGAAGTTTTGTCAGAGAACCTGAATCTAAGGAAAGTGCTACTGCTCTAAAGGAAACTCCTGGAAATGAGGTTCAACAGTCGTCGCCTAACAACCACGAGATCATTTGGAAAATACCACTTGAGGATGCTATAGGAAAGCTAAGAACCGATTTCCGACAATTGGCAAGAGCAAGAAAAGAAGAACTAGGAAATGAAGTGGATTCATCAGATTTCATGGATGAATAATTTGCTGAGATCAACATGGTCGAGACCCGAGCGTCGTCAGCTTTGCAGGGAGCTCCATCAACTTCAAAGGGAGATGAAGCAAAAGTAAGGAGAGAACGTCTTCGAGAAAAGGACGACACAATCTCTCGGATGGAAAAGAAGATGGAGGAGATGGCAGCCGCAACAGAAATCGAATGAAACCCTGGTGGATTACATACTTCGATGGAGGAATTTAAGTATGAAGTTTGAACCACAGCTTCAGGAACAACATGCAATCGGTATCTTGTTGAAGAGTACCCATGACTCGATAGCACTTCTCCTTAAAGGATTCACAATTTAGACTTTCGAGAAGTTTCTTAGCAAGGCCGGGAGCTTGCAGGAAGAGGCAAAACTGCCGAGTTTTATTGACAAAGCTGATAAACAGAAACTAATGAAAGCGTTCGAGAAGAAATTAGGAATCGTCGCGGCAATGGATAAAGGTAAACAACCAGTATAGATACAGCTAGAACGGCCACAACCAAGTTATCAACCACCACAATAGATTTATCAGTAGCCTCTACAGATTTATCAGCAACCTTAGCAGAGTTATCAGCTACCTCAGCAGAGCTATCAATAGCCTCGACCGAACTATCAATCATGGCAGCATGATCAGTCACTGCCGCGTCCACCGCATGCCCTGAAGGAACTTTTGAATAAGGAATACCCCTTCAAGAATGAAGCAGTGGCCAAGATGTTTCACAGTTTGATTAAGACACCAAACTTTCAGCTGCTAGAGCCCAGAAAGCCAGAAGAAGTCGATAAGAAAGATCATCCGAATTATTGTCTCTACCATAGGATGCTCGGACACAAGATAGAGGATTGCTTCACCTTCAAGAATTGGCTCGAGGATAATCTTTGGAAAGGGAACATAACGATCCCGAAGGAATACATGAAGGAGCCCAAACAAGGAGGTTCCGTGAATGTTATTTCAATGGATCCTATTATTTCGATAGATCTGTACACGACCGATTATGGATGGATTACTATCTGGATGATGTCTTCGAAGAAAATTTTGGATCACATCCAGACCGCTTCAGTGCGCCCTTCAACTCAAATTTTGAAACCTGTTAAGCCGGCAATATAGATTGCGATTGAAGAACCACCCCAGAAGAAGGAGAAAATCGTGGAAGAAGAGAAGACCGAGGCTCCGAAGGGTAGACTAGGGGCTGCTTTTCCTAGGATTTTTGTTTCTGATTCAGGGGAGAAATCTCTCGGACCTCTGACTCTGTAAGATTATTTGCTCGCCCCGGCGGGATCTTATCATGATAAGAGTTATGGTGTTGGCTATGTTTTGACTGTTTCTAATGATTATGTAACTAACGACAACCAACCTAATCTGGATCTCGATTTCGAAACAATTAACGATTCTCAAATCATACAAAACCTCGATGACCCTGACGAAGGAAGAGACATTCACAAGAATGGCTATGAAAGCTCAAGAAGCGACGAGTCCGTTTGTGAATTCCGAGGAGCTCCGATCGCGATAGAATTAGAGCTGTCAGATTCTGAAACAACTTCAGAAGAGCCAGTTGTTCCGATTCAAGAGGAGACACCAGCAGATTCAGCACCAAATTCAGAAGAGATAACGAAAGTCAATCTAAGAAGTGGAAAATTTCTACTCCCGAGAGTGGGACCGAAAGATAAAGGAAAGTAGGTGGTTGCTCAGGAAGAGCCAACCCCAGCGGAAGAATTACCCATTCGGGAAGAAATTGAAGAGCCTAATAATAAAGTGGATTATAACGTGCTAGCCCATCTTAGGAAGCTATCAGCCAAACTGAGCATCTACGATGCTCTAATCCTGTCAAAGGAGATGAGAGGAACTCTGATCAAGGTTTTACTTGATCCAGAAATTTGGTTAGCTCAAATGGCCGGTAATTCTTTAGACGAGGTTTGCTCGTTAAGAGAACAGCGTGGTGTTACCTTCACGGACAGTGATCTACTACTTGGAACAGCTGATCACAATCAACCGTTGTACATTTCAGTCTCCATAGGAAAGTTCAAGCTCTCCAGGGTGTTAGTTGATCCGGGAGCTTCAATCAACATAATGAACCTTCGAACGTTAGCATAATTGGAGATCGATGCCCGTGATCTCAAAGCAGATAGGATGTTACTAAGAGGCTTCAATCAAAAATGAGAAAGTGACCTTGGATCGATAATGCTACTAATGAAGATCGGTGATTTGGCAAGAACAACCGCAAAATTCCACATAATTGATTCTGAGACATCGTTCAAAGCTCTACTTGGTCGACCGAGGATCCATGAAAACCGGATGGTGTCGTCGTCTCTACACCAGTGCATAAAGTATTATGAAGGAGGGGAGAATAGTGCATCAAAGGTAACTTGCAACCTTTCTCCGTGCATGAAATCAGAATCCACGAAGATGCAGCCTACTACGCGCCTCAGAAGAAGATGATCTTTTCCAGAAATTCCATTTGAGATGACGAAGAAACTCAAATTCTAGTTCAACAGTTACTCACCGCTCCCTTACGATGAGATGGTGAAGGTTTCTCTAGAACTTGCACCCGAGGTTGAGGCCGGGGACGAGGTCTAGGAAGAAATGGTGGAACAGTTGAACAGAAGAAACCGGTCATCGATGTTGATTGGGAGGACAATTCCGAAGAAGAAGAAACCAAGAAGGAAGCGATGAAGATAAATCAAAAGAAACCCCAGTTCAAGATCTCTCTCGAAGATGAAAAGAATGAAGAATATAAAGCAATGTATGAGAAAATAAACCGCTGTGTACATACTATGACCCTGACCCCGATCTATCCTAATAAGATCGAGGGTATGGTGGTCAAGGAAGTGCATGGTGGTGGTGCTAAACCGATCAAATTCTACCGTGGTGCTTCTTCTTCCAAAATTGAAAATGATGTAAAATTTGAAGATGTTACTTCATCTGAATTAATGGAATTGCCTTTTGAGTGGTATTCTCCTTGTGTTCAAAATTTAATTCAGTGTGGTGTCTTTCCTAAACAATGGACGAAAGATCAATCACAGTGCTTTGAAAAATTATGGAATGATACCAGTCGGCCTCCTAATTCAATGCATGGTCTCGGATTCAGCACAGTAGCACCAGCTGACGATTCAAAATGTTGCTTGGTTGTCACTTGCAAGCCTAAAGAAGACTGCCTGGAAGCTTCAGATGATCTCGAGAATCTACCAATCGGAGATGCTCCTCCAGAATTTGAAGAAGAGATTAAATCTACAATAGACGAGTTAATGGAAGTTAACATAGGTACTAGCGAAGAGCCTAGGCCGACCTTTGTTAGCTCCTTGCTCAATAAAGAAGACTCCGAAAACATGATCAAGCTACCGATGGAATTCAAGGACTGTTTTGCTTGGAGTTACGATGAAATGCCAGGATTATCTCCAGAGGTTGCAGATCACAAGCTAGGAGTGGATCACACTGTCATTCCAGTCAGACAAGCTCCCAGAAGAATGCGTCTAGAGATCGAACAACAAGTTATTACCGAGTTAAGAAACTAATCGATGCTAAATTTGTCCGTGAAGAATAATACCCAACTTGGTTAGCCAATGTGGTACCAGTTAGAAAGAAGAACAACCAGATCAGAATCTGTGTGGATTTCAGAGATTTGAATAAAGCGTGCCCAAAAGATGAATTTATACTACCACTTCCAGAATTAATGATCGACATCGCTTCAACACACGAAGCCTTCTCTTTCATGGATGGATCGTCAGGATACAACCAGATAAAGATGGCACCAGAAGATGAAAAGCTCACAACCTTCAGAACGACAATCGAAGTGTAATGCTACACAATAATGCCTTTAAGATTGAAGAGCGCAGGAGCAACATACCGAAGAGCGATGACAAGGATTTTTGATGATCTCATTCACATCCAAGTTGAGTGCTACGTGGATGTTGTGGTCATCAAGAGCAAACTAAAGGAAGATCACCTATATGATTTGAGAATTGTTTTCGAGCGATTAAGATGATTTAACCTTAAGATGAATCCCCTGAAATGCGCCTTCGGTGTCACCTTTGGGAAATTCTTAGGATTTTTTGTCCGACATTGTGGAATTGAAATCGATCCGGAGAAGATTAAAGCTATCTTAGAAATGTCGCCTCCCAAAACCTTGAAACAACTACGATATTTTCATGGTAAGTTGGCATATCTTCGACGCTTTATTTTGAATTTTTCAGGAAGGTGTCAGCCATTTTCTGCTTTGGTAAAGAAGGATGCCAAGTTTACTTGGGACTCCAAATGTCAACATGCCTTCGATGACATCAAATGATATCTAATGACACCTCCTGTCTTAGCAGCCCCGGTCTCGAGTAGACCATTGATACTTTATACCGAGGCTTTATATGACTCCCTCGGAGCCCTGCTAGCCCAGGTCAATGACGAGGGTAATGAAAACGCTCTCTACTACTTAAGTTGTCGTTTAATTCTAATGGAGGTAAAGTATCCTTCGATTGAGAAGCATTTTTTGGCCCTGATCTTTGCCGCTCAAAAGGTCAGACATTACATGTTTTCTCATAAGGTCAACCTTATTTCGAAGTTTAATCCATTACAATATTTGATGACCCGCCCGACGCTTTCCGGCAGACTTGCCAGATGGTCGATGATACTATTGTAATTTGACATAACTTTCTCTCATACTTTAAATTTTTTTTTCATGATATACAAAAATTTAAGTTTGGGGAAGGGAAATTACATGCAAATTTAAATTTTATTTGTCCTTAATAAACTAATATTTTCTAAAAAAAATATTAACATAACATAAGGAATGAAGAATCTATTTAAGATCATTTAAATTTTTGACATTATAAATAATTTAGTAGACTTAACCAAAATTTTAATAACTTTGATTGATTTTAAGAATAGAATTATTGAACTTAAAGAAGAGTAAGATTAAGAAATTTTTCTATTCATAGTAGAAATAATTGAATTTTAGAAGTATTAAGAAATCAAAAATTATAACTTGAAAAAGAAAAGATTGAAATTCTTTTTGAAATCAATTCATGTTATAGTAATAAGTGAAAATGTATAAGTTTGAAAATATAAGTTAAGGATAGCTAAGTTCAAAACCATTAACAGACTATCCAGATATAGTAATCCTCTCTGTAAAAAAAAAATAAAAAAAGAGAGAGAGAGGAGAAGCTTGAGAAGATGCCTAATCAAAAATTGGCTTCGCTTGAATTAGCTTATAAGAAAAAAACTGATTACATATTTTACTTAATTTTTATGCATGTATCTTTATTAGAAATGATTTTCATGAAGTTCTTTTTCTTGTAAATAATTTATGTGACCTTAATATAATAAACTATAATTATTTTCTAAATGAATGAAAAATTTTTGAAATCTTATGATTTGGTAGTTAAATAATCTATAATTCTTAAAATTAAATTTAGTTAGTTAAATTTGGTTAATAATTTACTAAAGCCTTTATAAAATAAAAAATTATAAGAAATCTTAAATATTTACCTTTAATTCCAATTGTTATATATTTTATATAGTAAAAAGGGTTACTTGAGAATAAGTAACGTTTAAGTTTGGGGGATTTTGATCCAATAAAAAATTACCTTTTTTATGCCTTAATTTTTATCAAATTTTTAAGGATATTATGCTTTAATGAAAGGTATTTTTGTGTTTTGGATGTAGGTGATGCAAAAATGTTCAAGAAGGAAAAAATGATGAAAAGGGAGCAAAGAGGAGCAAAAATGGAACCAAAATGCAAAATTATCAAAATAATTGGCCTAGCGCCTAGGAGCCAGAATCCGGCGCCTAAGCACCAGTTCGATACAGAATTCTGTAAGATTTTTAACTACTTTTGGACGGTTATTTTGACGGTGTTAGCGGTTATTGGCCCATCTAGAAGATTGACAGTTATTTCTGGATTATAGGACATGTGATACATTGTATTTGGACGCTTGGCAACGGTTAGAATTGCAAAGAGGTGCAATCCAAAGTGAAGAGGTGCGAAGAACTGGATGCATCTAGAAGATTCATTGAACATGACACATTTTGAAGAGGTGCCTCAAGGCAACCCTTGAAGCATATAAATAGGAGGCTACTCCTTCAGAGAAAAACTCCCACAAACCACCAACGCCCAACCTGGTCCCCTAGCCCCATAGTTCCTTTAGAGAGAGAAATTAGAGAAATATTTTAAGGGCCATATTTAGAGTTTCTTTTATTAATTAATGAGTTTATTTAAAGTTTGTATTGAGAGTATTTGAAGAGTCGGTGCTTTTGAAGTCTATTTACTTTGGAGTCAGAAGGATTCAGAGGTTTAGTTGGAGAAACACTTGAGATAAGTATTTGTATTTTGATTCAAAGTTTTATTTATATATTTTGTTGTTTAATTTCAATGAGTTCTGAGTAGTTACTTTACTTTCTTCTTTGCATTATGAAAAGATAAATAAGATAATATAAAATTTGTTGGAGAATTAAAAACTATATGTATATTTTAAACATTGTGATGATATTAATACTGGATCCTAATTTACTATTTAAATTGGCCATTTAAATTGTTAAAATCTGTTGAAGAGTTTTGAGACCTAGAAGGAGATGAATTCTTAACTAGTAGATATCACATGAATCCTTGGGTAGTCGAAGGCCTTGCACGGGTTATTCAAGGTGAAGTGCAAATAAATAGGAAGATATTATTTAATGGGTGTAGAATTGATAAGTTTTTAGAGTGACAGGCTAAATTCTTGTAATTTGGTTTATAGAGAAGGAAAGGGTCACTAGTAGGGCCGACCATAGCCACCCTTGGACATCTAGTAGTGTGAGCCTAGATTAACCCATTCTACTAACAATACATCCAGACATGATCTATAGATTAGCCAATGTTCTTTATACTATCGAGCGAAGGTAAAGAATAGGAATGCTTCTATTTGGAACAATACCATAAATTTATATTCTCCACGAATATTACATTATCTAAAAAATTCTTGGATTAATTGAAAGAAAGAAAGTTGTTTGCTTATTTTTATTTACATCAATCATTACTTTATTACTGCTTTTTTTCTGCATCTAGTAAATTAAATATCAACTTTTTAACTTTAAAAGAAATACATAAAAATAAAATCAAATTATTTTAAAAAAATCTGTAATCCTCCTCGTGGAATCGATACTGGGGTCTTTATTTAAAGCCCTATATTACTTGAAACGATACGAATACTTGCATAGTACCCCTAGTGTGAAAAATATTTTCCATAAAATTATATTTATATACACTAGCCGCTATTATTATTTGAGTCAAAAATTGTCTATAACATATTTTTTATAGCATAAATTACTGCAGTGTTTGGTGATTGCATACCAAGTTTTTGGTGCATTGCTGCGGATCGAGGGGCACAGATCAACTCTCGGTTTATGTTTTTCATCTAATAAAATCCCATGCATATAAATCGAATGACTGATTCCTTTATTATCCGCTAAAGTCCATCCAAAAGCCTTTTTGTATCTTTTTAAAATTTCCAACAATTTTTGTTCTTGATATTCATTTAACTCTGAAGATACAATAACTAGTAGGGTAGATGATTCTCCTAAAAACATGTACTTCAAATGATTAAGGAGAATTTTCATGTCAAGTTCAAGAGGTTTTATTATAGATGGAATTAAGCTTTTATCTCCACCTTCCATAGTGTCTATACTTAAAATCTCTCCTGAACATACTCCAAATCTTCATTCTTCTTACTATCTGAATTTTCTTCATTTTCAATTCCTTCTTGAGACATATTTTCATACTCGGCTTCTTTTTCAAATATATTTCCAAAATGATCCTTTCTCAAATATTCACAGACCTCCATCCTAAAACATTCATCATCTTTTGTCATTGAGGGATACTTCATAGATTTCAAAATATTAAAGGTCACCCCTTGATCATTAACCCTCATAGTTAATTCTCCTTTTTGAACATCAATCACTGCTCTCCCAGTAGCAAGGCATGGTATTCCCAAAATGATTGGAATTTCTTTATCTTCCTCCATGTAAAGTGCAATAAAATCCATAGGAAAGATAAATTTATCCACTGTCACTAACACATCTTCCACCACTCCTTTAGGGTAAGTAATGGAACGATCGGCCAACTGAAGAGTAATAGATGTAGGAGAAATTTCTCCTATTACCAAACTTTTGAAATTTGATAAAGGCATAAGATTAATACTAGCTCCCATATCACAGAAGGCTCTTCCGAAAAAATTTTTACCTATAGCAAACGGATAATGAAACTACCAGACTCTTTAAATTTTTCTAGAAGCTTCTTCTGAATAATTGCACTACACTCTCCACTAAGTGCAACAGTTTCATGATCTATGAACTTTCTTTTTATTTGAGAATATCCTTCATAAACTTGGCATAGTCAGACATCAGTTCTAATGCTTCAACAAAAGTAATGTTTATCGTTAATTTCTTAAGGATCTCCAAAAATTTTCCAAATCTGTTATCCCTATTTTGTTTCTTCAATCTTTAAGGAATTGGAGGTGGTGGTTTTTTAATATAATCTTCATTGGTTCAAGAGGATATTTCATGTCTGGATAAATCTTGTTTGAACCTTTTTCAATATCCACCTTCTGTTTCTCTATTTCAACTTCTTTTTATACTCTCGTCTCCAATTCCTTTCCACTCCTTAATTGAATTGCCTTAAGTTGTTCCTTGTTTTGATCTTTTGGATTGATCTTAACATTACTTGGAAGCATTCCAGAAGGTCTATTATTAAGTGCAGTGAAAATATGCCCCAATTGATTTTCAATATTTTTCATTGCAACACCTTGAGCTTGTAATTGATTTCTCATATTCAGAATCATTTCTTCAGTAGACAACTTCTTATCCTTAAATTGCGGGTTACTATCGAATCCAGGAGGATAAGAAGGTCTAAAATTGGTATTTCCTTAATTGTTTGAATTTCTAACTGGATTTATGGAATTGTTCCCCCATTGTGGGTTAACATTAGCATTGTTATTATTTCAGTTGAAATTTGGGTGATTCTTCCAATTTGGATTATAATGATTCAAATAAGGATTATTAGGTCTATTAATAGAACTTTACATATGTTTGTTACATCTCAATGATGTAAATTTGTGTTTAATTACATGTGTTTGAACTTATGCATTGGGGAATTTCATCCAAAGTGTTTGGAAAGAAATTTGTAGTTTGTATTAAATGTGATTTTATATTTAAGTAATATAAGTTTGTGTTTATGTTAAATTTGTGTGGAATCATTGGAAATTAAACAGTACTTTTGGAGTATTAGAAGAGTTTATGGGGAGAAATAATTATTTGAAGAGATTAAAGGTGATTAACTCGGATTATTGATGTAATTAACTTAATTGTCAAAATTTGGGCACTGGCGCCTAAGCGTCAAATTGACGATGCATAAGCACCAAATTTTGCAGCTATGAGTCGTATGCATCGTGCATAGGCTCCGGTTCATGGAAATCAATTCTCTTCAGTTAAAAACCTGAAATTTGCTATTTTTAACACCCCCGTCACCTTCTACCTCTTAGTTTCGCAAAATAGGAGCCTAGGGCATCACTATTTAGATCATTTTAGAGTTGATTTCGTCGAAATTTGTTGGATTTGAATTCCTTAAGGTATGATCACTACTCCTAAGTAAAAAAAAATTTCACCATGTATTTTGAGTATATTATTAAAAAATCCAAAAATCACTATTCAAGGTGAAAATTTGAGAAAAGCGTTAGAAATTGCTTGGATTTAGTGGAGTTTGCTTTTGGAAGTTGAGTTAAAAAGTTTAGTTTAAATTTGGAATTTATGGTGAATTTTTTATGAATTTTTAGAAATGGATCCAAAGTCAAAACGTTCGAAAGAAAAAGCAAAATTTGATTTTGACAAATTTGTAAGTTCTAAAGCAGAGAATCGTTACGTCGATGCACTTACCTCGTGGAAATTGATTCTAGAACAAGTTTTTAGAATTGATTAAGGAGATGATTGCTAGAAGGAATTGGGAAAGAACTGTTGCTTATTTGTTGTTCCAGTTTTGTCTGTGGTGAAAGAGTTCTATGCTAAGTTACGAGCAGCAGAAGACAAATTAGTGATAGTTAAGGGACAAAAAGTGGATTTTTCATCAGCGATAATTAATACTTTTTACCGATTACCTCCTGCAATGTTTTATTTTTATGTGAATTATCATCCTTATGAGAGAGAATTAGATTATATTATGGCCTTTCTTATTGGTGGAAAAGGTTTGTTGAAGATTACAAATGAAAGGAGAGTGAATTTTTAAGCCTCTAAGTTGAATGCCACTTCAAAGCATGACATTACTTTATCTCATCTAAGCTTCTGCCTTCAATTCATGTCAGTGAAGTTACAAGGGAGAGAGCTATTCTGAATCATTATATTCAGCCGGGAAAGCCTTCAAATATTGGGGCTATTATTTTTTATTATATTTTGAACTGTGCCAGAGCTGCTACTACTGCAGGTATGGGATTTCCATCTCTGATTTATTCACTTTGTGAGCAGTTTGGTGTTAAGTCTGAAACATGGGAAGAGGTTCTTCAGCCACTTAGACCTATTACCAGTGTAAATGTGAACACTTACACTGTACATTCAGTATTTGGCTGGAAAGGAGGATCTGTTAGAGCTTCCAGTGCTTCTGTTTCAGTTGCTTCTACTTCTCGTGCTTCTACTACACATGCATCATCCTCCAGAGATTCACAAACTGGATTGTTACAGAAGATTTTAAAGAAAGTGATTCTTACCAAAGAGCATGTTAGAGATATGGATGGTAAGATTGAAAATATTGAAAGGTATATTGTATAACATGGTGAATATTAGGAGAATTATCAGCAATACATGGATAGAGTGATTAGAGGAGATCACAGTGCTGAGATGCCCCCTCATCCTTTTTATATACCTTATGTGCCATCCAAAGACTACAATGAAGATGCTGATGATGATGAGTAGGATTTGATTTTTTTTATGTGTTGTTGAGTTTGTTATATTTGTATTTGCGTTGTATGATGTATGGATTTTTTTTTGTTGTTGTGTTTTGCTATGAACTTTGATGTTGTGTAGATTATAGTTCGATTATTTCTGCCATGCACATTCAGATGTTTGTGTGTTGGATTCGTCTTTTATGATGTAATATGTGATGTATTTGTGGTAGTAAATGTTTTTATGTGTTTCTAATGTTTAAGTTTTTAGTAGTGTCTAATTTAATTCCTATAAATATTAGAAAATTTAAAACACTTAGAAACCACTATTTATATAGCATGTTTAAAGTTTTCAAAATTTGCTACCATTTATTTTCTAGTATGTTCTGATTTGTGTTGGTGTGTATTTGTTTTGAAAACCTTCACTATTAAGAAGTCCTTCGAAATTTTGAAATTTCTTTTTTATGAAAAACTGAAAAACTGAATTTGATTTCTTTTTACTCCTTATTTTTAAACTGTTATACTTGCATATTTAGAATATTAAGATTCTTGCAAGCAAGTTATTCTAGTTTTTTAATTCTTACCCATGTATCATTTTTATGCTTAAATGTTTTATCCTAACTAAAAATTAATTTTTGGCGGGAATTTAAAAACAAACTTTTAAAAACTAAAATTTTATTTTTTCTCAAAAATACTTAAATTTGATTTTTGATAAAAAATAATTATCTATATGAAGTTATATTAGGGAAGCAAAATTTAGAATATAGAAATGAGTAAGGGAATTTAGTTAAAATTTATATTAATGATGAAAAATTTTAAGTTAAAATTTTTTTGGTAAAGAAATGTTAAATATAGTTAAACCATCTTTCGTAGTGTTGTATTTTTGGATAAATAGAAGATTTGACTTTTATTTTTAAAAGCTTAAATTCCTTTTATTGAGAAATAATTTTCAACACTATTATTATGATTTTTAAGTGAAGGATATATATCAGACCTTTGTTGTAAATGAAAGGGTGGAATTCAAAATCATTAAAGGCCTATCCAGATACAGTAATCTTTGCCTTATAAAAAAAATAATCAATAATATGTAAAAAGGAAGGAGAAGCTTGAGGATTTAAAGGCTTAATCAAAAATTGGTTCCATACCTAAAGTTTAAAATATAATATTTGAGAAAATCTAAAGCTTAAGGTTATAATATAGTAAGTAAAATTATTTCAAAATGAAAATTTTTAAGTGAGGAAGATGAAATGATTGAATCCAATATTTTGAAAAATCTACAAGTATTTCTGAATTAGATAGGAACTAATGTTTTTTATTATCCTTTACTTAAGAATCTTCTAAACTTTATGTTGATCTCATTTACTAAATTTTTTTCTAAATTGGACTATTTCATTTCTAGAACAAAATTTTGAAACCTTCCTAAAGAAAATCGATTACAAAATTTGCATATTAAGATTTTCTAAGTGATTAAGTGTCACTTGAGGACAAATAACATTTTATGTTTGGGGGATTTTGATATACCTAAATTATATAGTGTTTTTTTAAATACATTTTTATACCTATTTTTGATGATATTGTAATTTAATGAAGGTATTTTTGTGTTTTTCTAGCAGGTATGATTAAAATGAGGGATTATGATGAAAGGAGCAATAAAGGATAAAATTTGGAGCAAAAATTGAAAGGTGTGAAAATTTGGCCTCTAGCACCTTGATCTTCCTAAAAAATACCCATTTTTATGCCTTATTTATGATTCAATTCTTAAGGATATTATGCTTTGTATTTTCTTATTTTTGGATGTAGATGATAAAAAAGAGTCCAAGAAAGAAAAAGAAGGAAAAAGGAGCAAAATGGAGCAAAAATGGAGCTTGTGGAGCAAATTTTGGAATTATCGGCCTCATCTATGCGCCAGAGTCCGACGCCTGAGCGCTAGTTCGATACAGACGCTGTCAAGTTTTTCTGATGACTTTGGGAAGTTATTTGGACGGTTTTAAGCTATTATTGGAGCTTCTAGAAGACTGGAAGTTACTCCTAATATATAGGACATGTGATACAATGTATTTGGACACAAGGAAACGGTCTGGATAGCAAAGAGGTGCGACCCAAAGTGAAGAGGTGTGAAAGACCTGGTCACGGAGTCCATTGCCTAGGCGCCAGATCCCGGCGCGACGGTTACCTTCTAGAAGAAACATTGAGTTTGGATGAATTTTGAAGAGGTTCCTTAAGCAGCCCCTGAACAAATTCAGAGCTCTATAAATAGGAGCCCATTCTACAGAGAAAATCGCACCAAACCCCCCCACCCTTACTACACATACCCATTTTAGCATATTCTATCTCATCTCTAGTTTTATTTAGTCTCTTCCATACTTAGGGTGCCACTTTATTTTGTATCTAGTGAGTTTATTTTGAGTGTTTATTGTTGTTGGAGTCTTTCATCATTGTTTTGGAGTCAGTAGAAGTCAGCGGAGCTCTTGAAGAAACACTTCAGATAAGAATTTGTACTTTTTTTCAAATTTTTATAAATTTGTTTTGTTGTGTTATTTTAATGAGTTCTGAGTAGTTAGTTATCTTTCTCCTTTCAACTATGAAAAGATTATAAATTAATTAAATTTCGTAGGATGATTAAATATAAAATATGTTAAAACATTGTGATGATATTAATACCTGATCTTAGTTTACTTTTTAAATTGGCCATTTAATTTGTTAAAACCCGTTGAAGAATTTTGAAACCTATCCGGAGATAAATTCATAACTAGTAGATATCACATGAATCCTTAGGTAATCGCAGGCTATACGCGGATTGTTTAAGGTGAAGTGCAAATAAATAAGAAGATATTATTTATTGGGCATAAAATTAATTAGTTTTTAGAGTGGCAAGCTAAATTCTAATAATTTGGTTTATAGAAAGGTAACGAGTCACTGGTAGGGTCGACCATAGCCAACCTTGGACATCTAGTAGTGTGAGCCTAGATTAACCCATTCTACTAATAAAACATCCTCAGCCTAACTATAGATTAGGCAATGTTCTTTGCACCTGGACCAAAGGGTAAAGAATAGGAATGCTTCTATTTGGCACAATACTATAATCTTAATTCCCTACAAAAGATAATTAATCTATAATTCTTGGATTAGTTGAAAAAGGAGAAAGTCATTTTTATACTTGCATAGAATTTTAATTACTGCTTACTTTACTTTCCTACTTGTTTCTTACTTTCTTTTAGCAAAAATTATAAGTTAATTAAATTTGAATTTATATATAAAAAAAAGAGTATATATAATTTGCATAAGAAAATTTCAAAATATTACTTATAACTATTACTTTTTATTTATTTCACTATCCCAGTGAGATCGATAACCAGGACTCCACTAGAGCCCTGTATTACTTGAACGATACGTACACTTGCATTTAAAATTGTGAATTTTACAAATAAATTCTAAATATAAAATAATAAAAATAAACCTCGCACATCAAATTTTTGAAGCCATTTTCTGGAAATTAAATATTCTTAAAAGTAGTATCAAATTCTTGTATTTTAAAGTATATATAAAGTCGCATAGCATCAAGTTTTTGGCGCCGTTGTCGGGGATAGAAAACAATAAAAAGTAAAAGTAAAAAAGAAAGATTAGATAAAATAAAAAGTAAAAACAAACATAAAAACAAAAGAAAGAACAAAAATATTTTCTTTAAATTTTTATGTGTAATTCTGGATCTGAAGGATTACTACCTTTTGATTCTGAATTAGAAAGAACAATTAAAAGAATCAAAAAAGGAAAACAAATTTCGAAACATAAAAAAATGGCTAACTTACATAACAATAATCAAAATCCAATCAAAATTAATGAACAAAATGTTTATAAACCATTAAGGGAATATGCAAGCCCTACAGTTGATGAACTTCATGTTAGTATTCAAATTCCAGCTGTAGATGCTAATTTATTTGAGCTTAAACCTTCTATTATTCAAATGGTTCAAGATAATCAATTTGGAGGAACACCTAATAAGGATCCAAATTTACACCTTGCTAGTTTTTTAGAACTTTGTGCTACCTTTAAATATAATAATGTTTTGATGATGTTATTAGTCTTAGACTCTTTCCTTTTCCTTAAAAGACAAAGCAAAGATGTGGCTAAATTCATTAGAAACTTTTTCTATTAAAACATGAGCAGATATAGCACAAAAATTCCTTGCTAAATGTTTTCCTCGTTCTAAAACTGCTAAATTGAGAAATGATATTACTTCATTTACGCAATTTGATGAAGAAACAATTTATGAAGCTTGGGAAAGATTTAAAGAACTATTAAGAAAATTTCCTCATCATGCTTTACCAGATCGGTTAATTATTCAAACATTTTATAATGGACTTATTGGATCACTTAGATCAATTATTGATGCTGCTGCTGGTGATTCTTTAATGGCTAAGACAATTGAAGAAGTCTACACCATAATTGAACAAATGGCTAATAACAATTTTCAATGGCCTTCTGAAAGGATTAATCCTAAAAGAATGGCCAGTATTCATGATAATGACGCCTTTTCTATTTTAGCTTCACAAGTGGCTGCAATATCTAAGAAATTAGATAATTTTGCTATTAATATATCACATGTAAGTAATGATAATTCTACAAATTCTGATGATTCTCAAACAATGGAAACTTTGCTAGCTATTGCTAGTCAAACAAATAATCCTTATTCTAATTATTATAATCCTGGTTGGAAAAATCATCCTAATTTTAATTGGAGTAATGGACATCAAGCCAATCCAAATTGAAAAAATCAAGGAAATTCAAACTATAGACCAATTTATCCTCCTGGTTATAATAATCAGTAGAAAATGTTGTCTGTAGAAGAATTGATCTTGCAACTAAGCAATCAGCTACAAAGTCAAAACAATGCTATTCATAATATTGAGAATCAGATGGGTCAAATTGCTAATTTAATTAATTACAAATCTCAAGGAACACTGCCTAGCAATGTCTAAATTAATCCTAAAGGATCTGAAAAAAAACATGAACAAGCAAAAGCTATACAACTCAGAAGTGGAAAGGAATTAAAAGAGAAACCACAGAATGAGATTGAAAAGGAGAAAGAAGTTGAAGAGATTGAAAAACCTAAAGATACCCTTTCTCCAAGTAAAGATCATACTGTTGTACGTATTGAAGTGGGAGTGGAAAGACCACCACTACCTTTTCCTCAAAGACTTAAACAACAGAAGCTTGATCATCAATTTTCTAAGTTCTTTGAAATTTTTAAGAAACTTACCATTAACATTCCTTTTGCTGAAGCTTTGGAGCAAATGCCAAGCTATGCAAAATTTATGAAGGATATTTTAAGCAAGAAGAAAAAATTTGAAGCTTATGAAACTGTTGCATTAAGTGAAGAATGTAGTGCAATAATTCAGAAGAAATTACCTCAGAAACTTAAAGATCCTGGAAGTTTCACTATACCATGTGCTATTAGAGAAAAATTCTGTGGAAAAGCCTAATGTGATTTAGGAGCTGTTGACCTCATTTTTGATGAGGTCTTCTCTTCTTTTTTTTAGTACTTAGGATCTAGCCTTAGGCTTTTCCTTTGACTATCTTAGAGAACTAGAATTGGGATCCACCATCTAGAATTTCAAACCACTTCTTAACTCCCTGCAAACTCCACAAACTTGATTGTAGACCCCTAATCACCTAGAGGGTTGAAATCAAATGTGGAAGTTTAAAGGATGAGTTCCTATAGGACTCTTTGGCCTTAGGACTGCCTTGGGTGGCCTGGTCTGGTGAAGGGGCTGACTTACACACACACTACACTCATACACTACACTTTCACACACCTCCTAAAATCACACCCATACCTAACTTGACCTCCTGACTCATGTAGGTGATTCACATGGATGGTCCTTAACCCCTAAACCCTTGGCTAAGAGGGTTAGGAACAACACAGTGAATGCCTCAAATGAGTCCCTTCATGGCTCATGTGGGCTTGATGTGGCTTCATGGCTCAACCAAAATGATTTTATTCCAATTACATTTACCCAATCTTCAATTTTCCAAAATTTTAATTTTTGACCCCCGGGACCCTACACCCGCCTAACCTACCCAAAGCCCTTGAAATTACCCAAATATTTTCAAAAATTTCCAAATCACCCAAAATCCCCAAAAATCAATTTCAAACATTTCCACATCACTCAAATTGATCATCCATACCCAAAAATATCTAAAATTCCAAGAAAACCTCCCAATACCCTCCAAATACCCAAAATACCCCTCTTGACCCAAAAATCCAAAAATACAGAAAATTCCCAGAAAATTTCAGAAAATCCCAAATATTCCCAATTTCATTTTGTTCAACTACACCATGGGCCAATTTTGTCAATTTACCCTACTTTTGTTAAAACCCCCAATTTGACCCATTTTAACCCTAAGTGAACCCAATGTCAAACCAAACCTACCCAATTGAACCAAATTCGTGTCCAATTCAATTCTAAACTTCAATTCAACATTCCCAACACCAATCTAGGCCAAATCCAAGTCCAATTTGATTGACATTTGGATCCAATTTCACTTTTGGCCTTAAAGCCCATTTGGACCCATGACCCAAACCTAACCCAAACTCACTCAATTCAACTCCAATTAACCCCAAATCTTTTCTAAATCTTCCTTAGCATCCCCACAAGCAAAACACTAACATGATTTTCCCAAAATTTAAACCCAAACCCCACTAAAATTCAACCCAATGCTAAAAGGCCCAATTTTGACCTAAACCCAAACCTAACCCAAATGAGCCCAAACCCCAAAATCAAAACCCAACCAAAGTCAAAACCTCTTTGAAACACTCCTATAAACATTTCTCAACATTAATTTTACATCAATTTCAACCCTAGCCCAACATTGGCTCAACTTGGCCCACTTTGACCTATATTGGCCCATTCACCAAAAGAGCCCAAATTCAACCCAATTCAAACCCAAATCACCCCCAATTTGCTTCAAGTCACTCATGACACATCCATGAGCTAAACCCAACCATTATTTGGCCCAACCTCTTTACAAAATTCCCATCCATAAATTCATTTTTAAACTTAAAGGCCCATTCCTTAAACCATTTTAAAAGCCCATCTTTTACCACACCCAAAGGCCCAAAATTGGTCCCAAAGCCCATATGACTTTTCCTCTCATCATACTCTCAATTAAACTCAATACCTAAGTCCTAAATTCATCATAAAATCATCCCAAATAAAGCCATATGCCAATTCCCATTAAAATACCAAAATATTTCTTAAATCCATTTCCGTGAAATTGACTTAACTTTCCCCAAGCCAAAGGTGAGCCATGAAGCCATGCATGAGCCACATGTGAGCCATGAGAGCCTTGGACACTCCACCATGCCATATTGGGTAAGAAGAAGGAGGGCTTTCCTTAATCCCTAAAGCTCATTAGCCTTAATCATGATTCACCTAAACTTAAATTTAATCCAAATATATTTGGATGGAGACTTCTCCATGCCAAACCAGCTGATCCCTTTGATCCCCCACAGCATCCAAAGCCACCTCGTAGGGTGCACCAAGCCCAAATGGGTAGATTGACCCATTTAGACTCAAAACTAGCCATGCCCCATTCTACTTTGGATCAAAGCCTTTACACATGACAATTTCCAATTGCTTGCACCAAGTCCCGTCCCGACCCACCCGACCTCGAGGGTGACCCATGCTCGGCCGGCCGGCCACCGTGCCGCCGGAAAACACCATGGCCGAGAGCTCACATGTGAGCCAACTTTGGAATTCTCCTCGTCGAGCCGCCCCATCCCCGAGTGGCCATTGTAGCTGTTCTTCTCTTGCCAAGAGTAGCCGATCCCAAGCCCTAACTCTCCCCGGAGGCCCTCCACCCTCTCCTATTTAAACACCACCCCTTCTCGGCCATGAGAGGTGCCGAAACAAATCTTAAGGAAACTCGCCAAAATTGTTCCCGACTACTCCCCATACATAGAGCATTTGATTCCCACCGAATTCCGACCCCAATTCCTCCAACTGAGTTCAATTTCGAGCTCAAACTTTAGCCCAAAAACCAGGACACTTCTTCACAATGGATCAATCTTCAAATTGATTGGTCCTACACCTTCACCGGACCAAGAGGAGAAGTTTTCCACCGAAAGCCCCATCTCCGAAGCCACCCAGCTTGCTCCAGCCTCCAAGCTTTGTGATCGGCTGTGGTCGAAATCCTACCTGTGCAATTCACTGGACCGGGAGACTTCATCCGGAGCTTGTCGGGATCCAATCGAAGGTGAAACAACCCTCGCATCGAAGCCACACTTCTCCGAGCAAAGGTATGGCCTCACTCTTCTTCCCGAGCTTCCGAACACTCTCCATTTTTATCGAGTAAATTTCATCCCACATAAACCGTATGGATGAGTTCGTCTTCTCGAGACGAATCCATAGAGCATAAGAACGTTAAATTTGGTCAAGTATCGAGTGAGATCTTGGGCTCAGAAGATGGACGGTTCTCGGGTTAGGAGGCTTGGGGACGATGAACGGATGTCGTTCATTCAATACACGCGCGGACGGACGGCTCGGATGGCGTCGGACCAGGAGATGGTACGCGAACCGCAGGACCCGGCCGCCGACTCGAGCGGCGGCGTCGAATGAGAGCGCGCCGCGTGGCCGTTCGGAGATGCCGAGGATGACGCGGCGCCGACTCTGATAAATAGAAAATTAGGGATTTTTTCTATTTATTTAATTCCCTGAACTTGGAAAATTCATAACTTTGTGTAGGAAAATCATAAAAATAAAATAAAAATACCCTCTTGCTCAAGTGAACGAGAGGAGAATAATGTGGAAAAGAAATCATTTAATTTCATCAAGTATTTTATTTTTAATAATTTATTTATTGTTTGCACTCTTTTAATTCTCCATGCATATAGGAAATTCACCATGGCATGAGACCATAGGGCTTTTGAAGCCTCTGAATTTGAGAACATTCCCTGAATTTTCCAAAGTTAGAGGTCATCCCTATGAGAAGTTATTGATTTTTGAAATTCATGTTATTGTTTTGAGTATTTTAATTCTAATAATTAGCATGTAGTGAAATAAATTCTAGGAAAATTTGGTGATGTCCCTTATAACCAGAGGACCCTAGGAAAAATAATTTTTGAGTTAGTTCATTTAAAATAACCCTAATTGGCTTAAACACCCAAAATAGATCCCTAATTAATTAGAGTTAACCATACATCAAATTGACTTGAAATCAATTCTCCACTGACCTTTAGGATCAGAGGAACCCACCATAAAAATTTGAAGTCAATTGGACTTGGTTAGCCCTACTAAATGGGTTGATTAAGCCATTTAGTCAATTTGAACTTTAAAAATTCATAACTTTCAAAATATCTTTCAAAAATTCACTAAATTGGTTTTGGAGCCTCTCTGATATCAGGGAAATTTAAGAAAATTAAAATTTCAATTTTCTAAAAAAGTTGATTTTTAATATTATTTTAATATATTTAATAATTAAAAAATAATAAAAATCACAAAAATAATAAAATTCATCAAAATGTCATATTTTGAATTTTAATCACTTAGGAACAATTACCATATTTTTCTAAGGTCTATTTAATGAGATATTAAATTTTAAAGCCCTAGGGTAATTTTAAAATTAAAAAAATGTATTTTCTAACATTTTCACTAAAGTAATTATAATAAATCATAGAAAAATCAGAAAATTGCAAAAATTGATTCTCTGATTTCCTTGATATCAGAGAGATTTTTGAAAAATATAAAATTCATTTTTCAAGCTTTATTTTATTTTTAAATTAATTAACACTCCAAAACTTAAAATAATTATAATAAAAATAATATAATTCAAAAAATCACCAAAATTGGTCCAAATGGTCCTCTGGTCATTAGGAATGTCCCCTAATTTTCTTAAGGACATAAATTTTCCCTTGGTCATGTTATTAAATTTTCCTTGGAAATCTCTATTTTCTACCAAAAATAATTATATAAATAAATTAAATACAGTAAAAATCACATTTTCTCCTCTCATGTCTTTATTGACATATGAGTGAAGTCACATAAACATTTCAAGTGCATTTAAGCTCAATTTAGTGAGTTATGAAATTATTAAGCTTAAAGGGCAAAATGGTAATTAAAATTTTAACCCTTAATTAAAACTTTAGGTTTAATAAAATTAACAAGTAAAATATTTGATCTTAATATGATTTGGATGATTGAAATTTAAATAATTAAAAGGGTAGGAACCCATTAAATAATTTAAAATAATTGAAATAAACCTTAATTAAATAATTGATTAAATTTGGGAAGAATAAGTAAGATTGGAACTATTAAAATAGGGATATTGTTAGGGAGAGATTTATTCTTTAATTTAAAAATCCCTAAATTAGTCATCTCATTAATATTTAATTCTTAATTAAAATGATAACTCAAATTTAAAATATTAAAGGACTTAATCATTAAACTAAAGTTGAATTATTAAACTCTTTTAAAATTTCAATTAAAGTTAAAAAAAAATTAAATTAAAATTAAATTAAATTAAATAAATCAAATTGAATTAAATTAAATTAAATCAAATTAAATTAAATTAAAGATTAATTAAGTTAAATTAAATGAAAAATTAAATTAAATTAAATTAAATAAATTAATTAAATTAAATTAAATTAGACTAAATTAAATTAAAACAAATTAAATTAAATTAAGTTAAATTAAATTAAAACATGTTAAATTAAATTAAATTAAATTAAAACATATTAAATTAAATTAAATTAAATTAAATTAAATTAAATTAAATTAAATTAAAATTAAAATTAAATTAAATTAAATTAAAGTTAAATTAAATTGAATTAAATAACATCACCTAAGACATAAAGAAATTAAATATGAAGCAACTTGAACGCTATTCCAAATTTAAACCCTTTAACTAAAGTTAAATTAAATCATAAACTATTTGAAACACCAATTTGCCCTCGAGAGCTTTGGTTATCATAACTCCTAAACAGAACGTTAAATGAAATGTTACTTCATCTATAGGATATTCAAATGTCCTAGTTCACTCAGCAAGATATCAACAAAACTTGAATTCCCGGGCGATTAATTCATTTGTATAATTAAATTCATTTGGACTTAAAACAATCCTAGAAATATTGAAAAGATGTTTAAGATTTGTCTTAAGCACTTCCTCGATATGATAGGATGTTCATAAGAACAATTGAACTTAATTATTCTTTGATGAAGAAAATCATCCTAAAACCAAAACACAAGGAACATAGACGTCATAAGAAATGACTAGCTATAGGATTAGGAACTTGGTAGAAAATCATAAACCTTCCCTTAGCTTTACCTAGGAACTTGCTTAAATGCTCTAATTGTGTCTTAAGTGCAGCTTGCGATGACGGGAAGACCCTCCAGGTACGTTTTTATTTTATTGCAATTTACATTGTTGCAATTTCTTTAATTGCATCGCACTTACTTTTCTTGCATGATAAACAATCGTTGCATGAAAACCCACACCTTTAGGATAGTCCCTAAAACTGAAACCAAAACTAAATTAAAAGTCATCGCAAGATAAAATTCACCGCCACAACATTCCAAAATATAAAACAACTCAAAATTTAATCACAAACAGAACACAAAACTACAATTACAACTAAATTAAAACGTCTTGTTGGATGATCAGGAATACCTCGGATGATGTAACCTACGTGTTGCTAACGGGATTTCCCACGGTCTAGATGAAAGTGTGGAACTCATTTAGTTGAGTTTAGCAAATTCATCTGGACTAAGTGAATCCGATAAAAATATTGATGCTGGAAGGATGGAACCGATGGGATCTTAACCGGTGTCGTTATAATCAACTTTAAGATTTGTTTTAATTAAAACACAAAAAAAACACTTGGAAATCGAGATTTTCTTTAAACCAAAACACTTTTCTCATCCCCCGATTTATGACTTCTAAAACTAAACCTCTGCAACAACAAGGAGCTCGGAGCGTGGTGGGCAGCGACGGCCATCGTCATCGACAAAACCTGAGTCTACTTCAGTAAAACTTTCCTAGAATTAAATAACAAACCCATAAGACTTCGAGGTAGTTTGCCTAATGCAACATAAATCCTCAACTCTTCGTTAGGCATTTTCATTGAAAATTAAGCCCTAACCGGTCTTAGGATTTCGAGGTAGTCATCCGATACGACATAAACCCTCACATCTTCGAGGCTATTTGTATGATTCTATCATATAAATATAAGCCCTAATTAATTAAAATTGACAAAATCAAAACATTAAAAAGACATTAGGACTTTCCTAAATTCAAGCCAAACAATAGGATAGTCGGGAAATTACCGAAGTTCGCTTCGAATCTGTAATTTCTCCTACTTTTCTTCCTTTGAATTCCCAAAACAAAATCTTCCAAACTTGATCCATTCCCTATTGAAATTCCAAAATCCAATCCTTTGAAAACTTAAACTTTGAAATTCTTGAGAGCAGAATTATTGATTATTATCGAGAGTTTTCTTAGGTGATTCCCGTCACTTAAGATGTAATTAACTATGTGGGCTTGCCCTTATAGGGAATTCTAAAGAACCTGTGTAATATAAACCCCGTTTAATGTTTTCATATTAGAGCGAGGAATTTGTCGGCACATAAAATCGGTTCGCGAACCAAACGGATGTCACAAATCTTCTAGTTTATTTAATCGAGCCCCATCATCAAGCAAGTGTGCCTATCCTTCGGGATAGATACACGGCTTGTGGTGCGGTGCTCGTTTATGTAAACTATTTGGGATGTGAGATCGGTTTGATTTCATATCTTAAAATCTTCAAATTTAAAATTATTTTCAAAAATTAAATACTACCTTTCAAATTATTTATTTAAATTAAATAAAAATTTCGCCGACAACTTCTGTTAGGCGACCCCTTTTTCAAAATACAAAACACCAACCTAAAAATATGCCGACAACTTCTGGCGACTCCGCTGGGGACAATTACTCTCTCCATTTTAATCAGACAATTCTGCTTTCATAAATCGGTAGTGTATCCATGTCCCTCGTGGATCAAGCTACTCCTTCTTTCCGTTGGAATACTATGTTCATTTCTACCTTGAACAAGTATAGCCAACACTCTCTCAGATTTAGGAGCCACTGTTTAGACACCCCTAAACAGAGAGGTTCCGAGATCTTTCTACCTCATTTCTGAGGTGGGGTGGACCCCCAATAGGTGTTAGTTTAGGAGTGATCCTCCGAGTCGAGAAGTCTTGCATAAGACTTTCTTTTCCTTTCCAACTCTGAATCGGATTCATTACCTTCTCTACACCTTTAAACATTCCGTTCTAAACAAACAAACCCTCCAATGAATGACTCTTTTAACAAACAACTCCTTCTTATAAATACATGAACAAGAATGTGTTCGGACTCTTTTCAATTCCTTTCTTTTCGTCCTAATAAGAAAGAAGCATAACTCGGACCGACTGACCGTAATCTACCCCGCAAAATGGAATCCCCAAAGCCGATTTTCTCCTTCACCAATGGATCGGACTTCGCCGTTTACAAGGATGAGCCGCCCGACAATGGGATCATCCGGTTTGGACAAGGATTCGAGAACACAAATGTCAAGATTACCGACGTTTCCCTTTTCGCGCCGACGATCAAAGTATCCGAAACCGAGAAGCCGTTGCTCGAGTTCAACCTTAGGTCAACTCGAGAGTTTCCTCCCCGCAAAAGATCCCGACCGAGAGGAGTACTGCCGTCCGCAGGAGGACCGTTCGTTGCTACCCCCGCCGGTCTCAGTTGTCTCTCGCACCTACCCCGGCTTCGCCAAATTAAAGGGGAAGGAGATCCAGAACTATGGTGAACCTGCTACCGTGGAGGGTACAGACTTTCCTGTGAGACCTTCCGTTTTTGAAATCGGGTCCAGCTCGAGAATTCCATCACTAACACGGACCCAAAGAAGGAACAGAAGTAGGAAGATTGCCAGGAAGGCCAGAGCTGCTGAAGTCGCTTTCTTAGAAGAAATCCCTGAGTACACACCATTACCTGAATACATACCATTGCCTGAAGATACACCCCTTTTGGAAGGAAGTAGATTCCATCCCCTTTCCGCCGCAGCTGACGAGGAAAATGTCCGCAGGATTGTTTCTACATTACCTCGACCCGCATACTACGATGACAGCAGAAGGAAAAGGGCTAGGATTACGCCATTTACCCGACTACAGACTGTGATCGAGAAGCTAGCGAAGAAAGAGAAATGCCCCGTATCGGAGATTCTACGAAGGATAGGGCGGGTGCCAGTCCAATCCCGTCTTGGGCCACGAGTAGAACCTGCCGTCATTACAGAAAAGCCAAATAAAAGGATGAAGGCTAGTCCGCCCGTCGTCGTTTCAGGATTACAGATTAGGGAGGATACCACCTTCCAAAGCATTTGGCCGACGGCACCATCTGGTCCTGGACCTTCCGCTCGCTAGAAGGATGGTATGGCGTCCCACTACCTGGACAACCGAGATTGAAACAACAGCTCGAGAAGGAAAGTCTCGTCGAGAGACTCGAATCTGAAGAAAGTGCTACTGCAATATGGGGGACTCGCGAGAAGGGAACCCGGTAGCTATCACACGACAACTGTGAAGATGCATAGAAAAGACCGCTAGAGGACGCTATGGAAATGTTGAGGACTGATATTCGACGACTAGAAAAAGAAAGGGAAGAGAAATTCGGAGACGAGATCGATTCATCGGAATTCATGGACGATGAGTATGCGTAAATCAACATGGTCGAAACACGAGCTTCGTCAGCTTCACAAGGTGCTCCTGCAGCCGCAGAAAGAGAGGAGCCAGAAGTGATGAGAAGACAGCTTCAAGAGAAAGACGATATGATCGCCCAAATGGCGAAGAGGATGGAAGAGATGGCTATAGCCCTAGCCACTCTCCAGAGTCAAGTGCAACCCCAAAGAGAAACACCCCCAGAGGTCATTCACATTGCAGACGGAGGAAAGGAGATTACATCCGTCAACGGGGATGATCAGCTAAAGAAGGATACAACACAAAGCATGATTCCAGAAAAGGATATCAAAAGCTTGGTGGAACAGCAGGTGCGAGAAGCCTTAGCACAATCGAAGAGCGGGACATCCATTCGGACGGGTAGAACTTACCCGGAAGAATTCGATGCTGTCCAATACCCAAAAGGCTTCGTACCACCTCTATTCAAGACCTTCGATGGAACCGGGAACCCCCGACAGCATGTTGCACACTTTCGTGCCAGTTGTTGCAATGCCGGCGGGAGCGATGCGTTACTCTTCCGACGAGCTCGTCGGCAGCTCGTCGTGGATCGCCTTTGATTGGTATGCGGAATTACCAAATGGTTCGGTGAAGACGTTCTCGAACTAGAAAACCTCTTCATCAAGCGATTCGCCGGAGCTCGACACCACATCACTATAGGTGATTTAGTGGTAGAGAAGCGAAGTCGAACGAAACTTTGGTGGATTACATACTTCGATGGAGGAACTTAAGCATGAAGTGTGAACCACAACTACAAGAACAAAATGCAGTCGGTATCTTACTTAAAAGCATTCACGGCCCAATAGCACTTCTCCTCAAAGGATTCACTATTAAGACTTTCGAGAAGTTGTTAAGCAAGGCCGAAAGCTCGCAGGAGGAGGCAAAGCAATTAAGTTTCGCCGATAAGACAGACAAGCAAAAGCCTCGCGAAGACTTTTGAAAAGAAATCCGGATCGTTGCAGCTAGCCGACAAAGGTAAGCAACCGATACAAATATCGTCCGAACGGCCCGAACCTCAACATACTAACAACCCCGACCCAGCCTATCAGTCATCTCCACAAGTATGAACAACCGCCTCGTCCGCAACGCACATTAAGGGAGCTTCGAGCGGGGAATATCCATTCAAGAATGAAGCAAGTGCCGAAAATGTTCCGTAGTCCGATGAAAACTCCGTACTTCCAACTGCCGCAGCCTAAGAGACCAGAAGAAGTCAACAAGAAAAGTGATCCCAACTTTTGCCCTTATCACCAAATGCTTAGACACAAGATAGAGGATTGCATTACCTTCAAAAGTTGGCTCAATGACAACCTTCGGAAAGGGAATATAACAATCCCGAAGGAGTACATGAAGGAACCCCAGAAAGGAGGTTTCGTCAATGTTGTCTCAACTGATCCCATCATTCCGATAGATCCCTACACGACTGACAATGGATGGACTACCGCTTGGACAAGGTCTTCGAAAAGATTTTAGACAGCATCCAAACCGCTTCGGTGCAAGCTTCAATTCAGAGTTTGAAACCTGTCAAGTCGGCACTATCACTTGCGATAGAAGAACCACCTCAACAGGAGACGACTGAAGAAAAGAAGAAAATCGACGAAGAAGAGAAGACCGAGACTCCTAAGGCTAGTGCTGGGGTCGCTTATCCTAGGATAGTTGTTTCGGATTCGGGGAGAAATCCCTCGAACCTCCGACTCGTATGATTATCTCGCTCACTTCGGTGGGATCTTATAATGATAAGGGTGATGGCGTTGGCTATGTTTTGACTGTTTCAAACGATTACGTAACTAGCGACAGTCCGGACATCGATTTCGATACCAATGACAATTCTCAAATCATACAAAATCTCGACGATCACGACGACGAAGAAGGCATCCACCAAGGAGGCTACGAGAGTTCAATAAGCAATGAATCAATTTGCGAGTTTCGAGGAGCTCCAGTCACAATAGAGTTAGAGCCTTCAGACTCTGAAGCTAATCAAGAGGAACCTGTCATCCCGATTCAGAAGAAATTACAGAAGTTAACTTAAGAAGTGGAAGAGTTTTACCTCCGAGAATGGGTCCAAAGGACAAAGGAAAGCAGGTGGTTGCTCAAGAAGAACCAACCCCGGCAGAAGAAACACCCATTCGAGAAGAAGCCGAGACACATGGAAATAAAGTGGATTACAACGTGCTAGCCCATCTTAGGAAACTACCAGCCAAACTGAGCATCTACGACGCTCTCATCTTATCAAAGGAGATGAGAGAAGCTCTGATCAGGGCCTTACTTGATCCAGAAATTTGCTTAGCTCAAATGGCAGGAGATTCCTTAGATGAGGTTTGCTCGTTAAAGGAACAGCGAGGTGTTACCTTCACGGACAATGACCTACTACTCGGGACGACGGATCACAACCGACCGTTGTACATTTCGACTACAATTGGGAAGTTTACGCTCTCCGCAGTATTGGTGGATCCAGGAGCATCAATCAATATAATGAGTCTTCGAACACTAGCATATTTGGAAATTGATGCTCGTGAGCTCGAAGCAGACAAGATGTTATTAAAAGGATTCAACCAGAAAGGAGAAAGAGCCCTCGGATCGATAACGCTACTAATGAAAACCTGTGACATAGCAAAGACAACCGCAAAATTCCACATAATTGATTCGGAAACGTCATTCAACACTCTACTGGGCCGACCATCGATACATGAAAACAGGATGGTACCATCATCTCTACATCAGTGCATCAAATACTACGATGGAGGGGAACAGTGCATCAAAGGTGACTTACAACCATTCTCCGTACATGAAATTGGAATCCATGAAGACGCAACTTATTATGCACCACCGAAGAAAACAATCTTCTCCGGAGATACCATAACAAATGAAGCAAAGAAAATTCGAGACAACGAAGAACTCGAGGTTCTAGTCCAACAGCCACTCACCACTCCCTTACGGCGAGATGGTGAAGGTTTCTCCACAACTCGCATCCGAGGTCGAGGCCGGGGACGAGGTCGTGGTAGAGACGTTAGGACGCTTGGACGGAGGAAACCAGCCATCAATGTCGAGTGGGAAGACAGCTTCGAAGAAGAAAAAGAAATCAAGCGAGAAGCAAGCGACAATAAGTCGGAAGAAGCCGCAATTCAAGATCTCCGTCGAAGATGAGAAGAACGAAGACTACAAATCAATGTACGAGAAGATTAACCACTACGTACATACTATGACCCTAACCCCGATCCATTCTAATAAGATCGAGGGTATGGTGGTCAAAGAGGTACATAGCGGCGGTGCAAAGCCAATCAAATTCTACCGTGGTGCTTCTTCCTCCAAAACTAAAAATAATGTACAATTTGAAGATGTCACTTCATCAGAATTAATGGAATTACCTTTTGAGTGGTACTCTCCCTGTGTTCGAAATTTAATCCAGCGTGGTTTCTTACCTCGATAATGGACAAAAAGCCAATCACAACATTTTGAAAAATTATGGAATAATTCTGGTCGTCCACCCAATTCAAAGCATGGACTCAGATTTGACACAGTAGGATCAGTTGACGATACTGAATTTTGCTTGGTTATCACTTGCGAATCTAATGAAAACTACATGGAAACTACAGACGAACTCGAAGATTTACAAATTGAGACGCTCCACCGAATTCGAAGAAGAGATTAAATCTACAATAGATGAGCTAACGGAAGTTAACTTAGGTACTAGCGAAGAGCTTAGACCTACCTTTGTTAGCTCCTTACTCAATAAAGAAGACTCCGAAGAAATAATCAAGTTATTAATGGAATTTAAAGACTGTTTTGCTTGGAACTACGATGAGATGCCGAGATTAGCTCCAGAGGTCGCAGTCTATAAGCTAGGAGTGGATCCTACTTCTATCCCAGTCAGACAAGGTCCCAGAATAATGCGTCTAGAAATCGAATAACAAGTCATAGCTGAAGTTAAAAAGCTAATAGATGCTAAATTTGTCCGCGAAGAACAATACCCGACTTGGTTAGCCAATGTGGTGCCGCCGAAAGAAGAATGGTCGATCGACCCAGCGGACTTCGCAGATTTAAACAAGGCATGTCCAAAGGATGAATTCCCTCTACCGATCCCAATCCACGATCGACATCGCTTCGACACATGAGATATTCTCATTCATGGATGGATCTTCAGGATACAACCAGATAAAAATGGCTCCCGTAAGACGAAAAGACGACAAGATTCGTAACGCTCGATCGTGAGTATATTGCTACACAATTATGCCATTTGACCGAGGAACGCAGAGCAACATACCGAGACATGACAAGAATTTTTTTTATGATCTCATCCACAATCAAGTCGAATGCTACGTGGACGATGTGGTCATCAAAAGCAAAGTAAAGGAAAACCACCAAGATGATTTGAGAATTGTTTTCAAAACGATTAAGACAATTTAACCTTAAGATGAATCCCTTAAATGCGCCTTCGGTGTCACCTCCGGGAAATTCTTAGGACGGTTGTCCGACATCGTGGAATTGAAATCGACCCGGAAAAGATTAAAGCTATCTTAGAAATGCCGCCTCCCAAAAACCTTAAAGCAACTACGATCTTTTCAAGGAAGCTGGCATATCTTCGACGCTTTATCTCAAACTTGTCGTAGGCGCTACCTTTTCGCACTAGTTAAAAAGGACGCCAAATTTATTTGGGAAGAGAAATGCCGAAGGCTTTCGAGGACATTAAACAATATTTGATGATACCTCCTCGTCTTAGCGGCCCTACTCGTAGACCGCTCGATACTTTACCAAGAAATTTTTAGATTTACTCGAGTCTCGTTAGCTCGTGTCAATGATGAGGATAAAGAAAATGCTCTTTACTACTTAAGCCGTCATTTACTTCCGACGAAAATAAGGTATCCCGCAATTGAAAAGCATTGTTTGGCTCCTGATTCTCGCCATTTCAGCTTCAAAATTCACATGCTTTCATAAGGTCAACCTGATCTCGAAGTTTAATCCATTGCAATACGGATGACTCGTCCAACACTTTCCGGCGTACTTGCCGATGGTCAATGATATTATTGCAATTCGGATATAACTTTCGTGCCTCTTCGTGCCGTAAAGGATAGTCTTAGCAGAAGCTGAAGAGATTCCCTTGCCGCAATCTCCTCTCAATGACGATTTGCCAAGAACAAATAATGAGCCTAGAAGACCCTGATGTATTCGACGTTGGGAATTATATTTCGACAGAGCATCTTCAGCACACAAAGACGAAGAATCGCAAGTGATGTTGCCCGGTAAGGCAGAATCGGGCTAATCTTTATAACACCGGAGCGGGGATGTTAAGATACTCCTACCACTCGACAACCGTGTACAAACAATGAAGCAGTAATACGAAGCCCTCATAATGCAGACTCGGAATTAACTATCCAAATGGGGATACGTATATCAACATCTACGGGGATTCGCAATTGATCATTCAACAGACGCCGACAATACGTAATTTTAAAAACCAAGACTCGAGCAATACTTCCAAGATGCCATACACCGTTGGAGCAAATTTCAAAATGTGACGATCTACAAAATTCCCGTAAAAGATAATGTTGAAGAACATGCTTTAGCCCGTTCCCGCAAAAGAATTTGCTCGTTTGCAAGATGAATCAAGAGGAAGTGTCGGGGTCACGTACGTCCGGTCCTATCAGCGCCGACACAGACACAATACACAACCGAAAAAGAAAAGAATCCGCTGCAACAAGGATAGAAAACACAAGATCGGGCGCCACTCATCGATGCATCACCTACAAACAGAGCTACCAGACGATAGGTCACAGCCCATCAGATCAAGAAAAGAACTCGTCCTACGCATTAATAAACAACACGTTATACGTATTAGTCTTTCGATCAAATGTGGCTGGCAGCCTAAGCGGGTCCGAGGCCCGTGAAATCGTTAAAGAGGTACATTCAGACTCCGTGGCGCTCACCAATGGGTCCAAAGATGAAAATGAAAATTAAAAGACTAGGGGTACCACTGCCCTCGATGATGACCGACCGCATGAAAATCGCCAAGAGCCGTCACCAACGCCAAGTGCATCGAGTGGTTCTACACCAACCTCCAAATGTGCCACATCCGACACCGCACGCGGCCATTTCGAATGTCGGGGCACGGATGTAGTGGTTCCGATAGAACCACCATCTTCGAAAGGACATCGCTTCATTTCCGCGGCGCATTACTTTTCTAAGTGCGTGCGCTCCACTCGTAGAAGTGAAAGCACACCACGTGCTGCGCTTTTTCAAGAACCAAGTTGTCTACCGTTTCGGAAAAGCCGCGTGTGATTATCTCGGATAATGGGTCGACATCTCGTAAGCACGCAAATCAATAATTTTGTCAGAGACACGGAATCGACCGGCGATACTCAACAATTTACTACCCAAGAGCAAACGGCCTCGCCGGCTTTTAATAAAACTCTCGTTCAAATCTTAAAGAAACTTTTGACATAATAAGAGAAATTGGCACGAAGTTGTTAGAAGCCTTATGGGCTCACGGACAACCTTCGTAACTCCTACTCAAGCTACACCTTACGCCCGGTATAAGGGTCCGGCAGTGTTACCTTTAGAGGTCCAGCCTTTCCTTCACTCGAATTGCGCCGCAAATAAGATCACGACGAAGAGAATGCCAAGTTACGACTCAGAGGAATTAGCAAGCCTCGGAAGGAAAAGACTTTGCAAATGCGAATGTAATTTAGAACTATACCAAGCTAAGATGGTTCAAGCCCATGACAAACCGGTCCGCCCAAGAACCTTCAAAGTTGGTGACTTAGTTCGTTCAAGAGACCTATTCGCACACCGCAAGATAGGAGGAAAATTTGAACCCACTCGGGGAAGGGCCGTTCGTGGTCGGGCGCATACCGTGAGGTTCCTACCGCCTAGTGAATTGTCGTGGAGAACGACATATGCTTCCGATCAACGACGATACTTCGAAAAGTATTACGCTACCTCGATGTTTCAAGGAATGAATTCTTCATCCCCAAGAAACACTGGCGAAGTAATTACTTATGATTGGGTCCGAATTCAAAAAAAATAAAAATAATAAAATGTGCTAAGATAAATAAAATTATGATAATAAAGTTTTCCTTGTTTTCTTTTCCAAATCAAGATCTTTTTCCTGATTTTTTTCCCACCTTTTATTCCCGTTAAATTTGAAAATACAAAAAAAAATAATATAAAGAAAAAATGACTTTAATAAACAATTTCTTAATGTTCTTCTTCTTAGTACAACCCCTGATCCTTTTCCTTGTCTTTTCACAGGGAAATGTCGAACGGGCGGTTGGTCCTGAACTTCGAAATGGCGTAAGCCTCGCACTCGATGAAAGAGGGTGAAAGATGAGCGATAATCGAGATTGACTCGGATTTCGCACCACAGCTCACAAAGACGAGGAAAAGTGACCGGGTCCTAGTTGACCGAGAAGAACCGCCCGGCGCATGCTGATGAAAGGGTGGCCCAAGCCACCAATCCAGCTGAAGAAGAAAAGAAAGGCAAGCACCGAGGAAGATAAGAAAATGAAGTCTCGTAGTCGCTTACAACAGGGCGGCTGAGCCGCCGCCATGCCCACAGAGATTCAAGAGCCCGAAGAGCTACTTCCCACAGCGCAACGCAACGAAGAAATAAGAATCAAGCCGTATCCGTAAGATGTTAACAAACTAGTCATGACCTCGCGCGACGAGACAGCTTGCCACCTTGCTGCGTACACTTCAAAGACACCGGTTCACCAGAACCCGAAGAAAGGAGGCCAGCTCCTAGGATACAATGTAAAGGACTGGGAAATCCCCCACAAAGACCAGAAGAAAGAAGGCTACCACGCCATCGATAGAACCACCGCAACGCATGACCTTGTCGTTTAAGCAACCCCAAGGGATATCCCGACGTACATCATCCCCGAGGAGCCGAGGCATGCGGGAGAGCGTGAAGGGATTGAACCGTATATCCTACAGTATGTCACCGTGCCTTGCCATCTACAAACATTATTCCGGAGTACGAGCCGGAGAGAATGCACGTCGAAAAGAAAACCTTCGAATACTTCGAGAGAATTCGAGGCGTAAGGATCAATATACTCGTAGGCCTCGAGCTACATACGTACGTATTCTCGTAGTATGAACAACAAGAAATCGTGGATTGCATCCGGATTTGAAAGAACAATGGTGCTGTGCCGCCTAAGGGAAAACACATACTCGTAACCCGTAGATGGATGCTGCGGAAAGGAAGAATCACAATACAATGTGGATGTCGTTACAACTTTGCGAAAGACAAAGAAGGAAACCGGCAATACCCATCATGGCCAAGTGGATTCGATGCCACTAGTCATCAAGATAATGGTAAAGAGATCGATAACATGGAGGGTACCGCCACAGATTGCATACCCAATACCGCATTATTAACATCTACAAAGGGTGGTGACCGCATACCCCCACACATAGATCACCACAACTTTGTCGACCTTCGGCATACTTCTTTCCCCGAACGAGTGCAACATCATGTTCGGATCCGACCTTCGGATAGTGTGCCCGTGTGAGTTCCGAGGGCCGCTGAAGATACCATTACCGGTAGGTTCCGTCATGATACCGAAGGGCAACGGAGCGGCATATCGCTAAGCATCGCATACCAGGAGTACTATGTTTATCTCGCTTATTTCTAAGGATGGACGTATAGGAAGACACCCTTACCATTTCCGCCGTACCCGGAGCTAGGAGAGCCTCCGCCTACGAGCCGTGAGTTACATGGAAAATATCACACCTCCAATGTACATCCATACGGCATCCTTGCCAAGGATGGCTTGAAGGTGATGCTATCGACCATGTACCCCACTATTTAGACATGGATTCGACGTACGCTTCTTTGGATGGATCGACGAAGATCATACATAGTCCGTTTTGAGTTTACAGATTGTATGAAATATATTCCGCATCGAGTCAGTATGATTTATCTCTCGACATGATTTCCAATGAAAGTGACCATGTCACATTTTTGGCCTTCACCTCTTTGTGCAAATTGACCTGGAAACGCCATTAAAGTTAAATGAACTTCGAACAAAGAACAGAGAAGAAATAAAAAAGGAGAATAAAAGAAAACTTTAAAAAAAAAAAAATCTAAAAATGTCGAACACCAAATCCATGAACACCAAATAAATAACAAAAACAGATAGTTAAAGGACAAACAAAACAAAATTTAAAGCTCAAATTGAATTCCATGAATTCAGCCTTTTCAAATCCTCCAAATTCTTCAAATCAAGATCTATTCTAGATCTCCCCCGAAACCCTCTCTGGGATGATTTCGCAATCACGAAGAATTTTCAATTTGATCCGGATGGCATGGGTTTGTACCGCCAAGTAATCGTACTTTGACACTCCCATGGGATATGAAACACTTTCATATCTCATTTCGATCTCCCGCCAAATCCAAATCTCCACAAGAAATTTCACTCCGTACCCCGAGACCGGTACCTAAATCTCCATTTCCTCATTCCTAGATCGATACCTAAATTTCGATTCTCATCCGAATTGATACCTAAATTTCAATTCAAAATTTTCGAGACCGGTACCCAAATTCCGCTCTCATTCCGAGATTGATAATTTTAAATTTCGATTATCATCCGAATTGATACCTAAATTTCAATTCAAAAATTTCCCGAGATCGGTACCTAAATTCCAGCTTCTCCATTCCGAGATCGATACCTTAAATTTCGATTCTCATCCGAATTGATACCTAAATTGCAATTCAAAATTTCCGAGATCGGTACCTAAATTTCGCGCTTCTCATTCCGAGATCGATACCTAAATTTCGATTCTCATCCGAATTGATACCTAAATTTCAATTCAAAATTTCCCCGAGACCGGCACTCAAATTCCAGCTTCATTCCGTATCGATACCTAAATTTTGGATTCTCATCCGAATTGATACCTAAATTTACCCGAAATTTCCGAGACCGGTACCTAAATCTGGCTTCTCATTCCGAGATCGATACCTAAATTTCGATTCTCATCCGAATTGATACCTAAATTTCAAATTCAAAATTTCCGACCGTACCCAAATTCCAGCTTCATTCCGTATCGATACCTAAATTTCGATTCTCATCCGAATCGATACCTAAATTTCAATTCAAAATTTCCATCGGTACCCAAATTCCAGCTTCATTCCGAGATCGATACTCCAAATTTCCCGATTCTCATCCGAATTGATACCTAAATTTCAATTCAAAATTTCCAGACTCGGTACCTAAATTCCGCTTCTCATTCCGAGATCGATACCTAAATTTCGATTCTCATCCGACCGATACCTAAATTTCAATTCAAATTTCCGAGACCGCACCTAAATTCCATTTCTCATTCCGAGATCGATACCTAAATTTCGATTCTCATCCGAATTGATACCTAAATTTCAATTCAAAATTTCCGAGACCGGGTACCTAAATTCCGCCATTCCGAGATCGATACCTAAATTTTGATTCTCATCTCGAATTGATACCTACCTCAATTCAAAATTTCTCCTCAGATCGGTACCTAAATTCTAGTTCTCATTCCGAGATCATTAAATTCTCGATTCTCATTCTTTTCGAGGTTGTCGATAATTTCAGATTTCGACTTCTTCCCCCTCCGAGATTGATACCTAAATTTCGACTCTTCGAGATTGATACTGAAATTTCAATTTTCATCCCTTTCGAGATCAGTACCTAAATTCTGATTCCATCTTTTCAATCGACACTTAAACTCCGATTCTCACTCCAGACTCGGTGCTCGTATCTCCTGGGCTTTTCTTGCAATCCCGAGATTGAACCTAGGTTTCAATTCTCCTTTAAAATCCAAATTCCCTCAAATTGATTTTAAATCAAACTTCAATCCAAATTAAAACTCAAAATCTAAACTTATACATCAAAACTTGAACATGAAATGAAATGAAATTTAAATAGAAATTCCCCGTATCAAGTGATTTGGAATTCACCTCCTTTTCCTTCCCCGCCGAGAGTTCGTGAATCTCCAGCTTCAGAGATATACTTGACACTCCCCAAACAGAACTCTTTTACTTCGTCCTAAGTTTGTCACTTGGACATCCGTGTTAGTTTTGCTGATCGCTCGTCAACACCACGCGCGGTGGCTCCCCGTCGCCCTCACCACACCTATTGGGGGTCCATTCGTCGTACCCCGCCCGATGAGGTCTTCTTCTTTTTTGAAGACTTAGATCTAGCTCAGGCTTTTCCTTTGTTTAGTTAAAAACAAACTTTTAAAAACAAACTTTTAAAAACTACTTTTAAAAACTAAAATTTTATTTTTTCTCAAAAATACTTAAATTTGATTTTTGATTAAAAATAATTATGTATATGAAGTTATATTAGTAGCTAAAATTTCGAATATAGAAATGAGTAAGGTAATTCTAGTTAAAATTTATATTAATGATGAAAATTTAATTTAAACTTTTTTGGTAAAGAAATGTTAAATATAGTTAAACCATCTTTCGTAGTGTTGTATTTTTCGATAAATAGATTTGACTTTTATTTTTAAAAGCTTAAATTCCTTTTATCGAGAAAAATTTCCAACACCATTATTATGATTTTTAAGTGAAGGATATATATCAGACCTTTGTTGTAAATGAAAGGGTGGAATTTAAAATCATTAAAGGCCTATCCAGATACAATAATCTTTGCCTTATAAAAAAATAATCAATAATATGTAAAAAGGAAGGAGAAGCTCGAGGATTTGGCTTAATCAAAAATCGTTCCATACCTAAAGTTTAAAAAATATAATATTTGAGAAAATCTAAAGTTTAAGGTTATAATATAGTAAGTAAAATTATTTCCCCAAATGAAAATTTTTAAGTGAGGAAGATGAAATGTTTGAATCCAATATTTCAAAATCTACAAGTATTTCGAATTGTGATAGAACTAATGTTTTTTATTATCCTTTACTTCTTAAGAATCTTTCTAAACTTTATGTTGATCTCATTTACTAAATTTTTTTCTAAATTGGACTATTTCATTTCTAGAACAAAATTTTGAAACCTTCCTAAAGAAAATCGATTAAAAAATTTGCATATTAAGATTTTCTATGTGATTAAGTGTCACTTCGAGGACAAATAACATTTTATGTTCGTGGATTTTGACATACCTAAATTATATGTTGTTTTTTAAATACATTTTTATACCTATTTTTGATGATATTGTAATTTAATGAAGGTATTTTTGTGTTTTTCTAGCAGGTATGATTAAAATGAGGACATGGATGAAATGAGTTAACAAAGCGATAAAATTTGGTGAAAATCAGTGTGTGAAAATTGCCTCTAGCACCTTGATGTCCTGTATCACCATTTTTATGCCTTATTTATGATTCAATTCTTAAGGATATGCTTGTATTTTCTTGTTTTTGGATGTAGATGATAAAAAAGAGTCCAAGAAAGAAAAAGAAGGAAAAAGGAGCAAAATGGAGCAAAAATGGAGCTGCGGAGCAAATTTTGAATTATCGGCTCGGCACCTATGCGCTGCAGTCCGGCGCCTGAGCGCTAGTTCGATACAGACAAGCCGGGCCAAGTTTTTCTGATGACTTTGGGAAGTTATTCGGACGGCTTTAAGTCGTTACCGGAGCTTGTAAGACTCAAGTTACTCCGATTACATGTGACATGTGATACAATGTATTTCCGGGACACAAGAAAATCCGTCCGGATAAAGAAGAGGTGCGACCCAAAGTGAAGAGGTGTGAAAGACTCGGTCACGGAGAACATTGCCTAGGTGCCAGATCCCGGTGCGACGGTTACCTTCTAGAAGATACATCGCGTTCGATGAATTTTCAAGAGGTTCCTTGCGCCCCCCTGACAAATCTCGCAGCTCTCCATAAATAGGAGCCCATTCTACGCAGAAAATCGCACCAAACCCCCCCACTTAGTACACATACCCATTTTAGCATATTCTATCTCTATCTCTAGTTTTATTTAGTCTCTTTTATACTTGGGTGCCACTTTATTTTGTATCTATGAGTTTATTTTAGTTTTATTGTCATGGAGTCTTTCATCATTGTTTTGAGTCAAGAGAGCCACGTAGCTCTTGAAGAAACACTCGTATAAGAATTTGTACTTTTTTTCAAATTTTTATAAATTTGTTTTGTTGTGTTATTTTAATGAGTTCTCGAGTAGTTAGTTATCTTTCTCCTTTCAACTATGAAAAGATTATAAATTAATTAAATTTCGTAGGATGATTAAATATAAAATATGTTAAAACATTGTGATGATATTAATACCTGATCTTAGTTTTCATTTTTAAATTGGCCATTTAATTTGTTAAAACTCGTTGGAAGAATTTCAACCTATCCGGAGATAAATTCATAACTAGTGATATCACATGAATCCTTGTGTAATCTGTGCCATACGTGATTGTTTAAGGTGAAGTGCAAATAAATAAGAAGATATTATTTATTGGGCATAAAATTAATTAGTTTTTAGAGTGGCAAGCTAAATTCTAATAATTTGGTTTATAGAAAGGTAACGAGTCACCGGTAGGTCGACCATGTTCAACTCGGACATCTAGTAATGTGAGCCTGCATTAACCCATTCTACTAATAAAACATCCTCAAATTTCACTATAGATTAGGCAATGTTCTTTGCACCTGGACCAAAGGGTAAAGAATAGGAATGCTTCTATTTGGCACAATACTATAATCTTAATTCCCTACAAAAGATAATTAATCTATAATTTAGATTAGTTGAAAAAGGAGAAAGTCGTTTTTATACTTGCATAGAATTTTAATTACCGCTTACTTTACTTTCCTACTTGTTTCTTAATTTCTTTTAGCAAAAATTATAAGTTAATTAAATTTGAATTTATATATAAAAAAAAGAGTATATATAATTCGTATAAGAAAATTTCAAAATATTACTTATAACTATTACTTTTTATTTATTTCACTATCCCAAGGAGATCGATAACCAGGACTCCACTCAGAGCCCCGTATTACTGAACGATACGTACACTTGCGTTTAAAATTGTGAATTTTACAAATAAATTCTAAATATAAAATAAAAATTAAACCTCGCACATCAAGTTTTTTGAAGCCATTTGCCTAAAATTAAATATTCTAAAAAGTAGTATCAAATTCTTGTATTTTAAAGTATATATAAAGTCGCATAGCATCAAGTTTTTGGCGCCGTTGTCGGGGATAGAAAACAATAAAAGTAAAAGTAAAAAAGAAAGATTAGATAAAATAAAAGTAAAACAAACATAAAAACAAAAGAAAAGAACAAAAATATTTTCTTTAGATTTTTATGTAATTCTCGATCTGAAGGATTATTACCTTTTGATTCTCAATTAGAAAGAACAATTAAAAGAATTAAAAAGGAAAACAAATTTCCGAAACATAAAAAAAATGGTTAACTTACATAACAATAATCAAAAACCAATCAAAATTAATGAACAAAATGTTTATAAACCATTGCGGAATATGCAAGCCCTACAATTGATGAACTTCATGTTAGTATTCAAATTCCACTCGTAGATGCTAATTTATTCGAGCTTAAACCTTCTATTATTCAAATTAATACTCAAGATAATCAATTCTGTAGGAACACCTAATAAGGATCCAAATTTACACCTTGCTAGTTTTTTAGAACTTTGTGCTACCTTTAAATATAATAATGTTTTGATGATGTTATTAGGCTTAGACTCTTTTCCTTTACTTAAAAGACAAAGCAAAGATGTGGCTAAATTCATTAGAAACTTTTTCTATTAAAACATGAGCAAAGACATAGCACAAAAATTCCTTGCTAAATGTTTTCTCGTTCTAAAAACTCGCTAAATTGAGAAATGATATTACTTCATTTGATAATTGGATGAAGAAACAATTTATGAAGCTTGGGAAAGATTTAAGAACTATTAAGAAAATTTCATCATGCTTTACCGCATCGCTTAATTATTCAAACATTTTATAATGGACTTATTGGATCACTTAGATCAATTATTGATGCTATCACAAATGTGATTCTTTAATGGCTAAGACAATTGAAGAAGTCTACACCATAATTGAACAAATGGCTAATAACAATTTTCAATGGCCTTTCCTAAAGGGTTAATCCTAAAAGAATGGCCAAATATTCATGATAATGATGCCTTTTCTATTTTAGCTTCACAAGCTACTATAATATCTAAGAAATTAGATAATTTTGCTATTAATATATCGCATGTAAGTAATAATAATTCTACAAATTCTGATGATTCTCAAACAATGGAAACTTTGCTAGCTATTGCTATTCAAACAAATAATCCTTATTTTAATTATTATAACTCGGTTGAAAAAAATCATCCTAAATTTTAATTGGAGTAATGGACATCAAGCCAATCCAAATTGAAAAAAAATCATGAAATTCAAACTATAGACCAATTTATCCTCCTGGTTATAATAATCAGTAGAAAATTTTGTCGTAGAAGAATTGATCTTGCAACTAAGCAATCACTACAAAGTCAAAAACAATGCTATTCATAATATCGAGAATCGTATGGGTCAAATTGCTAATTTCATTAATTACAAATCTCAAGGAACACTGCCTAGCAATGTCTAAATTAATCCTAAAGGATCTGAAAAAAACATGAACAAGCAAAAGCTATACAACTTTAAGTGGAAAAGGAATTAAAAGAGAAACCACAAGAATGAGATTGAAAAGGAGAAAGAAGAAGAGATTGGAAAACCTAAAGATACCCTTTCTCCAAGTAAAGATCATACCGTTGTATCGTATTAAAGGGGGAGGAAAGACCACCACTACCTTTCCTCAAATACCTAACAAATGGTTTCGATCATCAACTTTCTAAGTTCTTTGAAATTTTCTAAGAAACTACCATCAACATTCCTTTTGTCAAGCGGAGCAAATGCCAAGCTATGCAAAATTTATGAAGGATATTTTAAGCAAGAAGAAATAATTTGAAGCCATGAAACCGTCAGTAATAAAGTGAAGAATGTAGTGCAATAACTTAAGAAATTACCTGCAAACTACATCCCGGAAGTTTCACTATACAATGTGCTATTAGAGAAAAAAATCGTGGAAAAGCCTAATGTGATTTAGAGCTGTCGACCTCATTTTCGATGAGGTCTTCTTCTTTAGTACTTAGGATCTAGCCTTAGGCTTTTCCTTTGACTATCTTAGAGAACCAGAATTGGGATCCAACATCTAGAATTTCAAACCACTTCTTAACTCCCCGCAAACTCCACAAACTTGACCGTAGACCCCTAATCACCTAGAGGGTTGAAATCAAATGTGGAAGTTTAAAGGATGAGTTCCTATAGACTTTCTGCCTTAGGATCGCCCCGGTGGCCCGGTCCGTGAAGGGGCCGCACTTACACACACTCACACTCATATACTACACTTTCACACACCTCCCAAACCACACCCATACCTAACTCGACCTCCTCGACTCATGTAGGTGATTCACATGGATGGTCCTTAACCCCTAAACCTCGGCTAAGAGGGTTAGGAACAACATAGTGAATGCCTCAAATGAGTCCCTTCATGGCTCATGTGGGATTGATGTGGCTTCATGGCTCAACAAAAATGATTTTATTCCACTTACATTTACCCAATCTTCAATTTTCCAAATTTTTAATTTTTGACCCCCGGGACCCTACACCCGCCTAACCTACCCAAAGCCCTCAAATTACCCAAATTTTTTCAAAAATTCCAAATCATCCAAAATCTCCCAAAATCAATTTAAAACATTTCCACATCACTCAAATTGATCATCCATACCCAAAAATATCAAAAACAAGAAAACCTCCCAATACCTCCAAATACCCAAAATACCCCTTCGACCCAAAAATCCAAAAATTCGCAACTTAAAATTCCGTAAAATCCCAAATATTCCCAATTTCATTTTGAATTAATCTGATAATCTAAAGGGCCAATTTAGTCAATTTACTCCTACTTTTGTTAAAACCCCCAATTTGACCCATTTTAACCCTAAGTGAACCCAATGTCAAACCAAACCTACCCAATTGACCCAAATTCTCAACTAATTCACCTCTAAACTTCAATTCAACATTCCCAACACCAATCTAGGCTAAATCCAAGTCCACTGATTGACATTTACATCCACCTCTACTCGTCTAAAGCCCACTCGACCCATGATCCAAACCTAACACAAACTCACCCAATTCAACTCCAATTAACCCCAAATATTTTATAAATCTTCCTTAGCATCCCCAAATGCAAAACACTAACATGATTTGCCCAAAATTTAAACCCAAACCCCACTCAAATTCAACCCAAAGCTAAAAGGCCCAATTCTCACCTAAACCCAAACCTAACCCAAATGGTTCCCCAAACCCCAAACTCAAAACCTAACCAAAGTCAAAACCTCTTTGAAACACTCCTATAAAAAATTTCAACATTAATTTTACATCAATTTCAACTCAGCTCAACATTGGCTCAACTTGGCCCACTTCACCTATATTGGCCCATTCACCAAAAGTATCTAAATTCAACCCAATTCAAACCCAAATCACCCCCAATTTGTTTCAAGTCACTCATGAAACATCCATGAGCTAAATCCAACCATTATTTGGCCCAACCTCTTTACAAAATTCCCATCCATAAATTCATTTTTAAACCAGTCTATTCCTTAACCATTTAAAAAGCCCATCTTTACCACACCCAAAGGCCCAAAATTGGTCCCAAAGCCCATATGACATTTCCTCTCATCATACTCAAATTAAACTCAATACCTAAGTCCTAAATTCATCATCAAATCATCCCAAATCAAGACATATGCCAATTACCATTAAAATACCAAATATTTCTTAAATCCATTTCCATGAAATCACTTAACTTTCCCCAAGCCAAAGCGTGAGCCACAAGCCCACGCATTTAGCCACATGTGAGCCATGAGAGCCTCGGACACTCCACCATGCCATATCGGGTAAGAAGAGGGAGGGCATTCCTTAATCCCTAAAGCTCATTAGCCTTAATCATGATTCACCTAAACTTAAATTTAATCCAAATATATTTGGATGGAGACTTCTCCATGCCAAACCAAATGATCCCTTTGATCCCCCACAAAGATCCAAAGCCACCTCAATATCTTTACCAAGCCCAAATGGGTAGATCGACCATTTGCATCAAAACTACCATGCCCCATTCTATTGATCAAAGCCTTTACACAATGCAACACAATTGCTCGCACCAAGTCCTACCACCCACTGAATTCTGGAGTAAGACTCATGCCTGGCCGGCCAATGCCACCGGAAAACACCATGGCCAAGAGCTCACATGTGAGCCAACTTTAGAATTCTCCTCGCCGAGCTACTCCCATCCCTACGCCGGCCATCAGAATGCTCTTCGCCAAGAGCAAACTCGATCCCAAGCCCTAACTCCCGGGAGGCCCTCCACCCTCTCCTATTTAAACACCACCCTTCGGCCATGAGAGGTGCTGAAACAAATCTAAGGAAACTCGCTAAATTGTTCCGTACTACTCCCATACATAGAGCATTTGATTCCCACCGAATTCCAGCCCCCAATTCTCCACCGAGTTCAATTTCGAGCTCAAACTTTAGCCCAAAACCAGGACACTTTTCTTGGCCGTTGATCAATCTTCAAATTGATTGGTCCTCCACCTTCACCGACCAAGAGGAGAAGTCTTCCTACCGAAAGCCCCATCTCCAAAGCCACCCAGTTGCTCCAAACCTCCAAGCTTTGTGATCTACTGTGGTCAAAATCCTACCTTAGTAATTCACTGCATTCGGTGAGACTTCATCCGGAGTCACGATCCAATCGAAGGTGAAACAACCCTCGCATCGGCTACACTCGAGCAAAGGTATGGCCTCACTCTTCTTCCCGAGCTTCGAAACACTCTCCATTTTTATCGAGTAAATTTCATCCCACATAAACCGTATGGATGTTCGTCTTCTCGAGACGAATCCATGTGAGCATAAGAACGTTAAATTTGGCCGGGCATCGATGATCTAAAGCCCAGAAGATGGACGGCTCTCGGGTTAGGAGGCTTGGGGATGATGAACGGATGCCGTTCATTCAATACACGACGGACCCGATCCCGCCGATGGCGCTCGACTGTGAGATGCAGGCCGTGAACCGCGGGACCCGGGCTGCTGACTCAAGCGGCGGCGTCGAACGCAGAGCGCGCCGCGTGGCCGTTCGGAGATACCGAGGATGACGCGGCGCCGACTCGATAAATAGAAAATTTGGGATTTTTTCTATTTATTTAATTCCCCGAACTTGGAAAATTCATAACTTTGTGTAGGAAAATCATAAAATAAAATAAAAATACCCTCTTGCTCAATGAACAGAGGAGAATAATGTGGAAAAGAAATCATTTAATTTCATCAAGTATTTTGTTTTTAATAATTTATTTATTATTTACACTCTTTTTAATTCTCCATGCATATAGGAAATTCACCATGGCATGAGACCACAGGCTTTTGAAGCCTCTGAATTTGAGAACATTCCCTGAATTTTCCAAAGTCGAGGCCATCCCTACGAGAAAGTTATTGATTTTCAAATTCATGTTACCGTTTCGAGTATTTTAATTCTAATAATTAGCATGTTGTGAAATAAATTTAGAAAATTTGGTGATGTCCTCATGACCAGAGGACCTCAGGAAAAATAGGTTTTCGAGTTAGTTCATTTAAAATAAACCCTAATTAGCTTAAACACCCAAAATAGATCCCTAATTAATTAGAGTTAACCATACATCAAATTGACTTGAAATCAATTCTCCACTGACCTCTTGATCAGAGGAATGCACTATAAAAATTTGAAGTCAATTGGACTTGGTTAGCCCTACTAAATGGGTTGGATTAAACCATTTAGTCAATTTGAACTTTAAAAATTCATAACTTTCAAAATATCTTTCAAAAATTCACTAAATTGGTTTTGGAGCCTCTCTGATATCAGGGAAATTTAAAAAATTAAAATTTCAATTTTCTAAAAAAGTTGATTTTTAATATTATTTTAATAGCTTTAATAATTAAAAAATAATAAAAATCACAAAATTAATAAAATTCACCAAAATGTCTTATTTTGAATTTTAATCACTTAGGAACAAACCCCATATTTTTCTTAGGTCTATTTAATGAGATATTAAATTTTAAAGCCCTAGGGTAATTTTAAAATTAAAAAAATGTATTTTCTAACATTTTCACTAAAATAATTATAATAAATCATAGAAAAATCGTAAAATCGCAAAAATTGATTTCGTTGATTTCCTTGATATTAGAGAGATTTTTGAAAAATATAAAATTCATTTTTCAAGCTTTATTTTATTTTTTAAATTAATTAACACTCTCCAAAATCTCTAAAATAATTATAATAAAAATAATATAATTCAAAAAAATCACCAAAGTTGGTCCAAATGGTCCTCTAGTCATTAGGAATGTCCTCAATTTTCTTAAGGACATAAATTTTCCTTGATCATGTTATTAAATTTTCTTGGAAATCTCTTATTTTCTACCAAAAATAATTATATAAATAAATTAAATACGTAAAAATCACATTTTCTCCTCTCATGTCTTTATCGACATACGAGTGAAGTAACATAAAAATTTCAAGTGCATTTAAGCTCAATTTAGTGAGTTATGAAATTATTAAGCTTAAAGGCAAAATGGTAATTAAAATTTTAACCCTTAATTAAAACTTTAGGTTTAATAAAATTAACAAGTAAAATATTTGATCTTAATCCGATTCGATGATTGAAATTAAATAATTAAAAGGGTAGGAACCCATTAAATAATTTAAAATAATCGAAATAAACCTTAATTAAATACCGATTAAATTTGTATTAATAAGACGATCATTAAAAATGTGATATCATAGTGAGAGATTTATTTCTTAATTTAAAATCCCTAAATTACCATCCCATTAATATTTAATTCTTAATTAAATGATAACTCAAATTTAAATATTAAAGGACTTAACTACTAAACTAAAGTTGAATTATTAAACTCTTTTAAAAATTTCAATTAAAGTTAAAAAATAAATTAAATTAAAATTAAATTAAATTAAATAAATCAAATTGAATTAAATTAAATTAAATCAAATTAAATTAAATTAAATATTAATTAAGTTAAATTAACTGAAAATTAAATTAAATTAAATTAAATAAATTAATTAAATTAAATTAAATTAGACTAAATTAAATTAAAACAAATTAAATTAAATTAAGTTAAATTAAATTAAAACATGTTAAATTAAATTAAATAAATTAAAATTAAATTAAATTAAAATTAAAATTAAATTAAATTAAAGTTAAATTAAATTGAATTAAATAACATCACCTAAGACATAAAGAAATTAAATATGAAGCAACTCGAACATTATTCCAAATTTAACCTTTTAACTAAAGTTAAACTAAATCATAAACCATTTGAAACACCAATTTTGCCCTCGAGAGCTTTCGTTTATCATAACTCCTAAACGTAACGTTAAATGAAATGTTACTTCATCTATAGGATATTCAAATGTCCTAGTTCACTCAGCAAGATAACAACAAAACTTGAATTCGGCACATTAATTCATTCATAATTAAATTCATTTGGACTTAAAACAATCCTAGAAATATTGAAAAGATGTTTAAGATTTGTCTTAAGCACTTCCTCGATATGATAGGATGTTAATAAGAACAATTGAACTTAATTATTCTTTGATGAAGAAAATCGTTCTCAAACCAAAACACAAGGAACATAGACGTCATAGGAAATGACTAAATATGATTGGGAACTGCAAAAAACCATAAACCTTCCCTTAGCTTTACCTAGGAACTTGCTTAAATGCTCTAATTGTGTCTTAAGTGCAGCTTGAGATGACGGGAAGACCCTCTGCACGCTTTTATTTTATCAAGTAATTTACATTGTTGCAATTTCTTTAATTGCATCGCACTTACTTTTTCTTGCATGATAAACAACTGTTGCATGAAAACCCACACCTTTACGATAGTCCCTAAAACTGAAACCAAAACTAAATTAAAAGTCATCGCAAGATAAAATTCACCGCCACAACATTCCAAAATATAAAACAACTCAAAATTTAATCACAAACAAACCTAACACAAAACCACAATTACAACTAAATTAAAACGTCTGATGATCGGGAATACCGATGATGTAACCTACGTGTTGCTAACGGGATTTCCCACGGTCTAGATGAAAGTGTGGAACTCTATTTAGTTGAGTTTAGCAAATTCATCTGGACTAAGTGAATCCGATAAAATATTGATGCCGGAAGGATGGAACCGTGATCTTAAATCGTGTCGTTATAATCAACTTTAAGATTTGTTTTAATTAAAACACAAAAAAAACACTTCGAAATTGAGATTTTCTTTAAACCAAAACACTTTTCTCATCCCCTGATTTATGACTTCTAAAACTAAACCTCTCGTAACAACAAGGAGCTCGGAGCGGGTGGCGCACGCCCATCGTCATCGCCAGGCCCGAGTCTACTCGTAAAACTTTACTAGAATTAAATAACAAACCCATAGGACTTCGAGGTAGTTTGCCTAATGCAACATAAATCCTCAACTCTTTGTTAGGCATTTGCATTGCAAATTAAGCCCTAACCGGTCTTAGGATTCCGAGGTAGTCGTCTCGATACGACATAAACCCTCACATCTTCGAGGTTATTTGTATGATTCTATCATATAAATATAAGCCCTAATTAATTAAAATCGACAAAATCAAAACAATGTTACATTAGGACTTTCCTAAATTCAAGCCAAACAATAGATAGTGGGGAAATTACCGAAGTTTACTAATCTGTAATTTCTCCTACTTTTCTTCCTTCGAATTCCCAAACAAAATCTTCCAAACTTGATCCATTCCCTATCAAATTCCAAAATCCAATCCTTTCAAACTTAAACTTTGGAAATTCTCGTATTAATTATTGATTATTATCGAGAGTTTTCTTAGGTGATTCCCGTCACTTAAGATGTAATTAACTATAGGGGCTTGCCCTTATAGAATTCTAAAGAACCTGTGTAATATAAACTCCCGTTTAATGTTTTCATATTAAAGTAAGGAATTATTTACACATAAAATTAGTTCGCGTACCAAACGCATGTCACAAATCTTCTCTAGTTTATTTAATCGAGCCCCATCATCAAGCAAGGTGCCTATCCTTCCGGACAGATACGTTTGTGGTGAGGTGCTCGTTTATGTAAACTATTCGGGGATGTGAGATTCAGCTTCGATTTCATATCTTAAAATTCTCAAATTTAAAATTATTTTCAAAAATTAAATACTACCTTTCAAATTATTTATTTAAATTAAATAAAAATTTATTGCATAACTTCTCGTTAGGCGACCCCTTTTTCAAAAATACAAAACACCAACCTAAAAATATGCCGACAGAGCGTATTTATATCATGCCATTTTCAATCTTTTCAAGGTTAGATTTTAGAGAGATTTCTCCTACCACCGTAACTCTTTAGCAAGCCGATCGATCGATCACTTATCCTAAAGGAGTTATAGAGGATGTTCTTGTTAAGGTAGATAAATTTATCTTCCCCGTGGGATTTACTGTTTTAGATATAGAAGAAGATAAAGAAATACCTAACATTTTAGAAAGACCTTTTCTAGCTACCGGTCGAGCTATGATTGATGTACAAAAAGGAGAATTAACGATGAGAGTTAATGATCAAGAGATAACATTCGATGTTCTGAAATCAATGAGGTATCCTGAAAAAGAAAAATGCTATCGGATGGATATTTTTAATTATAAGGATTTGGAAAGCATTACAAAGAAAGATGTAAGGTCATTTTTGATAAAGATAAAGAATCTATCTTATATGATGAGTCATTAAATGAAGAAAATTCATCTGAAGAAGCTCATTATATTCATGAAAATTGGGAAATTTTAGACACAACTAAAAATGATATACTTTTACCCTCAATTGAAAAGCCCCTGAACTGGAATTAAAGATGTTATATGCACATTTAAAGTATGTATTTTTGAGATTCAAGTTAACTTTAATCAGAACTATATCTTTAAAATTAAGCAAAGATCACAAGAAAAATTAAAAGGATTTCCTAAGAATTATAAGGTGCTTTTGCTGACTATTGCGTATATTAAAGGAATAAGCCCTTAAATTTGTATGCATAGGATTTTAATGGAAGAAAATTGTAAACCTACTATTGAACCTCAAAGAAGATTAAATCCAATTATGAAAGAGGTTGTTAAGAAAGAGATTTTGAAATGTTTAGATGCTGAATTATTTATCCTATTTGATAGCCAATGGGTAAGTCCTATTCATTGTGTTCTAAGAAATGAGGAGTAACTATCACATTGAAAAAAATGAATTAATCCCAACAAGACAAGTTAACGGATGAGAATTGCATTGACTGTCAAAATGAACAAAGCCACTAGAAAGGATAATTTTCCTTTACCTTTCTTGAATAAATGTTGGAGAAACTAGTCGGACACTATGCTTTCTCGTTTTCCCCGCTGATGGATATTCGTTTTCGTCAATTACTCCGTTTCTCCCGAGGATCAAGAAAAGACAACATTTACTAGTCCTTATGGAACATTTGCCTTTAGAAGAATGCCTTTCGGTTTATGCAATGCACCTGCAACTTCTCAAAAATGTATGATGTCAATATTTTGTGATTTGATTGATAAAGGAATTGAAATATTTATGGACGATTTTTCTGTTTTTGGAACTTCTTTTGAATCTTTCTTGGAAAATATAACGAAAATTTTGAAAAGATGTGAAGAAACAAATTTAAACTAGGAAAAATGTTAATTTATGGTCACAGAAGGCATTGTACTTGGACATAAAGTTTCACAAATAGGGATAGAAGTTGACCAAGAGAAAGTAAAAATTATCGCTGAACTGCAACCACCTACTACTGTTACTAATGTATGAAGTTTTTTGGGTCATGCTAGATTTTATAGGAGATATATAAATGATTTTTCTAAGATTGCTAAACCTCTTTTCCATTTATTGGAAAAAGAAGCTAAATTTGAATTTAATGAAGATTGTCTGAATGCGTTCAATATTCTGAAAGAAAAGTTAATCACTGCACCTATCATTGTTGCACCTGATTGGAATAAACCTTTTGAATTAATGTGTGATGCAAGTGATTATGCAATCGGAGCTGTGTTAGGACAAAAATATGAGAAGATTTTCAAAGTTATATATTATGCTAGCAAAACTCTTAATGAAACTCAAGTAAATAGTACAACTACTGAAAAAAGAGTTGTTAGCAATAGTATATGCCTTTGATAAATTTAGATCATATCTTCCTGAAACAAAATGTATTGTGTATACTGATCATTTTGTGATTAAGTATTTAATATCTAAAAAGAATGCTAAACCTAGATTGATCAGATGGGTTTTACTTTTGCAAGAATTTGATTTTGAAATTGTGAACAGAAGAGGAACTGACAACCAAATTGCTCATCATTTATCAAGAATCAAAAACAATAATGAGAAGATTATTAAGAAAATATAAATGAGAAATTCCCGGATGAGCAATTATATGTCATTCAAGGGTTACAAATGCCTTGGCATGCATATATAGTTAACTATTTGGTTATCAATATTTTACCTTATGGGATGAATAGAAAACATAATAAGAAATTCAAGAATTATTGTAAATCATATATTTGGGAAGATCCTCATTTATTTAAATTATGAGTATTATTTTGAGTATTATTTTTGAAGAGATTCTGTGATTCGAAGATGTGTACCTTATGAAGAAACTTTTGCAATTATTCAAAAATGTCATGATTCTGAATTTGGAGGACACTTTAGAGTGGATAAAACTGCATTTAAAATTTTAAATTCTAGATTTTATTGGCCTACTTTATTTAAAGATGTTGGACATTATGTGAAAACTTGTAGAATGAGAAATATATCCAGAAAAGATGAAATGCCTCTAAACTTTATAATATAAATCAAAATTTTTGATGTATGTGGTTTAGACTTCATGGGACCTTTCGTACCATCATCTGGAAAGATTTATATTTTATTAGCAGTTGATTATGTTTCAAAGTGGATTGAAGTTGTAGCTTTACCGAACTGTGATTCCAAAAGTGTTTCGAAATTTTTAAAGAAAATGATTTTTACAAGATTTGGAATGTCCAGTATAATTATCACAGATGGGGGAAGTCATTTCAGAAATATAAGAATTCAATTATTTCTGGAAAAATTCAGAATTAAGCATAGAATTGCAACTGCTTATCATCCTTAAACAAGTGGAATGGTTGAAGTATCAAACAGAGAAATTAAAAGAATATTGGAAAAGACTGTTAATCCTAAAAGAACTGACTGGGTTGATAGACTTGATTCTACATTATGGGCTTATAGAACAACTTATAAGACACCTATCGGAATGTCACCTTATCGGTTAATTTATGGTAAACATTGTCACTTACCTGTTAAACTGGAGCATAAAGCTTATTGGGCGATAAAGGAGTTCAATTATAATTTGAATACTGCAGGAAAAAAATGATTATTACAACTAAATGAAATGGAAGAGATTAGAAATGAGTCTTATGAAAATGCAAGAATTTATAAGGAAAGAATGAAGAAATTGCATGACAAAATGATTTCAAGGAAATTATTCGAGCCTGGACAAGAAGTATTATTATTTAATGCTCGTTTAAAGATTTTCCCTAGAAAATTAAAATCTAATTGGATGGGACCGTTTATAATTGAAAAAGTATACCCTTATGGATCTGTGGATATTAAAGATCCCAAAACTGAAAAAGTATGTAAAGTTAACGGATTAAGACTGAAGCCTTATATGGGAGAAATGAAATTAAATTACAAAGACACTTTTGAGCTGAGTCTACCCGATTAATTTAATTAATTAGGTTGGGCTGACGACGTTAAACCAAGCGCTTTGTGGGAGGCAACCCATATTTATTATTTTGAGTATTATTTTTGTAAGGTTATGCCTTGATCTTCACTGAATTTGTACATAACTTCTAGAAATAGAAGGCTAACAAGTCTGTATTGGCTTAAGCTAAACATTTTCTTGAAGTATATATACTTTGGACTTGGACCACTCCTTATCAATTTTGAGTATAAAGGAGATCAAGTTAACCTTCGTTTGTGATTGTTTGTGATTTTAATTTTTTGTAATTGTGTTTGTGTGTTGATCATACTCGTTTGTTAGACCTATTTTTATGACCAAAACTTTGCAAAATTTGATGATAGGCGAATCGGAGTCGATCGAGGTTCCGGTGCCTAGGCGCCAAAAGTTGGCGCCTATGCTCTAGAATAACTGGCGTATCGATGATCTGGCGCCTAAGCACCGCGGTTACAGATCATGGAAAAACCGAATTTCTTCAATTTTTCACACGAAATCTCTTTATATATAGCCTATTTTTCGTCCCCAATCCCATAGACACACTAATTTCGACCAGAGCAATTCATTTTGGAGGAGTTAGGAAGGATTTGGAGGCCATGGATAGAGGAAATCATGGAAATGAGGTAAGATACAAATCTCCTAAAGATCCTCAGCCTTATTTTAATGGTTTTATTGCTGTTAGTATGGAGAAGATGTTTAGTCGTATGGATAAGATTGAAGTGGAACTTCAAAGTATTGGTAATCGTCTCCATGAGATGAATCACCAATACGAACACTTGGAATGGCATACCAAACATCAATCTGATCACATGGCTGCCTATCAAGATGCTCAAGTAGAAATGTATGCAAAGAACAAGTGGATTGATGAAGAGATAGCTTTGGAATTTCCAAGGGCGTTGGTGTTTTATCCCTTCGGTCCTAGCAAACTTCATTGTGAAAAAGATGGAAATTGAAGATCGGTGTTAAATAGATTCTATAAGTGTTTTAGGTGTTATCGTGTCTTGTTTTAGTCTTTTGAATATCTTATGTGTATATTTACTTAAATTGTTCAATGTGTGTTGTTGGATTTGAATTTTTGCTTTGTTGTTGTTTGTGTTATTTATAAAACCATGAACATTGATACAAGTCTTGTACTGAAGATTGTTGAATTTGGAATGGATATTAGAATTTTGAATTGAAGAATTTGGATACATTTATGTGGATCTATGCTATCATTTTAAATTGATTGTGAAAATATTCGGAGGTTATAAAATGGATTAATACTTTCATAAGAGTAATTAGGAGTCAAATTTGATAAGATTTGGTGGAATATGTTAAATTTAAATTGAATTTTTGGAAAGGCGAGTCTGGCGCCTAGGCGCCAGAATTCGGCGCCTAAGCGCCGGTTCAGCCTGAACCCGAAAACTCATCTTCTTAAACCCCCCCCCCCGCGCCATTTTTTACGCCTAAGCTTCCTCCTCCACAGTATTTCGCAAAAATACCACCTAAAGATCCCATTTAGAGCAGAATATACAAGTTTTTGGGCTTGAAATCACCCGGATTCTTCATCTCGAGGTCAGATCTACATTCTAAACTCATTATTTTTTATTTTCACCATGGATTTTGCTCTCATTGAGAAAAACCAAAGTTTTGAGAAAAATTTTGATTTTTATGGTTAAATCCATGAATTTTTTAAGCTCTTTCAAGTTTGAAAAGCTTAAATTAGTTTATTTTCTTAGATCCGTTGAATTTATTTCGCGTTTTTCATTCACGTTTAGATGGAACCCAAATCTAAGTGAGGAAAGGAATGAGAAAACTTTGATCGTAGCAAGTTCGTCCTTGCTGCTGCACATTTCTGATACAATGATTTTGTTACGACTCGGAAGTTTATCTCAGAGTGAAGTTTTTATAATCCTGAAGGAAGAATTGAGCAGACAATCGTTACGCTCAACTGGCAATGATTCTGTTATTTCACTGATGTTGCCGTTATCCGGGTGGTTAGAGAATTTTATGCTAAATTTGTGGATGTGGAGGAATACGAGTATTTCGTTTGAGGAGTTAGAGTAGGATTCACTCCTGAACGCATCAACATTTTCTATGTCCTGCCGCCAAACATTGAGTGTTATTACTCAGGTTTATCTCCATCTGAGGAAGATTTGGATATGATTATTGCTTACCTGATTGATAGTACTGGAGTCTGGAAGATTCGGAACAGAAAAAGGGTAAATTTTTCATCTTCTAAGCTTAATGGTGTTTCCAAGGCATGGCACTACTTTATTTCTGCTTGTCTCCTTCCATCTAATCATTTGAGTGAAGTTACCAGAGATAGAGCTATTATAAACTACTGCATTCAAGAGAGGAAGTCTATTGATGTAGGAAGCATTATTTATGATTCTATAGAGGCTACTGCTCATTCTAGCACATCTATCGGACTTTTCCTTCACTGATCTATTCTTTATGTCAAAGTGCTGGAGTAGTTGCTGAGCTTTCTGAGGAAAAGCTCAAGTCGACGAAGCCTATAGGAAGAGAGAGTGTCAGCATTTATGATCGACTGCGAGGTAATAGTTCTACTGCACCTGCTAGTTCATTACCTACTTTAGGTAGAGCTTCTACTTCGAGACCATCTACTTCTGTTGAGCCATCATCTACATTTTGGGAAACCATGCATGATTAGTTCATAAAGCAGAAGCATGAGTTATTCTTAACTCACTGCAGAGTAGATACCATAGATAAGAAGATTGATCATCTTTCAGAGTATACACAAAGAAAGAGTGATTTCGATGTTGAGTATTCAGAGACTTTAGTGAGATTTCTGAAGGGAGAGCATGATGTTCAGTTCCCTACTTGTCCCAGATTTTCTCCCTATGTTGATCCTAAGGATATGGAGTTCTCTTTTGGTGATGATGATGATGAAGCTACAGACAGTGATTAGTCGCTTGCCTTATCTCTAGAGATTATTGATTCTGTTTTTAGAGTGATTTTTTTTATTTCTTGTGCTGTTGTTAAAACTGTTTCTTAGCTTGTCTGATGTGTGTTAAGACTGAGATGTGAATGAATTTCTATAAAAGTTTATTTCTGTTTCAAGCTATTGTTTAGTGTTCATGAATAGTTAGTAAATTTTCATGTTATAAAATAAAAAATATATATAATATAAAAAAATAAGTAAATAAAATTTTTTTCTTAGGAATTAACTCTTGCACTGCAAAACTTTTCTATATATGCTTAATCATTTTTGTTATATTCATAATGAAGCATGTGTAGAAGTAGAAGTTAGTTTTTCCTTACTACATCATTGTTATACTTAGATTAATTCCTGTTTATATCTTTCTCTCATGCTTTAGAAAATTTCATAATTCATATTTATACTAAAGCTGAAGTTTGGGGGAAGGAAAAATATCTATCAAATTTAAATATTATTTGTCCTTAAATAACTAGTTTTTTCTTTAAAAATATATTAACATAACATAAGGAATGAAAAATCTATTTAAGAGTACCTAAATTTTTGAATATATAAATAATTTAGTAAACTTAAAAAAAATTTCAAAAATTTTGGTTGATTTTAAGAATAGAATTATTTAGCTTAAGGAATAATAAGATGAAAATTTTTCTATTTATAGTAAAAAGAATTGTATTTTTGAAATACTAAGGTATCAAGATTATTGCTTGAAAAAGAAAAGATTGAAATAATTTTTTAAAAATTTTAAATTATTAATGTCATATTTATTATGTAAGAATGTATAAGTTTTTGAAAATAAGTTAAGGATAGTGAAGTTCAAAATCATTAACGGGCTATCCAAAAATAGTAATCCTGACTTACAAATAAAAAAATTAAAAAAAAGAAAGAAAGTGAGGAGAAACTTGAGGAAATGCCTAATAAAAAATTGGCTTCACTTGAATTATCTTATATTAAGAAAACTGATTACATTTTTAACTTAATTTCTATGTACATGTATTTTTACTAGAAAAATATATCATGAAAATCTTCTTCTTGTAAATAATCTATGTGACCTTAATATGATAAACTACAATTATTCTAGAAATAAATGAAAAATTGAAAGTCTTATGATTTGGTAGTTAAATGTTCTTTAATTCTTAAAATTAAACTTAATTAGTGAAATTTGGTTAATGATTTGCAAAAGCATTTATAAAACCAAAAATTATAAGGAATCTAAAATATTTTAACTTCCATCTAAATGTGATCTATTTTATGTAATTAAAGGGTTACTTGATGACAAGTAACGTTTAAGTTTGGGGGAATTTGATCTACCTAAAAAATATCCATTTTTATGCCTTATTTATGATTCAATTCTTAAGGATATTATGCTTTAATGAATGGTATTTTCATGTTTTTGGATGTAGATGATTAAAAAGAGTCCAAGAAAGAAAAAGAAGGAAAAAGGAGCAAAAAGGAGCAAAAATGGAGCTTATGGAGCAAATTTTGGAATTATTGGCTTGGCGCCTAGGTGCCAGAGTCTGGCGCCTAAGCGCCAGTTAGATACAGACGTTGTCAAGTTTTTTTGATGACTTTGGGCAGTTATTTTGACGGTGTTAAGCGGTTATTGGAGCATCTATAATACTGGAAGTTACTCTTAATATATAGGACATGTGATACAATGCATTTGGACACAAGGAAATGGTTTGGATCGCGCAGAGGTGTGACCCAAAGTGAAGAGGTGCGAAAGACCTGGTCACGGAGTCCGGCGCCTAGGCACCAGATCCCGGCGCCTAGGCACGACAGTTACCTTCTAGAAGATACATTGAATTTGGATGAATTTTTAAGAGGTGCCTTAAGCAACCCCTGGCCAAATTCAGAGCTCTATAAATAGGAGACCATTCTACAGAGAAAATTGCACCAAAATCCCCCCTCATAGTACACATACCCATTTTAGCATATTCTCTCTCATCTCTAGTTTTATTTAGTCTCTTCCATACTTACGGTGCCACTTTATTTTGTATTTAGTGAGTTTAATTTGAATGTTTATTGCTGTTGGAGTCTTTGATCATTGCTTTGGAGTCAGTAGAAGTCAGTGGAGCTCTTGAATACTTTGGTTCAAAGTTTTATAAATATGTTTTGTTGTGTTATTTTAATGAGTTCTGAGTAGTTAGTTATCTTTCTCCTTTCAACTATGAAAAGATTATAAATTAATTAAATTTCGTAGGAGGATTAAATATAAAATAATTTAAAATAATGTGATGATATTAATACTCGATCTTAGTTTACTTTTTAAATCGGTCATTTAATTTGTTAAAACCTGTTGAAGAATTTTGAGACATATCCGGAGATAAATTCTTAACTAGTAGATATCACATGAATCCTTAGGTAATCGCAGGCTGTACGCGGATTGTTTAAGGTGAAGTGCAAATAAATAGGAAGATATTATTTATTGGGCGTAGAATTAATTAGTTTTTAGAGTGGCAGACTAAATTATAATAATTTGGTTTATAGAAAGGTAACGGGTCACTGGTAGGGCCAACCATAGCCACCCTTGGACATCTAGTAGTGTGAGCCTAGATTAACCCATTCTACTAATAAAACATCCTGAGCCTAACTATAGATTAGTCAATGTTCTTTGCACCTCGACCAAAGGGTAAAGAATAGGAATGCTTCTATTTGGCACAATACTATAATCATAATTCCCTACAAAATATAATTAATCTATAATTCTTAGATTAGTTGAAAAAGGAGAAAGTCGTTTTTATACTTGCATAGAATTTTATTTACTGCTTACTTTACTTTCCTACTTGTTGCTAACTTTCTTTTAGTAAAAATTATAAGTTAATTAAATTTGAATACATATATAAAAAAAGAGTATATATAATTTGCATAAGAAAATTTCATAATATTACCTATAACTCTTACTTTTTATTTATTTCACTATCCCTGTGGGATCGATAACCAGGACTCCACTAGAGCCCTGTATTACTTGAACGATACGTATACTTGCATTTAAAATTGTGACTTTTACAAATAAAATCTAAATATAAAATAATAAAAGTAAACCTCGTACATCAAGTTTTTGAAGCTATTTGCTGGAAATTAAATATTCTAAAAAGTGGTATCTAATTCTTGTATTTTAAAGCATATATAAAGTCGCATCACATCACGCCTATGCGCTGGATGGCTGGCGCATAGGTGCCATAGTTATAGTGATGAATTTTATTTGATTTTGGCACAAATTTGATGGGGTTTTTGAAGCATCCTTAGGTTGAAACTTCACTAACTTCCCATCAGCGCCAAAACTCATTTAAAATTTAAACAGATGGATGCATTATTAATGGATACCCTGAATCTGGACATATTTTGAAGAGACACCAAGGCACCTTTTGGAAAATTTTAAAAAGAAGACTTGAAGATCAGAAAAATGGTTGTTATTGGAGGGTGTGATTAGTGTTAGAGAGTTATTGAGAGAACACATTTCCACTTCACCACTTTTATTATCAATTGTATCTAGTTTTTATTAAGAGTAGATTAGAGATTCAGAGTCAACAGAGTTGGGTGCCAACCTCTATTGTGTCTTGTAAAGGGAAAGAAAAGTTTTAAAGGAACTTCGAGAGTCTTGTAGAGAGGATTTTCAGATAAGTGTTTAACTTTATTTTACATTTGGTTTTAATGTGAGACTTTTGTGTTTTCACTATGATTTCTACTTTCAAATCAAGTTGTGATTGTACTTTCTCCATGGATTTTGAGATGTTTTCTTTATCTTTTTTCTTGTATATGATGAAGTAAATAAATTATGGAAGGAAGCTGTGTGAAGTATAGGATTTCAATGTTGGAAGAAGTTGTGATGATTCACAACCTTGCACTTCATTTACTTTTTAATTTGGCCAACTAAGATGTTAATATTTGTTGGGAGATTATGTAAGATCCATTGTGGTATTGCCTCAAATAATAATTGGAAAGAATCACATGAAATTGTATGGATGAGAATTATAGTCCATATGGTTGGGTGCAAATAAATAGGAAGATATGCTTATAATGGGAAGTAAAATTCGAGGACTTTAGAGTGACAGGCTAAAACCCCCTAATTTTGTTTGATGTGAAAAATTTAGTTATGAGTTGTTAACCCCTAAGTAGAGGGAATCAAGGTCACTCTACAATAAGAGCTAGTATCTTCCCTGCCTAACCCATCTACAAGATTTCAAATCATCAAATTAACCAATGTTCTTTATAGAACCAAGTAAGGGCAAAGAATAAAATTGCTTCTATTTGGCACAACACATTTTAGATACTTCCACAAGGAAATTCCATAATTATTACGGATTCATTGAAAGAAGAAAAAGATATTTTATTCTCATTTGTTTCGTACTATTTTATAGTTGTGTTAACTTTATTTGTTTGCTTTACTTTTTATTCAGAAAATACCAAAAACAAATTTGAAAAACTTTAAATCTTAAAAAATACTTTACAAAATCATTTTAAAAAGTAAAATATTATTTTTCTTATTTCATTAAAAATTTAGACATTTCCCTATGGGTTTGATATCTCGGGGCTTAATCAAAAAGTCCTATATTACTTGATAAATGATACGTATACTTGCGTAGTATCACATATTATAAATAATGAAAGTATAATTTCATATCTAAAAGGTAAGGGTAAATATTCGGCGGGATCAGTGAGCTCTCGTGATCGATGTTTAAATAACCTAACGTCTGTAGACTCATTATGTTGAGTGATGCTCCAGGATCTACTAACACTCTGGAAGTACAAACTTGTCGATGATGACGGAAATATAGAGTGGATGGTTGTGATTGGCTGTACCGACTAGAAAATCTTCATCGGTGAAGACTACACCAGTTTTTCCTTTCAAAGTACAAACTCTATCTGAGGATGTGCTAGCCAACTATGCTAAGAAAATATCTGGATCCAGTAAAGCCTTGATCAGATTTTCTCTCATCTCCTTTGACAGGATCAAATTTTCTCTCATCTCTGTAGATGCTTAGTTTAGCTGGAAACTTCTGAGATGAGCTAGTACATTGTAATCCACTTTATTTGAATTCTCAATCTTGCTTCGAATTTGTACTTCTTCTGTTGCTGGAGATACTTTTTCTTGAGTAATCATCTAATTTCCTTTATCTACTGGAGTTGTTCTTGGCGGTAATAGCTTTCCACTTCTTAAATGTACTTTGTTATTTCTTCTTCCTCTATACCCAGAGGTTCTCCTAATGTTGTAGTTCACTCTTCTAGTATTGTTTCTGTATCTGAAAGATCCAGGTTGATTGTAAGAGGAGTTCATTTGCACTCGAGGACTGGTGTTGACCTCACTTTTGGTTGAGGTCTAGTATTTCTTTAGAATAGCCTAGGATCTAGCAATAGGACTCTCCTGGTGACTTTCTTAGAAGACTAGTCATAGAACCCCTCCCCATAAAAATTCAAATTTTTCTCACTTCACTGGGAGTTTTCATATGCTTAAGGCTTAACCTCCAGCTTTTGGGAGGAAGAGACCAAGCATAAGGAAGCCTAGGGGAAGTCTCCTATAGGTGTTCAGACCTTAGGATATACCCTGAGAGGTTTGGACTTTGCACCACACTTGCAGTATACACTCACAACCCTAAACAAGGCACATCACCATTGATCCCCTAACTCTTTGGAAACTCATGTAAGTGGTTTTCCCAAGTTCTTAGACCTAGGCTAAGGGCTTGGCTAGTACCAACACATAATAAACCAAATGAGGGTGACCCTTGGTTCATGGCACAGCCTAAACAACTCCATATCACTTATTTTCAACCAATCCTAATTTTCCAAAACTTCAAATTTCTAACCCCTTTGCTCCAAAATACCCAAAATACCCTAAATACCCAAAATATCTCCAAAACCTTAAAATTCCCCAAAATTTCCAAAATCACCCAAATTACCTATAATTCTCCAAAAATCACTCCAAATACTCCCTACCACTCAAATTAACCAAAATTACCTAAAATTGTTAAATTTCCCAAAAAAAATCATCAAAATGACCAAAATACCCTCTTAGCCCAAAATTCCAAAAATTCCAAAAATTTCCATAAATTCCCAAGACCTCTCAAATATTCCTAATTTCATTTCTCTCAACTACCACATGACCCAATTTGGCCAATTTAACCCAATTTAACTAAAAGCCTCAATTTGACCCATTTTAACCCAAAAGTGCCCAAATTAAACCCAATATCTACCCAATTGATCCCAATCTTGCCCAATTTCAATTCCAAACTTTAATTAAACATCTTAAATACCAATATAAACCAAATCCAAGCCTAATTTGACCTACATTTGAATTCAATTTCACTTGAAACCCAAAATCCCAAATTTTGCCAAAGTGACCCAAATCCCCCAAATTGACCTAATGTCAATCAATTTATCCTTAATATTAATTCTAAACCCTTCATAATACTCCCCTAAATTGAATTGAACCATCAATCGCCACCAATTTGGATCTTAGCCCCATTCAAATCCACATGAACAAAGCTTACCCAATTTTGACCCAAACATTCTATATGTCAAAATGTCATCAAATTGATTGCCCTACTCCCAAAATTTCCACCCAATTGATGTTGGTAACTCTTTATGACACCCCCCTAGACCTTCTGGAACCTTCAATTGGACCTAAACTCCATTCTATCCACACCTAAACTCAAGCTTTGCCAACTTGCCTCAAATTGACTAAAGCACCAAACCAAGATAAATTAACCTACCAAATCAATTCAACACCACTTCAAACCTCTTCTAAACACTTCATGACAATAATATAGACCATTATGAACAATTAATTAGGTCTAACCTAAGCTAAAACCCAACCTAGCCTATGACCTAATGATACTTAAATTGAACCCAATTGAACCAAATTGACCAAACCAACTCCATGGCAACCAAGCTTGGAACCTCAAGAACTAGACAAAACCCTTTGGATCCAAGTACATTGAGCCATGGACCAAAGGTCCTTCACTTGGGTCAACTCTTTTCGCCTTTTGGGTTAACCAATTACTCTAAGCAAACTACCCATGTTGGTGGGTAGTTAACTTCATTAACTCATCCCTCACCTCCCATCAACCTGCCAGCCCACTTCTGTGTCATTGTCGACCACTCTAGCCACTGGAATGACTCTGCTTGAGTGCCGCCATGCCCCTTTAAACTCAAAATTGAGCCTTGTCAATGAGGGATCACCTCAGTAATCAATGGCCCTGCTCTGCCCTCACCCTAAGCGGCCTAAATCACCCAAAGCCAGGCCTTGAGCTCTACCCATTGGCAATGGCTATAAAAACCACCTCTCCACGGCCAAAACCAAGCAATGAAAAATTCCTAACCAAATCCGCCAAAATTGTACCAGACCTCCCTAAGATCATTCCAGCCACTTTCCCCTCCAGATTCCCACTATCGGAGCTCAATTTCAGAGTTCAAATTTGGCCAAAAATCAGGACACATTTCACCACAACTCCATAGTGCACCAAAGTTCAATTAACTGAACCCACACCTTCACAGTAGTGAAAGAAGAAGATTCCCCATCAAACCCCATCACAAAAGCCCTCTGCACCAGACTTCCATCAACACCTGAAATTGCTTCTGGTCGAGTTTAGGTCTAGACAATTCACCAGGGCAAAAAGCTCCATCTGGAGGTTCGTTGGGACCAATCGGAGCTGCCATAGCCATCTGATTGATGCCTTCCCTCTCAGACAAAGGTACTGAACTCACTCTTCCTCCCGAGCTTTTCTTCATCCTCAATAATTGTACATTGTATTTTATACCATATAAACATTATGGATAAGTTCGTATAGGCTAGACGAAGCTCTAGGAACAAACCCCATGTGATTTAGTTGAGTCTAGCTCAAGATCTTAGAAGGTGGACGATTTAAGGACTAGGTCAGTTAGGGATGATGACCAGGAGCCGTCATATCGCACGTGTAATGAACGGATGGTCAGGATTACGTCGGATGAACTCTTAATGCATAAAGCGCGCGGAGACTCAGATGGCGGCGCCCAACCAGAAGAAGACATGTGGTCTTTTGAAGCGGCTGAGGATGATGCTGCCCCGACGTGGTTAAGTAGGAAATTAGGAGATTTTTTATTTATTTAATTCCCTGAACTTTAAAAATCCATATCTTATCCTAGAAAAATCATAAAAATAAAAGAAAAATACCCTCTTGCTTAGTGAACAGAGGAAAATGATGTGGAAATAGTTTGAAATTTATTTAATGCATGTATCATTTTTAATTAATTAATAACCTCTGTGGTCTTTCAATTCTCCATACATGTAGACATTTCATCATGACTTTCCATTTTAGCATGTTGTAGCCTCTGTCATGGGGGATCTTTCCTGATTTTTCCAAAGTCAGAAGAGACATCTATGGAGAGTTCTATATTTTCTAAGTTTTTTCATCTATTTTGATAAATTAATTCTAATAATTAGCATGGTGGTTATAAAAATCTAGAAAAATCATGGTAGGTTTATTATGACTAGAGAACCCTAAGATAAAATCTTCATTGAGTAAATCATTAAGAAATAACTTAATCATCAACTTGATTTAAAACTGAATGTAAATTAATTTGAGTTCATTAAATATGGAAATCACTCAAAAATAATTCTCCACTGTATTTTAAAAGTCAGAAAACTCGCCATAAAAATTTCATGACATTAGGAATTCATTTAGTCACTTAAATGAATTTTCTGATTTAAAACTGAATGTAAATTAATTTGAGTTCATTAAATATGGAAATCACTCAAAAATAATTCTCCACTGTATTTTAAAAGTCAGAAAACTCGCCATAAAAATTTCATGACATTAGGAATTCATTTAGTCACTTAAATGAATTTTCTAAGTGAAATGATAAATTACTTAGGAACCATCCCCATAATTTTCCTAAGTCTTAAAATCAAATTATCAATTTTTAAAGGCTTAAATTAATTTTAAAAGGGTAAAAATGAATTTCTGTAATTTTCCACCAAAATAATTCTAATAATTAAAATAAAAATTAGAAAAATATAAAATTTGTTTCTCCTGGTTCCCTGACCTCAGAGGGACTTAAAAAAATATAAAATCAAATTTTCAACTTTTAAAATATTTTATAATTAATTTAAACTCCAAAACTTAAAATAATTCTAATAATTAAATTAAATCTCAAAAAATCATAAAATTTGGTCCGAGTGGTCCTCTGGTCTAGGTGCCATAAAAATTTCAAAGTCATAGGTTTTGTTTTGGACACGTTATTGAATTTTCATTGAAAACTCCTATTTTGCATTAAAATAAATATATAAATTAAATTAAAATTTGAAAAATCACATTTTCTCTCTGATGTTTTAATTAACCCATAAGTGGGGTCACATAAAAATTTCAAAGTCATTGGAGCTAAATTTAATGAATTATGAAGTGATAAAGGCCTTTAGGGGTAAAATGGTAATTTTGGAAAATTTAATCTTAATTAACATTGAGGCTTAATAAAAATGGGAAAAGGACAATAAATGACCTTAATTATTGTGTCGGATAACTGAAACATCAAGGGATAAATGGTAGAAACCCATTGCAATTTTGTCACATCAAAAATAAATATTTAATTTCCTTAATTATCATAATTTGGAAGAGAAATCAAATTAAAAAGAGTCTTAAAGTTAGGGGTTGATTTTTGGGAGTTAACATTCCACTAACTTAATCCCCTTTATTTGATGTTTAAATGATAAATCAATATTTTGATAAGAATCATAATCATGAAATTTACTTTTCTAAAGACATAAAAATATCCACTAAGAAAAATCTTAAGGGCTTGGTAATGAGTTAGGCTTAATCAAAGAATTAACTAACAAGAATTAGAAAAGAAAACATAATTGATCCTAAACTACCTTTTAAAAACATCACAAGCCCATTGAAATTCGATAAATTCCTCCATAAGTTAAAATTTTCCTCTAAGAACCCTCTCACATAATTCTTAAGTAAAGCACCAAATGATAATTACCCCACTTTTCAGGGTGACTAAAGTATTGGATCACTGAGCATAAGTGTATTAAATAAATAAATCATTTAATAACTATGTTGAGTTCAAGAGACCTCAAGGAAGCTCAAATGGAATGTGAAATATCTCGATCTTTCCTGGATCTTTTCACAAGTCCTTTGGACACTTTGTAGGACTACTACACTTATCATTTCTATTAAAAATGAGAATATCTCTCAAATAAATGAATAGAATCCATTGGGTTATGATATTGAGTTTGATAGGCTTTTTTGATGAACCTATCCATAAGGTTTTACTTTCTGCAAATTATAAATGTTTATTGCAAGAATACTAAAGTTTCAGATGGAGATGATGGGAAGACCTGCCAGGTATGTTTTTATTTTATTGTAATTTACTTTCCTGCACTTTACTGCACTCTTTCCTTGCAAAGTTGCATGCTAAACAGTAATGTCACCCTGCATGAAACTAAAACCTTTAGGATAGCCACCAAACTAAAACTAAAAATTAAAATTAAAAATCAAGGCAAGATAAAAACTCACCGCCACAATATTCAAATATAAACAACTCAAAATTTAATCACAAATAAGACAGAAACCACAATTGTAACTAAATTAAAACATCCCATTGGATGATCGGGAATTCCTCGAAGGAGGTAACCTACATGCTACTAACGGGGTTTGCCACGGTCTAAATGAAAGTATGGAACTCATTAAGTTGAGTTTAGTAAATTCATTTGCACTAAGTGAATCCAATGAAAATAACGATGTCGGGATGATGGAACCGTGGGATCTTAACTAGTGCTACTATAATCAATTTTAATGTTCCCCTAATAAAATGTTAAGACACCTCAATTTAATTTTTTTCAAAACATGACACTTCTCTTCTCTCTTCAATTGTCACTTGTTTAAACTAAACCTGATACGACGAGGAGCTTGGAGCATGCATAGTGGGCAGCACGGCCATCTTTAACAGCAAAACTTGTCTACATAAGCAAAACAATTCCTTAGAAATTAAAACAACAAGCCATAGGACTTCGAGGTAGCCTGCTTAGTGCAGCATAAATCCTCACCTTTTCTTTAGGCCCTTGAATAACCATGTTGTGCAACATAAGCCCTAACTCATTTTAGGATTTCGAGGTTCTCATCGGGTATGACATAAATCATCCTATCTTCCAGGCCATTCTCATGATCTGTATCAGGTGAATGTAAGTCCTAAATAATAAAATTGACAGGATGAAACACCAAATAAATATCCTAAATCAAAGCCAAACCATAGGATTGTCTGGGAAGACATCAAGATTTTCCTTGAATCTATGTCCTTCAACTAGCCTTCTCTCCTTTGGATTCTGACAAAATAAAATGTTCCAAAACTTGAGCTATTCACCTATTGAACTTCCGACTATCACATTTTCTTTGAAAAACTTACCTTTGGGAGTCATGAATATAAATATTTCCTAATTTATATCAAGAATTTTCTTAGGTGACTTCGGTCATCTAAGATGTACTTAACTATAGGGGCTTGCCCTTTTAAGAAACTTAAAGACCCCATATTAATATAAACCATATCTAATTCCTTCATATTAGATAGAGGAAATTGTCGGTCAACAATGGTTCACAGACCAAACAGATGTCTTGAATACTTTAGTTTATTTGATTAAGCCTCACTTCAAGACATGTATCTATTCTTCTAGATAGGTACATGTCTTGTGATGAAGCGCTTGATTATCTAAACTAGCGTTTATATGAAATCAGTTTGATTTCATATTCGCCAAAATTAAAATATTATTTTCAAAATCCATATATATATTAAATTAAATCAAAATTCTATTTTTATAAAAATATATTCTTAACCTTTTCAAAAATATCAACCTTACACACATATTAAGGGCCGACAATTTTTTGGCGACTCTACTGGAGAGAGGTTTCTCTCTTCATTAAGATCAGGAAATACTATATTCATATATCGGTAATGAGCTCATGTCCCTCATGAGCCAGATTACCATTCTCCATTGACGTATTTTACCCATTTTCTCCTTGGGAAAAGTTGATCAACTCTTCTGGATTTCAGGACCGTCTGTTTGGTCACCCCTAAACAGAAGGGTTAAGGAGTCTTTAGGTTTTCCTTTTGATCTCGTGGGGTCGGACCCCCAATAGGTGTGTCAGCGAGAAAATTTCGCTAGGGCAATCTGTATTGTGAAGAGGATCTCTAACAGGGTCCCATACTTCACCTCCCTTTTTTTATCTCTCGGGTTCAATCCTGTCTTCGGTAGATTGGCCCACTCTTCCTTAAATCTTAAGATTTGTTTTAACAAATATGTAAAAAACTAAAATAATGAAATAAAAAGATAATAAAATATTGAAATGAAATAAAATTTTCCCCAGTCTACGGAACAACCGTTTTCATAGTGTTTGCACTATGATGACAATGTTTTTGGCCCTCACTAACCTTTGCAATGCTTCTCTTGACAGTTAAAGATGTCAACCCCTACACTGACCTTCTCCTGCAACTTTCACTCATCCCTTAAAGCCCGTCTTCTAGCACCAATGATTCAGTTCGGGACCAGCTTCAGTGAGTTTGAAGTCGTACTCGAAAAAGCACAGTTCATGTTCGTGAAATTTGCCACACCTGAAATTCAAGATCCGTCTGCTGAGTTCGATCTGAACTCCCATGAAGATTTCCCTTCTGCTAAGAAGGTGAAAGTAACCACTACCTCCATCAGATCTGTTGTCTCCGTGCCAAGGATAGTTGTTACCTCGACTGCGACTGGCTTCTCCGTCATTGCCCCAACTTTCCTGTCTGCTAAAGGGAAAGAGATTCTGCATGAAGATGATTCTGATGAAGCCTTTCTTGCCCTGTCATCAGTCTTCGAGATTGGCTCAAGTTCTAGACCTCTCCTATTAACCAAATCTCAAAGAAGAAATCACTACCATAGGATTCGCAGGGCCGCTAGAACACAAGTTGCAAATCTGCCAGTAATTGATCAGATTCCTCAACAGGAGGAACTCGGTTTATTGAATACCTCTCCTTTTCTTTGAGGTAGCATGTTCCACTCATTAGCTGACACTACTTGAGATGAGAGCCTCCATAAGATTGCGGCTACACTTCCAGCACCACATAGTTGTGATAAGGTGAGGGAGAGGCCTACACCTATCACCCGAGCTCACACACTTCTACGGAGGTTGTCTGAAATAGAAGGTTGTTATGTCGCTAAGCTTCTCAAGAGGATGGGATGTGCAATATCCCCTGAAATTAAGGATAAGATTCTAAAAATGGAAAGACCCGTTGTTGACCTCATTTTTTTATGAGGTCTTCTCTTCTTCTTTTAGTGCTTAGGATCTAGCCTTAGGCTTTTCCTTTGACTATCTTAGAGGATTAGAATTGGGACCCACCTTTTAGAAATTCAAACCACTTCTAAACTCCCCGCAAACCCCACAAACTCGATCGTAGACCCCTAATCACCTAGAGGGTTGAAATCAAATGTGGAAGTTTAAAGGATGAGTTCCTTTAGACTCTTCGGCCTTAGGACTGCCCTGGGTGGCCTGGTCTGGTGAAGGGTTGACTTGCACACACACTACACTCATACACTACACTTCCATACACCTCCTAAAACACACCCATACCCGACTTAACCTCCTGACTCATGTAGGTGATTCACATGGATGGTCCTTAACCCCTAAGCCCTCGGCTAAGAGTGTTAGGAACAACATGAGTGAATGCCTCAAATAAGTCCCTTCATGGCTCATGTGGGCTTGATATGGCTTCATGGCTCAACAAAAATGATTTTATTCCACTTACATCCACCCAATCTTCAATTTTCCAAATTTTCAATTTTCGACCCCCGGACCCAACACCCGCTAACCTACCCAAAGCCCCGAATACTCCAAATCTCTCAAAAATTTCCAAATCACCCAAAATTCTCCAAAATCATTCCCAAACATTTCCACATCACTCAAATTGATCATCCATACCCAAAAATGCCAAAAATTCCAAGAAAACCTCCCAATACCCTCCAAATACCCAAAATACCCCTCTCGACCCAAAAATCCAAAAATTCAGAAAATTCCCAGAAAATTCCAGAAAATCCCAAATATTTCCAATTTCATTTTGTCCAACTACACCATGGGCCAATTTTGTCAATTTACCCTACTTTTGTCAAAACCCCCAATTCGACCCATTTTAACCCTAGGTGAACCCAATGTCAAACCAAACCTACCCAATTGACCCAAATTCTGGTCCAATTCAATTCTAAACTTCAATTCAACATTCCCAACACCAATCTAGACCAAATCCAAGTCTAATTTGATTGACATTTGGATCCAATTTTACTTTTGGCCTTAAAGCCCAATTTGGACCCATGACCCAAACTTAACCCAAAACTCACCCAATTCAACTCCAATTAACCCCAAACCTTTTCTAAATCTTCCTTAACATTCCCACAAACAAAACACTAACATGATTTGCCCAAAAATTAGACCCAAATCCCACTCAAATTCAACCCAAAGCTAAAAGGCCCATTTTTGACCTAAACCCAAACCTAACCCAAATGAGCCCAAACCCCAAAATCAAAACCCAACCAAAGTCAAAACCTCTTTGAAACACTCCCATAAATATTTCTCAACATTAATTTTACATCAATTTCAACCCTAGCCCAACATTGGCCCAACTTGGCCCACTTGGACCCATATAGGCCCACTTACCAAATAAACCCAAATTCAAACCAATTCAAGTCCAAATCACACCAAATTGACTCCAAGCCCTTCATAGAACATCCATAAACCAATTATGACATTTATTTGACAAGGCCTTTCACAAAATCTTTACCCAAATGCCCATCCTAAAATCAAAAAGCCCATTTCCCTTAAACTTTCCTAAAAGCCCACTCCCTTCAAATTCAAAAGCCCAAATTCATCCAAAGCCCACATGACACTTCCTTTCATCATCCATTTAATCAAAATCACCCCTAAGTTTCAAAATCATCAATTAAACCATTCCAAATCAAGCTTCATGCAAATTTTCACCAAAATATCCAAAATTCTTAAAACCCATTTTTATGAAATCGACCCAACCTTTTCCCAAGCCAAATGGAGCCATGGAGCCATGCACAAGCCATATGCAAGCCATGAGAGCCTCTTTACATGTCACCATGCCATTTTGGGCAAAAGGAGGAGACTCTTTCCTTAATTCCTAAAGGTGATTAACCACTCCCATGATTCCCCTTAACCATGCTTATGCCTAATCGTGCTTGGATGGTGACTCGACCCTACCGATTATGCTCGAGCCAAATCACTTTTCCCTCAGCCCAAAACCAGGCCTTGGGTGGTGCACCTAGCCCAAATGGGGGGGTTGACCCATTTAGGTCCAAATTTAGCCATGCCCCCATTCCATCTAAATCAAACCCTTTACACATGGTCAATGCTAATTGATTGCACAAGCCTCCAGCCCTGACCCACCTGGACCCGAGAGTGACCCATGCCCCCGCCGCCACCGCCCGGATCGCAGGAAAACACCATGGCCGAGAGCTCACATGTGAGCCAACATTGAAATTCTCCCTCGCCGAGCCGCCCCATGCCTAGTGGTCACCATGGTCGTTCTTCTCCTCACCGCAGCAGACTCGATCCCAAGCCCTAACTCCCCCGGGAGGCCCTCCACCCTCTCCTATTTAAACTCCACCCCTCTCGGCCATGAGTAGAGCCGAAAACAAAACCTTAAGGAAACTCGCCAAAATTGTTCCGTACTCCTCCCCATACACGAGCACTTGATCCCCAGTGAGATCCCCCTGCCATTTCTTCTCTCGCGAGCTCAATTTCGTAGTCGAAATTCCACCCAAAACCAGGACACTTCTCCACAGCGGAGCCAATCCCCAAATCGATTGGTTCTACACCTTCACCGGACCGAGGGAAGGTGTCCACCAGCAAAAGCCCCATCTCCGAGCCACCCAGCTTGCTCCAGCCTCCAAGCTTTGTGATCGGGCTTGGTCGAAATCACATCTAGACAATTCACTGCGACTGAGAGACTTCATCCGGAGCTTGCGGGATCCAATCGAAGGTGCAACAACTCTCGCATCGAAGCCACACTTCTCTGAGCAAAGGTATGAACTAATTCTTAATCCCGAGCTTCTGGAGATTCTCCATTTCAAATGCCTTAATTTCAATGCATGATAACCGTATAGATGTGTTCGTCTCTTCAAGACGAATCCATAGAGCATAAGAACATAAAAATCCGTTGAGTATCGAGTGAGATCTTAGGGATTTAGTGTGGACGGCTCTCGAGTGAGGACGCTCGGGGACGATGAACGGATGCCGTCCATTTAATACACGCGCGGACGGACGGCTCGGGATGGCGTCGGACCAGGAGACGCGTACAAGAACCGCGGGGCCCGGGCCGCCGACTCGGATGGCGGCGTCGAATGGGAGCGCGACGCGTGTGAGTTCGGAGATGCCGAGGATGCGCCGGCGCCGCGTGGATAAATAGAAAAATAGGGTATTTTTCTATTTATTTAATTCCCTAAACTTGGAAAATTCATAACTTTGTGTAGGAAAATCGAAAAATAAAAGAAAAATATCCTCTCGCTCGAATGAACAGAGGAGAATAATGTGGAAAAGAAATCATTTAATTTCATCAAGTATTTTATTTTTAGTAATTTATCTACTCTCTGCATACATTTAATTCTCCATGCATTCATACAATTCACCATGGCATGAGACCATAGGGCTTTTGAAGCCTCTGAATTTAGGAACATTCCCCGAATTTTCCAAAGTCGAGGCCATCCCTATGAAGAGTTATTGATTTTTCAAATTCATGTCACCGTTTTGAGTATTTTAATTCCAATAAATAGCATGTTGTGTAATAAATTCTAGGAAAATTTGGTGATGTTCCTTATGACCAGAGAACCCTAGGAAAAATAGGTTTTGAGTTAGTTCATTTTAGATAACCCTAATCTGGCTTAAACACCCAAAATAGGTCTCTAATTAATTAGAGTTAACCATAGATCAAATTGACTTGAAATCAATTCTCCACTGACCTTTAGGATCAGAGGAACCCACCATAAAAGTTTGAAGTCAATTGGACTTGGTTAGCCCTATTAATCGGGTTGATTAAGCCATTTAGTCATTTTAAACTTTAAAAATTCATAACTTTCAAAATACCTTTCAAAAATTCACCAAATTGGTTTTGGAGCCTCTCTCGATATCAGGGGAATTTAAGAAAATTAAAATTTCAATTTTCTAAAAAAGTTGATTTTTAATATTATTTTAATATTTTTAATAATTAAAAAATAATAAAAATTACAAAAATAATAAAATTCACCAAAATGTCACATTTTGAATTTTAATCACTTAGGAACAAATCCCATATTTTTCCTAGGTCTATTTAGTGAGATATTAAATTTTAAAGCTCTAGGGTAATTTTAAAATTAAAAAATGTATTTTCTAGCATTTTCACTAAAATAATTATAATAAATCATAGAAAAATCAGAAAATTGCAAAATTTGCTTCTCTGATTTCCTTGATATCAGAGAGATTTTTGAAAAACATAAAATTCATTTTTTAACATTTATTTTATTTTTAAATTAATTAATACTCCAAAATTAAAATAATTATAATAAAAATAATATAATTCAAAAATCACCAAAATTAGTCCAAGTGGTCCTCTGGTCATTAGGAATGTCCCCTAATTTTCTTAAGGACAGAAACTTTCCCTTGGTCATGTTATCAAATTTTCCTTGAAAATCTCTATTTTCTACTAAAAATAATTATATAAATAAATTAAATACAGAAAAATCACATTTTCTCCTCTCATGTCTTTATTGACATATGAGTGAAGTCACATAAAAATTTCAAGTTCATTTGAGTTCAATTTAGTGAGTTATAAAATTATTAAGCTTAAAGGGTAAAATGGTAATTAAAATTTTAACCCTTAATTAAAACTTTAGGTTTAATAAAAAAATTAACAAGTAAAATATTTGATCCTAACCTGATTTGGATGATTGAAATTTAATAATTGAAGGGTAGAAACCCATTAAGCAATTTAAAATGATTAAACTTTAATTAAATAATCGATTAAATTTGGAAGAATAATAAAATTGGAATTATTAAAATAGGGATATTATTAGGGAGAGATTTATTCTTTAATTTAAAAATCCCTAAATTAATCATTTCATTAATGTTTAACTCTTAATTAAAATGATAATTCAAATTTAAAACATTGAAAGACTTAATCATTAAACTAAAATTAAATAATTGAACTCTTTAATTAAAATTAAAATGAATAAAATTAAAATTAAATTAAATTAAAAATTAAATTAAATTAAATTAAATCAAATTAAATTAAAAAATTAAATTAAATCTAAATTAATTCAAATGTAACATCAAAATCAAAACTAAATTGAATTAAATTGAATTAAATTAAATTAAATTAAATTAAATTGAATTAAGTTGAATTAAATAACATCACCTAAGACATAAAGAACTCAAAAATAAATCTAAAATAACTTGAACACTATTCCAAACTTAAATCATTAATTTGAACTTAAATTTGAATCACAAATCATTAAATATCATTTTGCCCTTAGGAGCTTTAGTTATCATAACTCCTAAACAGAACATTAAAATGAAATGTTACTTCACTTATAGGACATTCAAATGTCCTAGTTCACTGAGCAAGTTAACAAAACTTGAAAATCTCGGACGATCGATTCATTTACACAATTAAATTCATTTGGACTTAAAACAATCCTAGAAATATTGAAAAGATGTTTAAGATTCTTCTTAAGCACTTCCTCGATATGATAGGATATTTACAAGAACAATTGAACTTAATTGTTCTTTGATGAAGAAAATCGTCTTCAAACTAAAAACACAAAGAACCTAGACGTCATAGGAAATGACTAGCTATAGGATTAGGAATTTGGTAGAAAACCATAACCCTTTCCCTTAGCTTTACCTAGGAACTTGCTTAAATATTCTAATTGTGTTTTAAGTGCAGCTTGGGATGACGGGAAGACCCTCCAGGTACGCTTTTATTGCGATTTATTTTATTGCAATTTATTTAATCGCACCGCACTTATTTTTCTTGCATGATAAACAACAGTTGCATGAAAGCCTACACCTTTAGGACAGAAACCAAAACTGAAACCCATAACTAAAATAAAAGACACTACAAGATAAAATTCACCTCCACAACATTTCAAAATATAAGACAACTCAAAATTTAATCACAAACAGAACACAAAACTACAACTACGACTAAATTAAAACGTCCCGTTGGATGATCGGGAATACCTCGGATGATGTAACCTACGTGTTGCTAATCGGGATTTCCACGGTCTAAATGAAAGTGTGGAACTCATTCGATTGAGTTTAGCAAATTCATCCGGACTAAGTGAATCCGATAAAAATAATGATGCCGGAAGGATGGAACCGTGGGATCTTAACCGGTGTTGTTATAATCAACTTTAAGATTTGTTTTAATTAAAACACAAAAAACACTTGGAAATTAAGACTTCTCTAAACCAAAACACTTTTCTCATCCCCCGATTTATGATTTCTAAAACTAAACCTCTCGCAACAACAAGGAGCTCGGAGCATGGTGGGCGCAGCACGGCCATCGTCGTCAGCAAAACTTGAACCTACATCAGCAAAACTATTCCTAGAATTAAACAACAAAGCCATAGGACTTCGAGGTAGTTTGCCTAGTGCAACATAAATCCTCAACTCTTCGTTAGGCATTTGCATTGCAAATTAAGCCCTAACCGGTCTTAGGATTCCGAGGTAGTCGTCCGATACGACATAAACCCTCATATCTTCGAGGCTATTTGTATGAATTTATCATACGAATATAAGCCCTAATTAATTAAAGTTGGCAAGATTAAAACATTAAATAAACATTAGGACTTTCCTAAATCCAAGCCAAACAATAGGATAGTCGGGAAATTACCGAAGTCCGCTTCGAATCTGTGATTTCTCCTACTTTTCTTCCTTTGGATTCCCAAAATAAAATGTTCCAAATTTGATCCATTCCCTATTGAAATTCCAAAATTCAATCCTTGAAAACTTAAACTTTGAAATTCTTGAGAGCAGAATTATTGATTATTATCGAGAGTTTTCTTAGGTGATTCCCGTCACTTAAGATGTAATTAACTATAGGGGCTTGCCCTTATAGGGAATTTTAAAGAACCTGAGTAATATAAACCCCGTTTAATATTTTCATATTAAGCGAGGAATTTGTCGGCTTATAAAATTGGTTCGCGGACCAAACGGATGTCACAAATCTTCTAGTTTATTTAACCGAGCCCCACCATCAAGCAGTGTGTCTATCCTTAGGGATAGATACACGGTTTGCGGTGCGGTGCTCGTTTATATAAACTATTTGGGATGTGAGATCGGTTTGATTTCATATCTTAAAATCTTCAATTTAAAATTATTTTCAAAATCAAATACTACTTTTTCAAATTATTTATCTAAACTAAATTTAAAATTCGCCGACAACTTCTGTTAGGCGACCCCTTTTTAAAATATCACACAACCTAAAAATATGCCGACAAACTTCTGGCGACTCCGCTGGGGACAATTCCTCTCTCCATTCTAATCAGACAATTCTGCTTTCAAAAATCGGTAGTGCATCCATGTCCCTTATGGATCGAACTACCCTTCTTTTCGTTGGGATACTATGTTCATTTCCACCTTGAACAAGTATAACCAACATTCTCTCGGATTTAGGAGCCACTGTTTAGACACCTCTAAACATGAGAGGTTCCGAGATCCTTTTACCTCATTTCTGAGGTGGGGTGGACCCCCAATAGGTGTTAGTTTAGGAGTGATCCTTCGAGTCGAGAAGTCTTGCTTAAGACTCTCTTTTCCTTCCCAACTCCGATTCAGATTCCTCACCTTCTCTACACCTTTGAACACTCCGTTCTAAATAAACAAACCCTCTAATAAGTGATTCTTTTAATAAGTGATTCCTTCTTATAAATACATGAACATGAATGAGTTCGGACTCTTTTCAATTCCTTTCTTTTCGTCCTAAAGAAAAGAAGCATAACTTGGGACTGACAACCAGAATCTACCCTGCAGAAATGGAAGCCCCGAAACTGATTTTCTCTTTTACCAATGGACTGGACCTCGCTGTCTATAAGGATGAGCTCGCCCGACAATGGAATCATCCGATTTGGACAAGGATTTGAAAACACGAACGTCAAGATCACCGACGTCTCCCTCTTTGCACCGATGAACAAGGTGTCCGAAGCCGAGGAGCCGCCGCTCGAGTTCAACCTTAGGTCGACCCGAGAATTCCCTCCTCTCGCAAAGGATCCCGACTAAGAGGAGTACCGATGTCCATAGAAGGACCGTTATCTCCACCCCCACCTGGTCTAGTTGTTTCGCACCTACCCCGACTTTTGCCAAATCAAAGGGGAAAGAAATCCAGAATTATGATGGACCTCGTTACCATGGAGGGTACGGATCTTCTCGTAAGACCTTCCGTTTTCGAAATCGGGTCCAGTTCAAAGATTCCGTCACCGACAAAGACCCAAAGAAGAAACGAAATAGAAGGATCGCTAAAGAAGCTAGTAGCCGCTGAAATTGCTTTCCTAGAGGAAATTCCAGAATCGCGTAATATACACCGCTGCTCGAATACATACCACTCTTGGGAGGAAGCGGGTTTCATCCCCTCTCCGCCGCAGAAGATGAAGAAAACATTCGCAAGATTGTCGCCACATTACCACAGACCCGCATATTACAACGATAGCCGCAAGAAAAGAACTAGAACTACGCCGTTTGCTCGACCGCAAACTTTGGTAGAAAAGTTAGCAAAGAAGGAAAACCGCCCGTATCGGAAATTCTACGAAGGATAGGGCGGGTGCCGACCGAATCCCGTCTTGGGCCCCGAGTAGAACCCGCCATCATGACGGTAAAAGCCAAGTAAAAGAATGAAGGCTAGTCCACCCGTTGTCGTCTCGGGATTACAGATTAGGAGGATACCACCTTCCAGACATTTGGCCGACGGCACCATCCGGTCCTAGACCTTCCGTCGCTAGAAGGATGGTATGGCGTCCCACTACCGGCGCAGTTGAGATTGAAACGAGCAGCTCGAGAAAGAAAGTCTCGCCAGGAGACTTGAATCGAAGAAAGTGCTACCGCGATGAAGGGGACCCGAGCAGCTATCGCACGACAACCACGAAGACACACGAAAGCCCCGCTAGAAGATGCCATGGAAAAGTCGAGAACCGATATCCGACGATCGGCAAAAGAAAGAGAAGAAAAGTTCGGAGACGAGATTGATTCATCGGAATTCATGGACGACGAATACGCGAAATCAACATGGTCGAGACACGAGCTTCATCGCCTTCGCAAGGTGCTCCCGCGACCGCAGAAGAGAGGAGCCGAACCGATGAGAAGGCGACTTCGGAGAAAAGACGACACGATCGCTCAAATGGCGAAAAGGATGGAAGAGATGGCCGTAGCTCGGCCACTCTCCGGAGTCAAGTACAACCACAAAGGGAAACACCCCGAAGTCATTCACATCGTAGACGGAGGAAAGGAGATTACGTCCGTCAATGGGGATGATCAGTCGAAAAGGATACAACACAAAGTATGATTCCCGAAAAGGATATCAAGAACTTGGTGGAATAGCAGAATGCGAGAAGCCTTAGCACAATCGAAGAGCGGGACATCCATTCGGACGGTAGACCTTACCTGTAAGAATTCGACGCCGTCCAATACCATAAAGGCTTCGTACCACCTCTCGTTCAAGACCTTCGACGGAACCGGGAACCCTCGACAGGCATGTGGCACACTTTCGTGCCGGTTGTTGCAATGCCGGCGGGAGCGATGCATTACTCTTCCGACGGTTCGTCGCCAGTCCGTCGAGAATCGCCTTCGACCGGGTATGCGGAATTACCAAATGGTTCGGTGAAGACGTTCTCGGAGCTAGAGAACCTCTTCATCAAGCGATTCTGTCGGAGCTCGCATCACATCACTATAGGTGATTTAGTGGTAGAGAAGCGAAGCCGAATGAAACTTTGGTGGATTACATACTTCGATGGAGGAACCTAAGTATGAAGTGAGAGCCACAATCACAAGAACGAAGATGCAATCGGCATTTTACTAAAAAGCATCCATGGCCCGATAGCACTTCTCCTCAAGGGATTTACTATTAAGACTTTCGAGAAGTTGTTAAGCAAGGCCGGAAGCTTGCAAGAGGAGGCAAAGCAATTAAGTTTCACCGATAAAACAGACAAACAAAAGCCTGTAAAGACTTTTGAAAAGAAATCCGGGATAGTTGCAGCAGCTTGACAAAGGCAAGCAACCGATGCAAATACCACCGTAACGGCCGCAAGCAACCACAACAGAATTACCAGCAACCCCGGCCCAGCTATCGACTCATCTCCGCAATGATGAACAACCACCTCGTCCGCAACGTACATTAAGAGAGCTTTTGAGCGAGAGAATATCCATTCAAGAATGAAGCAGATGCCGAAAATGTTCCGTAGTTTGATGAAGACTCCGCATTTCCAACTCGCGGAGCCTAAAAGACCGGAGGAAGTCAACAAGAAAGGTGATCCCAACTTTTGCCCTTACCACCTGGATGCTTCGGGCACAAAATAGAAGATTGCATTACCTTCAAAAGTTGGCTTAATGACAACCCGCGGAAAGGGAATATAACGATCCCGAAGGAGTACATGAAGGAACCCCGTAAAGGAGGTTCCGTCAATGTTGTCTCGACCGATCCCATCATTCCGATAGATCCCTATACGACCGACGATGGATGGACTACCGCTTGGACGAGGTCTTCGAAAAGATTTTAGACAAAGCATCCAAACCGCTTCGGTGCGAGCTTCAATTCGGAGTTTGAAACCCGTTAAGCCGATACTATCACTTGCGATAGAAGAACCACCTCAACAGGAGACGATTGAAGAAAAGAAGAAAATCGACGAAGAAGAGAAGACCGAGGCACCTAAGGCTAGTACTAGGGGCCGCTTATCCTAGGATAGTTGTTTCCGATTCGGGGAGAAATCCCTCGAACCCCCGACTCGTATGATTATCTCGCTCACTTCGGTGGGATCATATAATGATAAGGGTGATGGCGTTGGCTACGTTTTGATCAGTTTCTAACGATTACGTAACTAACGATAATCCGGATATCGATTTCGATACCAACGACAATTCTCAAATCATACACGATCTCGACGAGCAAAATAATGAAGAAGACATCCATCAAGGAGGCTACGAGAGTTCAACAAGCAACGAATCTATTTGCGAGTTTCGAGGAGCTCCAGTCACGATAGAGTTAGAGCCTTCAGACTCTGAAGCTAATCTAGAAGAGCCTGTCATTCCGATTCAAGAAGAGACACCGGCAAGCTCAACAATAGATTCAGAAGAAATTACAGAAGTCAACTTAAGGAGTGGAAAAGTTCTACCTCCGAGAATGGGTCCAAAAGACAAAGGAAAGCAGGTGGTTGTTCGAGAAGAACCAACCCCGGCAGAAGAAATACCCATTCGAGAAGAAGCAAAGACACATGAAAACAAAGTGGATTACAACGTGCTAGCCCATCTTAGGAAACTACTAGCCAAACTGAGCATCTACGATGCTCTCATCTTATCAAAGGAGATGAGAGAAGCTCTGATCAAGGCCTTACTTGATCCGGAAATTTGCTTAGCTCAAATGGCTGGAGATTCCTTAGATGAGGTTTGCTCGTTAAAGGAACAACGAGGTGTTACCTTCACTGGACGATGACCTACTACTTGGAACAACAGACCACAACCGACCATTGTACATTTCGCTACAATCGGGAAGTTTACGCTCTCCGCAGTATTGGTGGATCCAGGAGCATCAATCAATATAATGAATCTTCGAACGCTAGCATACTTGGAAATTGATGCTCGCGAGCTCGAGCGCGACAAAATGTTATTAAGAGGATTCAACCAGTAAAGGAGAAAGAGCCCTCGGCTCAATAACACTGCTAATGAAGACCGGTGACTTAGCAAAGACAACCGCGAAATTTCACATAATTGATTCGAAACGTCATTCAACGCTCTACTCGGGCCGACCATGGATACATGAAAACAGGATGGTACCATCATCTCTACATCGGTGCATCAAATACTACGATGGAGGGGAACAGTGCATCAAAGGTGACTTACAACCATTCTCCGTACATGAAATTGGAATCCACGAGGATGCAGCTTATTATGCACCACCGAAGAAAACGATATTCTCCAGAGATACCATAACAAATGAAGCAAAGGAAATTTGGGACAACGAAGAACCTGAAATTCTAGTCCAACAGTCACTCACCACTCCCTTACGGCGAGATGGTGAAGGTTTCTCCACAACTCGCATCCGAGGTCGAGGCCGGGGACGAGGTCGTGGCAGAGACATTAGGACAATTGGACAGAGGAAACCAGCCATTAATGTCGATTGGGAAGATAGTTCTGAAGAAGAAAAAGAAATCAAACAAGAAATCAAACAAGAAGCAGCGACAATAAGTCAGAAGAAGCCGCAATTCAGAATCCCTCTCGAAGATGAAAGAAACGAAGAATATAAATCAATGTACGAGAAGATTAACCACTACGTACATACTATGACCCTGACCCCGATCCATTCTAATAAGGTTGAGGGTATGGAGGTCAAAGAGGTACGTAGCGGTGGTGCAAAACCCATCAAATTCTACCGTGGTGCTCCTTCCTCCAAAACTGAAAATAATGTACAACTCGAAGATGCTACTTCATCGAATTAATGGAATTGCCTTTTGAGTGGTACTCTCCCTGTGTTCAAAATTTAATTCAACGTGGTTTCTTACCTCGACAATGGACAAAAGGTCAATCACAACGTTTTGAAAATTTATGGAATAACTCCGGTCGTCCACCCAATTCGAAGCATGGTCTCGGATTCGGCACAGTAGGATCAGTTGATGATACTGAATTTTGCTTGGTTGTCACTTGCGAATCTAATGAAAACCGCATGGAAACTACGGACGAACTCGAAGATTTACAAATTGGAGACGCTCCACCAGAATTCGAAGAAGAAATCAAATCTACGATAGATGAGTTAACGGAAGTTAACTTAGGTACTAGCGAAGAGCCTAGACCTACCTTTGTTAGCTCCTTACTCAATAAAGAAGACTCGAAGAAATAATCAAGTTATTAATGGAATTTAAAGACTGTTTTGCTTGGAGCTACGATGAGATGCCGTGATTAGCTCCAGAGGTCGCAGTCCATAAGCTAGGAGTGGATCCTACTTCGGTCCCAGTCAGACAAGGTCCCAGAAGAATGCGTCTAGAAGTCGAACAACAAGTCATAGCTGAAGTTAAAAAGCTAATAGACGCTAAATTTGTCCGTGAAGAACAATACCCAACTTGGCTAGCCAATGTAGTCCCAGTCAGAAAGAAGAATGGTCGGATCGAATTTGTGTGGATTTCGCAGATTTAAACAAGGCATGTCCGAAAGATGAATTCCCTTTACCGATCCCGTAATTAATGATCGACATTGCTTCAACACATGAAATATTCTCATTCATGGATGGATCTTCGGGATACAACCAAATAAAAATGGCTCCGGAAGATGAAAAGCTTACAGACATTCGTAACGCCGATCGGAGTATTTTGCTACACAAGTGATGCCATTCGGATCGAAGAATGCAGGAGCAACCTACCGAAGAGCAATGACAAGAATTTTTGATGATCTCATCCATAATCAAGTCGAATGCTACGTGGACGATGTGGTCATCAAAAGCAAAGTAAAGGACAACCACTTGTATGATTTGAGAATTGTTTTCGAACGATTAAGACAATTTAACCTTAAGATGAATCCCTTAAAATGCGCCTTCGGCGTCACCTCCGGAAATTCTTAGGATTCGTTGTCCGACATCGTGGAATTGAAATCGACCCGGAGAAGATTAAAGCCATCTTAGAAATGCCGCCTCCCAAAACCTTAAAACAACTACGATCTTTTCAAGGGAAGCCGGCATATCTTCGACGCTTTATCTCAAACCCGTCGGTAGGTGTCAGCCTTTCTCGGCACTAGTTAAAAAGGACGCCAAATTTATTTGGGAAGAGAAATGCCGTAGGGCCTTCGAGGACATTAAACAATATTTAATGACACCTCCTCGTCTTAGCGACCCCAGCCTCGTGTAGACCGCTAATACTTTATACCGCGGCTTTAGACGACTCTCTCGGAGCCATGTTAGCCTGTGTCAATGATGAGGGTAAAGAAAATGCTCTTTACTACTTAAGCCGTCGTTTATCGCCGACGGAAATAAGGTATCCCGCAATTGAAAAGCATTGTTTGGCCCCGATCTTCGCCGCTCAAAAGCTCGGGCATTACATGCTTTCTCATAAGGTCAACCCGATCTCGAAGTTTAATCCATCGCAATACTCGATGACTCGTCCAACGCTTTCCGGCGGACTTGCCGGATGGTCAATGATATTATTGCAATTCGATATAACTTTCGTGCCTCTCCGTGCCGTAAAGGGACAAGTCTTAGCAGAACTTCCTCGCAAAGACACCCTTTGCCGGCGAATCTCCTCTCAATGACGATCCGCAGATGAACAAATAATGAACCTAGAAGACCTTGATGATCGACGTTGGGAATTGTATTTCGACGGAGCATCTTCAACACACAAAGACGAAGAATCGCAAGTGATAGTGCCCGGTAAGGCAGGAATCGGGCTAATCTTTATAACACCGGAGCGGGGGATGTTAAGATACTCCTACCACTACGATGAACCATGTACAAACAACGAAGCGGAATACGAAGCCCTCATAACGGGACTGGAATTAACCATTCAAATGGGGATAACGGACATCAACATCTACGGGGATTCACGAGCTAATCATTCAACGGATCGCCGGACAATACAGAATTTTAAAACCAAGACTCGAGCAATACTTCCAAGATGCCATACAAATTGTTGGAACAGATTCCAAATGTGACAATCTACAAAATTCCCGTAAAAGAAAACGCTTTAGCGGATGCTTTAGCTCGTCTCGCAAAAGAATTTGCCTCGTTTGCAAGATGAATCGGTGGAAGTGTCAATTCACGGACGTCGAGTCCTATCACAGCTCGACATAGACACGATACACAAATCGAAAAGGAAAAAGGATCGATTGCATAAAGTGATGAGAAAACACGGAAGATTGGCGACAACCATTAATAGATTACCTGCAAACAGGAAAACTACCAGATGATAGGTCGTTAGCCCATCAGATCAAGAAAAGAACTCTGTCCTACGCATTAATAAACAATACGTTATACAGAAGGTCTTTTGATCAAATGTGGCTAAGGTGCCTAAGCGGGTCCGAGGCCCGTGAAATTGTTAAAGAGGTACATTCGGGACTCCGTGGCGCTCACCGCCGGGTCCAAAGATGAAAATGAAAATTAAAAGACTAGGGTACTACCGGCCCTCGATGATGACCGACCGCATGAAAATCGCCAAGAGCCGTCACCAATGCCAAGTGCACGGAGTGGTTCTACACCAACCTCCAAATGTGCTACATCCGACAATTGCGTCGTGGCCATTCGAATGTTGGGGCACGAATATAGTGGGTCCAATAGAACCACCATCGTCAAAAGGACATCGCTTCATTCTTGCGGCTACAGATTACTTTTCCAAGTGGGCAGAGGCAGTTCCACTTAGAGAAGTGAAAGCACATCACGTACTACAATTTTTCAAGAACCAAGTTGTTTACCGTTTCGGAGTGCCGCGCAATCATCTCGTATAATGGGTCGGCATTCGTAAGCACACAAATCAACAATTTTGTCGAGAGACATGGAATCGACCGGCGATACTCAACAATTTACTACCCAAGAGCAAACGGCCTCGCTCGAGGCTTTTAATAAAACTCTAGTTCAAATTTTAAAGAAAACCTTGGACGATAATAAGAGAAATTGGCACGAGAAGTTGTTAGAAGCCTTATGGGCCTACCGGACAACCTTCGTAACTCCTACGCAAGCTACACCTTACGCTCTCGGTGTATGGGTCCGAGGCGATGTTACCTTTAGAGGTTCGACTTCCTTCACTCGTAATTGCAGCTTGCAAATAAAATCACTATAGAAGAAAATGCCGAACTACGACTAGAAGAATTGGAAAGCCTCGGAAGGGAAAAGACTTTCGACACAAGCAGAATTTGGAACTATATCAAGCCAAGATGATCCAAGCCCATGACAATTAGTCCGTCCAAGGACATTCAAGGTCGGTGACTTAGTTCGTAGTACTCGAAAGACCTATTCTTTCACATCGCAAGATAGGTGGTAAATTTGAACCGACTTGGGAAGGGCCATTTGTGGTCGAGACAGTTTACTCAGGAGGTTCCTACCAGCTAGTGAATTGCCAGGGAGAACGACATATGCTTCCGATCAATGGACGATACTTGAAAAAGTATTACGCTACCTGATGTTTCGAAGGAATGAACTTTCCATCCCTAGAAGCACGGGTGAAGTGATTACTTATGACTCGGGTCCGAACCCAAAAATAACAAAAATGTGCTAAAATAAATAAAATCTCGATAATAAAATTTTCCTTGTTTTCTTTTCCAAATCAAAATCTCTTACCTGATCTTATCCCACTTCATTCCTGCTAAGTTTAAAAATATAAGAATAAAAAAAATGTCTTTAATAAACATTTTCTTAATGTTCTTGTTCTTAGTACAGCCCCTGATCCTTTTCCTTGTCTTTTCGCAGGGAAATGTCGAGCGGGCGGTTGGTCTTGAACTTTAAGAATGGCGTAAGCCTTGCACTCGATGAAAAGAGGGTGAAAGATGGAGCGGTAATCGAGATTGACTCGGATTTCGCACCGGCGAGCCTACAAGACGAGGAAAGTGACTCGGGTCCCGGTCGACCGAGAAGAACCGCCCGACATACGATGATGAAAGTGGGTGGCCCAAGCCACCAATCCAAAGAACAAGAAAAGAAAGACAAATATTGAAGAAGATAAGAAAATGAAGTCTGTAGTCGCTACAGCAGAGGGCAGGCTTGTCAGCGCCGCGCCCACAGAGATTCAAGAAGTTCGGAAAGCTACTCTCACAGCAACGCAACGAAGAAATAAAAATCGCCGTATCCGCAAGATGTTAACTAAATTAGCAGCGGACCAGCGCGACGAGGCAGTTGCTACTGCCAGTACATATACTTCAAGGACACCAGTTCACCAGGGACCTGAAGAAAGGAGACCAGCTCCGAGGATAACAAAAGAGACCAGGGAAATCTCAAGAAGAACAGAAGAAAGAAGGCTACCACGCCACCGGATAGAACCACCAATGATGCATGACCTTGTTGCAGAAGCAACCCCGGGGGATGTCCCGACAGGCATCATCCCTGAGGAGCCGAGGTATGCAGGAGAACGTGAAGGGATTGAACCGTATATTCCACAAGTACGTCACTGTGCCTCGCCATCTCGGATCATTCCGAATACGAGCTGGAGAGAATGCAGAATGTTGAAAAGAAAACCTTCGAATACTTCGAGAGAATTAGAGGCGAAGAATCAATATACCTGGAGGGCCTCGAGCTACATACGGACGTATTCTCGTGGTATGAATAACGAAGCAAATCGTGGATTGCATCCGGGATTTGAAAAGAATGGGCCGAGCAGGCCGCCTAAGGGAAAACACATACTCGTAACCCCGGAGATGGATGCCGTGGAAAGGAAGAATCACAATACAATGTGGATGCTCGTTACAACTTTGCGGAGGACAGGAAGGGAAACCCACCGGAATACTCCGTCATGGGCAAGTGGATCCGATGCCATTAGTCATCAAGATAATGGTAAAGAGATTGATAACATGGAGGGTACCGCAGCAGATTGCATACCCAATAACTCGCATTATCAACATCTACAAACAGGGTGACTACATACCCCCACACATAGTTTTGGGGTTCAAGATGTTACATCTAAAACTTCAAAATTCCAATTTTCATTTCAAATCAAATCCTTCAAATTAATCTTAACAAACTTCAATCTAAATTCGAAACTCCAAATCAAATCTAAACTCACACATCACGACTAAATACGAAACAAAATAAAAATCTAAATCGAAATTCTCCCAAATCATGTGATCAGATTCACCTCCTTTTCCTTCTACCGAGAGTTCAAGAATTCCGCTTCCAGAGATATACTTGACACTCCCCTACCGAAGTTTTCTACTTCGTCCTAAGTTTGTTACTCGACATCCGTGTCGTTTCGTTGGATCGCTTCTGGCCAACACCAATACGCGCGGTGTGCTCCGCCACCACCACACCTATTGGGGGTCCACGCGAGTTGACCTCATTTTTGATTAGTCTTCTTCTTCTTTGAAGCTAGATCTAGCCTTAAAGTCAATTCATCTTAAATGGCGATTAGAATCGGGACCCACCTTTTAGAAATTCAAACCACTTCCAAACTCCCCGCAAACTCCACAAACTCGACTCTCATAGACCCCTAATCACCTAGAGGGTTGAAATCAAATGCAAGCCTTTAGCCGACGAGTTCTATAGACTTCGGGGCCTAGGATCGCCCTGGCATTCGGTCCGGTGAAGGGTCACTGCACACACACTACACCTACACACTACACTTTCACACACTTCCTAAAACACACCCATACTCCGACTTGACTTCCCGACTCATGTAGGTGATTCACATGGATGGTCCTTAACCCTAAGCCTGACGCAGTGGTTGGGGAACAACATGGGCCGAATGCCTCAAATGAGTCCCTTCATGGCTCATGTGGGCTTCGATATGGGCTTCATGGCTCAACCAAAATGATTTCATTCCACTTACATCCACCCAATCTTCAATTTTCCAAATTTTCAATTCTTGACCCCGGACCCTACACCCGCTAACCTACCCAAAGCCCTCGAATACCCCAAATTTCTCAAAAAAATTTCCAAATCACCCAAAATTCTCCAAAATCATTCCCAAACATTTCTACATCACTCAAATTGATCATCATCCATACCCAAAAATATCAAAATCCCAAAAATACCTCCCAATACTCCTCCAAATACCCAAAATACCCTCTTTAGCCAAAAAATCCAAAAATCAGAAAATTCCCAGAAATTCCAGAAAATCCCAAATATTCCCAATTTCATTTTGTTCAACTACACCATGGGCCAATTTTGTTAATTTACCCCACTTTTATCAAAACCCCCAATTTGACCCATTTTAACCTAAAGTAAACCCAATGTCAAACCTAACCTACCCAATTGACCTAAATTCTGGTCCAATTCAATTCTAAACTTCAATTCAACATCCCCAACAATTTAGACCAAATCCAAGCCCAACTTGATTGAAATTTGGATCCAATTTCACTTTTGGCCTTAAAGCCCAATTTGGACCCATGACCCAAACTTGACCCAAACTCACCCAATTCAACTCCAATTAACCCCAAATCTTTTCTAAACCTTCCTTAACATCCCCATAAACAAAAAACTAACATGATTTGCCCATGATTTATCCAAACCCTACTCAAATTCAACCCAGTTAAAAGGCCCATTTTTGACCTAAACCCAAACCTAACCCAAATGAGCCCAAAACCCCAAAATCAAAACTCATCAAAAAGCCAAAACCTCTTGAAACACTCCCATAAACATTTCCCAACATTAATTTTATATCAATTTCAACTCTAGCCCAACATTGGCCCAAGTTAGCCCAATTTGACCTACATAGGCCCACTTACCAATTAAACCCAAATTCAAACCAATTCAAGTCCAAATCACACCAAATGGACTCCAAACCACTCATGACACATCCCTAAACCAAACTCAACAATTATTCTGGGCTCCAAGCCTTTACCAAAATTTCATCCCAAAATCCATTTTAAAATTCAAAAGCCCACTTCCCTAAACCATTTTAAAAGCCCATCCTTTACAAAATTCAAAAAGCCCAAATTCATCTAAAGCCCACATGACACTTCCTTTCATCATCCATTTAATCAAAATCACCCCTAAGTTTCAAGTAAATCATCAATTAAACCCTTCCAAATCAAGCTTCATGCAAATTTTCACCAAAATATCCAAAATTCTTAAAACCCATTTTTATGAAATCGACCCAACCTTTTCCCAAGCCAAATGGAGCCACGGAGCCATGCACAAGCCATATGCAAGCCATGAGAGCCTCTTTTATGTCACCATGCCATTTTGGGCAAAAGGAGGAGACTCTTTCCTTAATTCCTAAAGGTGATTAACCACTCCTACGATTCCCCTTAACCATGCTTATGCCTAATTGTGCTTGGATGGTGACTTCGACCCTACCGATTATGCCGAGCCAAATCACTTTTCCTCACCAAAACCAGACCTTGGGCGGTGGCACCTAGCCCAAATGGGTAGCTGACCCATTTAGGTCCAAATTTAGCCATGCCCCCATTCCTTCTAAATCAAACTCCTTTACACTTGGCCATTGCCAATTGCTTCGCACAAACACCTGCCCCCGACTCCACCTCGACCCCGAGGGTGACCCGTTCGCCCGCCGCCCACCCCGCCGAAAATCTCCATGGCCGAGAAGTCCAAGTCAATCCAAGCTTGGAATTCTCACCGTCGAGCCGCCCCATGCCCAACGTCATCAAGTAGATCGTTCTTCACTTGCCATGAGCACCGATCCTGCCCCCCTCAACTCCCCGGAGGCCTTCCACCCCGCCTATTTAAACTCCCCACCCTCGGCCATGAGAGGGGCTGAAACAAACCTAAGGAAACTCCTCCGCCAAAATTGTTCCACTACTCCCCATACACAAAGCACTTGATCCCCACCGAAATCCCCTCGCCATTTCTTCTCTCGTAAGCTCAATTTCAGAGTCGAAATTCCACTCAAAACCAGACACTTCTCCACAAAGGATCAATTCTCAAATTGATTGGTCCTACACCTTCACCGTACCAAGAGAAGGTGTCCACCAAAGAAAAGCCCCATCTCCAGCACCAGCTTGTTCCGTAATTCAAAGGTTGTGATCAAATTTCGTGGAAATCACACCTGTGCAACTCGTCCCTCACATCCCTGTGCTTCATCCCTAGCCTCCCCGTGCCTCCAACGAACGTGCCGAGCACTTGATTGAGGCTTCACCTCTCGTAGCTAAGGTATGGTCCCCACTCTTCCTCCCGAGCGCTTCGAACATTCTCCATTTTTATTGCGTAAATTTCATCCCACATAAACCGTATGGATGTGTTCGTCTTTTCAAGACGAATCCATGTAGCATAAGAACATGAAAATCCATTGAGTATCGAGTGAGATATTACGGATTTAGTGGGACGGCTCTCGGCGAGGACACTTCGGGGACGATGAACGGATGCCGTCCATTTAATACACGGGCGGACGGACGCGCCAGATCGCGTCGCATCGAAGACGGAAGACATGGGCCGGGTCCCGGAGCGCCGACGCGGATGGCGGCGCGAATGAGATCGTGACGCGTGTGCCTTCGGAGATGTTAAGGATGACGCGGCGCCTCGCGTGGATAAGTAGAAAATTAGGGGTATTTTCATTTATTTAATTCCTAAACTTCAAAATCCATAACTTTGTGTAGGAAAATCATAAAAATAAAATAAAAATACCCTCTTGCTCAGTGAACAGAGGAGAATACGTGTGGAAAAGAAATCATTTAATTTCATCAAGTATCTTATTTTTTATAATTTATTTACTCCCTGCATTGTTTTAATTCTCCATGCATTCATACAATTCACCATGGCATGAGACCATAGGGTTTTTGAAGCCTCTGAACTTGGGAACATTCCCTGAATTTTCCAAGGTCGTAGGCCATCTCTCTGAAAAGTTATTTATTTTTCAAATGCATGTTGCTGTTTTGAGTATTTTAATTCCAAAAATTAGCATGTTGTGAAATAAATTCTAGAAAATTTGGTGATGTTCCTTATGACTAGAGAACCCTAGGAAAAATAGGCTTTGAGTTAGTTCATTTTAGACAACCCTAATCGCTTAAACACTCAAAATAGGTCTCTCAATTAATTAGAGTTAACCATAGATCAAATTGACTTGAAATCAATTCTCCACTGACCTTTAGTATCAGAGGAACCCACCATAAAAGTTTGAAGTCAATTGGACTTGGTTAGCCCTATTAATCGGGTTGATTGCCCATTTACCATTTTAAACTTTAAAAATTCATAACTTTCAAAATATCTTTCAAAAATTCACCAAATCGTTTCTTGAGCCTCTGATATCAGGGAATTTAAGAAAAATTAAAATTTTAATTTTCTAAAAAAAGTTGATTTTTAATATTATTTTAATATTTTTTAATAATTAAAAAATAATAAAAAATCACAAAAATAATAAAATTCACCAAAATGTCACATTTTGAATTTTAATCACTTAGAAACAAACCCCATATTTTTCTTAGGCCTATTTGGTGAAATATTAATTTTTAAAGCTCTGGGTAATTTTAAAAATTAAAAAAATGTTTTCTAGCATTTTCACCAAAAATAATTGTAATAAATCAAAGAAAATCAGAAAATTGTAAAATTTGGTTCTTTGGAATCCTTGATATCAGAGAGAATTTTAAAAAATTATAAAATTCATTTTTCAACATTTATTTTATTTTTAAATTAATTAATACTACAGAATCAAAATAATTCTAATAAATAAAATATAATTCAAAAAAAAAATCACCAAAATTTGGTCCAAGTGGTCCTCTGGTCATTAGGAATGTCCCATAATTTTCTTTAAGGACAGAAACTTTTTCTTGGTCATGTTATTAAATTTTCCTTGGAAATCTCTATTTTCTACCAAAAATAATTATATAAATAAATTAAATACAGAAAAATCACATTTTCTCCTCTCATGTCTTTATTGACACATAAGTGAAGTCACATAAAAATTTCAAGTTCATTTGAGTTCAATTTAGTGAGTTATGAAATTATTAAGCTTGAAGGGCAAAATGAGAATTAAAATCTTAACCCTTTAATTAAAACTTTAGGTTTAATAAAAAAATTAATAGGTAAAATATTTGATCCTAACCTGATCTGGATGATTGAAATTTAATAATTGAAGGGTAGAAACCCATTAAGCAATTTAAAATGATTAAACTTTAATTAAATAATTGATTAAATTTGGAAGAATAATAAAATTTCCAATCAAGTTAAAATAATGGATATTATTAGGTAATAAATTTATTCTTTAATTTAAAAATCCCTAAATTAATCATTTCATTAATGTTTACCTAATTAAAAATGATAATTCAAATTTAAAAATATTAAAAGACTTAATCATTAAAACTAAAATTAAATAATTTAACCTCTTTAATTAAAATTAAATTAAATTAAATTAAATTAAATTAAATCAAATTAAAAATTAAATTAAAAAATTAAATTAAATTAAGAATTAAATTAAATTAAATTAAATTAAAAATTAAATTAAATTAAATAAATTAAATTAAAAATTAAATTAAATTAAATAAATTAAATTAAATTAAATTAAATTAAATCGATGAAATTAAAAATTAAATTAAATCAAATTAATTAATGTAACATCAAACCAAATTAAATTAAATTAAATTAAATTAAATTAAATTAAACTAAATCATATTACATTAAATTAACTTAAGCAAATTAAATTAAATTAAACCACATTACATTAAATTAAATTAAATTAAATTAAATTAAATATAAAGACAATGGTTCAGTCAAAAACAAATCTAAGATAACTTCAACACTATTCCAAACTTAAATCATTAATTAACTTAAATTAATCACAAATCATTAAATATCATTTTTGCCTTTAGAGCTTTTACTATTGTAACTCCTAAATGGTATTAAATGAAATGTTATTTCACTTATGTGACATTCAAATATCCTAGTTCAATTTGTTAAAAGCTAACAAAAACTAAAACTTTAGATGATCGATTCATTTACATAATTAAATTCTCGACTTAAAACAATCCTAAATATCAGCATGCTTAAGATTCTTCTTACCATTTCCTCAATACGATGTGATATTTATAAGAACAATTGAACTTAATCGTTTTTCGATGAAGAAAATCGCCTTCAAACCAAAAACACAAAGAACCTAGACGTCATAGGAAATGACTAAATATATGATTGGGAATTCCGTGTAAAACCATAACCCTTTCCCTTAGCTTTACCTAGAACTCGCTTAAATATTCTAACTGTTTTAAGTGTACTGGGACGACGGGAAGACCTCCTGTGTACGCCTTTATTTTATTGCAATTTACTTTACGACAATTTATTTAATCGCATCGCACTTACTTTTCTTGCATGATAAACAACAACAACAAGATGAAAACCTACACCTTTAGGACAAAACCAAAACTCGAAAACCCATAACTAAATTAAAAGACACTACAAGATAAAATTCACCTCAACAACATTTCAAAATATAAGATAACTCAAAATTTAATCACAAACAACACAAAACTACAACTACAACTAAATTAAAACGTCTCATTGAATGATCTACCATTCTGATGATGTAACCCACGTAGCCGTTAAACGCATTTCACGGCCTAAAATGAAAGTGCGGAACTCATTTAGTTGAGCTTAGCAACTAATCAATCATGAATCCGATAAAAATAATGATGCCGGAAGGATGGAACCGTGATCTTAACCGGTGTCGTTATAATCAACTTCAAGATTTGTTTTTTAATTAAAACACAAAAAAAACACTTTGAAATTAAGACTCCCTCTAAACCAAAACACTTTTCTCATCCCCCGATTTATGACTTCTAAAACTAAACCTCCGCAACAACAAAGGAGCTCGAGTATTTATAAGTAAAACACGGCCATCGTTGTCAAAATGAAAAACTTGAACCGACATCAAGAAAACTTCTAGAATTAAACAAAGCCATAAAGACTTCGAGGTAGCTCGTCTAATGCAACATAAATCCTCAACTCTTCGCGTACCAGATTGCAAATTGCGTCCTAACCGGTCTTAGGATTCCGAGGTAATGTCCGATACGACATAAACCCTCACATCTTCGAGGCTATTTGTATGATTTTATCATATAAATATAAGCCCTTAATTAACTAAAATCGCAAGATTAAAACATTAAATAAACATTAGGACTTTCCTAAATCCAAGCCAAACAATAGGATAATGAGATTATCGAAGTTCGCTTCGAATCCGTAATTTCTCCTCTACTTTTCTTCCTTTGAATTCCCAAAATAAAATGTTCCAAACTCGATCCATTCCCTATCAGATTCAAAAATTCAATTTTTCAAAAACTTAAACTTTCAAATTCTTTGAGAGCGTACCATTTGACTATTATCGAGAGTTTTCTAGGTGACTTCGTCACTTAAGATGAATAACTATGGCTTACCTTATAGGGAATTTTAAAGAACCTGTATTATAAACCCCCGTTTAATGTTTTCTATATTAAGCAGGGAACTTGTCGGCTTATAAAATTGGTCATACGACCAAACGCATGTCACATAAATCTCATGTTTATTTAATCCAGCCCATCATCAAGCAGTTGTGTCTATTCTTCAGATAGATCCACGGTTTGTGGTGCGGTGCTCGTTTATATAAACTATTTGGGATGTGAGATCGGCTTTGATTTCATATCTTAAAACTTTTAAACTTAAAATTATTTTCAAAATCAAATGTTATCTTTTTAAACTATATATTTAAATTAAATTTAAAATATAAAAAATTCTACCACAACTTCGTAGGGCGACCCCTTTTCAAAACACACAACCTAAAAATATGCCGACAATGTTCAAAAATTATTCAAAGAAGAAGAATCGTGGCGTGTCAAGTAAGGACTCCAAGTGTTAAAGCTTCTCCATGATCCTTTAGTTAAACCCTTGTAGTCATCTTCAACGAAAGAGTTATGTAATGTTGTGTTGGTTAAAATCCACCGAAACTGTATTAAAGACATTTAAAGTTACTTAAAGTGACTTAAATTACCTCAATTTAATGATCTAAAAGATTTTTAAGGGTAAGAATGAAGGAAATTAAGAAAAGGTCAATTTACTTCACCATTAAAGATAATTGATCAACAATGCAGACAAACACTTTTATTTACTTTGGATAAACATATGGAAGAGTTAGAAACCTACAAGAGCACCTATTAAATTCATTAAATCCCAACAGAGTTCATATGATTACTTGCAGGCAAGTAACTGATAAGTTTAAAGGATTTGATAATAGTGAAATATATGATATTTTAAAAGCATATTTCCTGATGTATTTTCATCTTTTTTACTAATATTATGCGTTCGAGAAAGTTATTTTGTCTTAATTATGTAAGGGAAAACCCGAACAGAGAATCTAGAGCAAAACTTAACAATAACGAACATGATACAATAATTTCGGACCGACGCCTCTCTGCCTACAAGTCGGCGCGCCCCCGCTTTAACTCCGACGCACCCGCAGTTATGTTCAGTGCCCCCACACCAAGTCCAAAGTACGTATCTCTGATCCCGTGCAACCGCGTCCACAAGTTTGTTCAATTTTCGCCGCATCCGTGTAGTAATCACAATACCCTTGTGCCGGTTCGCGGCGCACGCATCATTCGTAGTACCTATTTTGGCAAGAATTTTCTTGCCTTTGCCTAGCTTTGCCTATGCATGAGGCCGATCTTAGGCATCATGGGCAATTGGTGGCTGTAAGAAAAATACAATTTTGATTAGAGAAAGTTTTCCTTTAGTTTTTCTCCTTCCTTTGGATTGGAACCTTAAGAGGTGAGTTTCCACCACTAAATTCTTTTGAGTTCTCGAGAGATCTATTGTATGAGAGGAAATGTGCTACTCTTATGGAGAGGACAAGTTTTATTTAATGTTATTTCTTTATTTCTTGCAATAAAAAACTGCATAGATTTTGAATCTGTGGTTTTCTCTGTGGTTTTCTCGACAATGCATGGCAAGACTTTTCGTGTCTCTACGTTGTAAGGGTAGAGATTTGCATTGCGGTTTTCTGAGATGATTTTCAATTGACGTTTCTTATGCTTTCATGGCCCATTTGCTGGCTGGACTTCCAATTTTAATTTACTCATAGTCTAGCCAACTAAAATATTAAAAAGTTTTCGTGAAACTACGATTTCTAACCATCGCATATAGGAAATGAATAGTTAACCATAAAATTATAAGAAAATAGATATATTCTAGTGGAGTTCTGCAATTATTCCGTGATTCTCAATAATCATACATATTGCCATGAGGATTAAGGAAGCCTCAACTTTATGGGTTCTAGGTTTTTTTGACCTAGATATAGGCATTAGAAGTAACATATCCCAAATTGGCAATCACGTATGAAAACATTTAAGAAACCACAATCATCAAAATCCCTGAATTCATAGAGGCACAAGCCTCATTAATCTTGAAAGAACTCTTGAGATCTTTTCTGTTTTTTTGTTTCCATTGCCTGCGATCTATTATGTTTTCATTAGAATTAGGATTTCAAACTTTTAGATAACCACCATGCTAGGTTAACTAAATTAGTGAAGTATATATTTTTCTGTGTAATATCGCACTTTTCCCATAATCAGTATTGCATTTCCTTAATCACATTACTACTCGGACAAGTGCACTCGAGTCGTACGACAAACTTATATCCCGCAAATTTGACATCATTATATCTTCATCATTATCTGTGATAATGTTACATTTCAATCCCTAAAGAGGACAACCAACTCCAAAATGATTATATATCCTGATAAAAAAAGGAAATACACACTCCATATGTTGATAAAATACTCACTAGCTTAGGAGCTAATGAAAATTGAAGACAAGTATGTAATTTCACTCTATAAACTATGATATATTTTGGTGGAGGCGAACAAGCTTGGTTGAGGGATTTGACAACCTATCTACAATGTCAATAAAAAATATAACTTATAGAGAAGTATCAAAGAATCTTCAGTGAATGTAAATACTACCTAGTCACCTGTTTTGATAATTTCAGTGGTTTTTGTGGGGTAAGGATTCCTTGGATGCTGGGTTCTCGGAAGAAACTCAATCTGGGCTTTAAGAAAGACAAAAACAACCTACTTTTGGGGAGTCAATAACATCCTATATTAGGGAACAACAACATTTTATAAGAAATAAAACAACATCAAACTACTCAGTGGAAGTCAACAACATCCTACTTCATGCAACAAAAACATGCTTCGGAGGAGGCAACAACAACCTACTTTAGCGGAGGAAAAACAATCTAGTTTAGAGGAGATAAAAATACCCTAAGGCGGAAAAGGTAATAACAACCTCTCGTGGGGTAAAACACTAGCATAAAAGAAATCTTTGACAAGGAGATGAGTGGTGTGCGTTCTCTCCTCCCTCCCCAAAGGGTCTATTTATATGATGAAAAATAGGAATTGGGCACCAAAGTTTAAAAAAAATTCTAAAAATTTACAAGTTTTCTCTCGAAAGTAGCCTCGCGGGTGTAGACGCATGTGCCAATGAACAGCTTGCATAATCGCTTGTGGACCTAGTCCGCACATGGCCACATTCTTTGATTTTCCCTCCCTTCGCCCCCAAACTACCCATACATACCGGGCCAACACAACAACCCAACCTGACCCGATCTATGCCGCACACGCGCATCACTTGCACTACCACTACCATAAGTGCAGCACACTCATCGGTGTATGCACGATTGCACGCCCACACTAAATGGCAGCACGCCGCACGCACTCCACTCTATTGCCGTGCGACCGTATTCCCATTACCAAGTGCGTGAGAGCGTGTGCCTACGCCATCACCATCATGCAGCCAAGCCCGTGCACACTCCCGCATTCTCATGAGCATGTTTGACCGTGCACACACGAGACTATGCACTCATGCACGATCGCGAGCGAGCACATGACAAAGAATCAAATTTCCACCCACTTATACACGCGTGTTTTTGTATTTTTCAATTGTGCTTGTACCTACTTATAGACCCCATCATATCATTAAGCACATAATTATACTATTTTTTTCTCAAATGGACATACACATGCTTTTCCTATACATACATGCGTATGCACTCGAACGATTGTTTATACTACGAGCAATTACATTATCAAGTATTTTACAAAAGTGTTTAATTTATCAATTTTTGCATGCTAGGTTCACTTTTTCATTTTAAAGCTCCATGAAGCATCATTATAAGATATTTCTTGTTTATTCAGAATACAAATTATTGGGCATCTAAAATCACTACCTAAATTTTACTTAACATATATTTTTCTAACGATAAAAGATCAATGTTCGAACGTAGGGCAACTAATTCATTATCAATAAATTTGTATCATCTAAATTAAATCAATGAATTATTTTTTCAAATTCAAATTCAAGTTCAAATAGGTTCTTGGTTCAACAAGTTTATAATCAAACATACCATCTTGACAAGATGAACCCGATGATATCAATGTTGGGCCAATTCAAACTTTCTCCAATCAAATCCATAGCAAGTCATTGAAGTATTGGGAGGCTTTGGATTATCAATTGAATGATTAAATAAACTCTAAATTTGACATATTCATAGCCAAACCGAGTCATGACAAGTAAGCACTCCATAGCTTCCGTGTCACTCAATTTTGAGGACGATAATGCACTAAAATGATTAACAAAATCCTTTTGACTAAGAGAAATCAATATGAGTCATCCGATGAGGTGATTGAGAAACTTATTTGTTAAAAGTCCAAGATGCTCCTATCTCGAGGCTAAAAATAGACCCTTATCTTCACCTAAAGGGGGGACGAGAAAAGTGAATTCTACGACCCATTCCGAATCGAAGAACCAAAGATAATTTATGACCTTCATATTTGTCGGCCACCGTTGGCCCGCCACCTATCAACCATGTCGACCACCACCGGTCGCTTCTTGACGCCTACCAAACTCCCGCCACCGATGATCCTCACTTGAAAACGTCATATCTCAAATACAAGCTTGTGACATATAACACCTCGTCTTGAAGATCCATCAATAAATTTCGACGATTGTCCCGGTCATTTTATTGATTACCGCGCGTCGTACACCGTTGACCACTATCGGCCATCACTACTTGCCCTCGTCGACCTCCTATTATTCACATCCCCCGCAAGCAAACATCATATCTTAAATATTATAATAATGTATAACACTAGTTTTGAAGACCCAACTTTTCAACCTCCGTAGTTGTCGACTACCATCAACCACCATTGGTCGCACCACCTGTTGTCACCGACCATCGACCAATGATGACCACGATTATCTTAGGCAAAATAGAATATTTGTTCATAATGCTTATATTTTTATTTATGATAAATAAAGATAAATATATGTTTAATGCAAGATTTTAACGTCATCTCCCTCATAAAAGAGATCAAGTCATCAAATGTTACATGTGTGAACTACTAATACTATTGTAGTTTCTAACTACGACCTCAATGACTAACTACTAGTCGTGTAGCCACCGACTATGGATTTTGTGGTCGACTACTACCGCTATAATTTCTAGTTATGACATACGTGACTAAACGACGATATTACAAATAACAATTACGCCTATGCCACCAACTAACGATATCAGTCACCAAACTATAACTTCGTCAACAATTACTACTGTTTCAACTTCCAATTAAGAACTATGTAATCAACCGACATTAGAAGATATTATAGTAATTAATTATAATAACTATGACCAACTGACGATATTGCAACTTCCAACTACAGCCTCTTGTGGCCACTACTTCACATGCAATAACCAACTATGAATTTTATGGCCTACTACCACTATCACAACTTAACTACGACATTTGTGACTAAATGACACTCATTAAAGTCAATAACTACACTGCGTCCAACTAACAACATCAAGTAACTTTCAACTACGACATTCGTAGCCAACTACCGTATGTGCAATGACCAACCATGACATTCAGGTTTTTGTTTACTATTATTATAATCTCAACTATAGCCTCTCGTGGCTAACCGTTGCTATCGTACTTAATTACGGTCGATCAACTACATTCGTTGTACCACTCATGCATCATTATACTAACCACTATTATACATCCGTAATCATCGCCTTTGTAATTTCATTTTCTCAAATTCAAGAGAACAGTAGAAATATGTACTTATAAACTCATAGTCTTTTTCTTTGACTTGACTTGTTTTTTCTCTTTTTAAGGGTTTTTTATCGAAGAAAATCATAGCGTCTCATTCTTCTACTTTTCTATTATTTGTGTATTCTATTCGTGCAATATTAAGATGCTAACTATCACTTAATCGTCACAAGTTTTTGGCACACAATAAATATGAACAAAACTTTAATAAAAAAATACTCTTTAATTTTTTTTTCCTAATTTTTAGTAATCAATTATATTTGAATAAACAAATTATTTATCATTAAGTAAATAAGTCGTATATACATATGTACACACATACATAATAAATATGCGTGTTTGTGTGTCTTTCTATGTATATGTATATATATGCGTACACATACAATATATATATATATATATATATATATATATATATATATATATATATATATATATATCCTCATTTCGTCGCATGTCGTGGGCCTTCTCATTAACCTGCCACAAACCTTGGCCTCCACATCCATCGGCATCCAACCGACGAATGCCTAGCATAGCCCTCACCAAAGTGAAGAAGAAAATGAGCTCAAGTTACTTAACAAGTTTGAAAGGCACAACATTGGCAAATAGACTGTGATTGCAACCTGCTATGTAAACGATGCAAAAAGTTGGTAAATCTAGGAGAAAGTTTTATTGATGGCTCATAAATCGACGAAGCTCGTGACGCAACATTTCAATAGTGTGAATGCGTTATGAAGAAAGAATTGCAGTTAAAGATATTTTAATATTTACGACGGTTACATGCATACCCCTTCATTTGCTATGTTATAGTTCGAACTCCTAATCTTCAATTTACTTATGTATGAGAAGATGCATTTCACATTTACATAGATAAAACACCGACATGTTTGATGTGTTGAGACAGAATTGCGTTGTATAAATTTAAGAAGTGAAATTTATTATTGCTATCTGATCAAACTATCATTTGTATTCAAGCTTTGTAAAAATGCTTGTTTGTAACGTCCTGTAGCTTCTTTGAATCCAACGTCTTGATGATATATATAAATATATAGAGTGGGAGAAACAGAGAGACACCCACATATGCGCGTGCACACACACACGGACAAATTTTAAGTGCCATCATAGAAAAGTTTAATTTTTTAATAAATTGTATTATGATTATTAAATTGACTTCTTATTCTTGCTCAACTCAATGATGTATGAGCTGATAACAAATTAATTTTCTATTGATATATGTAAGAAATTCGGTTTGTCATGTTTGTAGGACTAATATGCCACATGCACTCTTTAGGTAAACTTCTGGAACTATAAAAATGTTTTTATGCATTTATGATGTCAATTTTTTGTGAATGTGTTGAATCCAAAATTATACAATTGAATATAATCAATACGTAATTTGGGAAAATAAATCACATTATGGTGGAAGAGAAAAAAAATACCTAATATATAAAAATTAGATTTTTTAACAAATCAACATAATCTTATAAAATACTCAAGCTAGAGCTAAAAGTAAGCTTGAACCACCTGTAGAAAAAATGGCGTTCACACACACAGTGAACAATCAAAAATGATCCTCAGAGATCTCGGCATAATTCAATGGTCCAAGATAGAGAGATTAAAGTAAAATGTAGTATCCTCTTTAAAAGAAGAGGTAAAAATTTAATGTTGTATATTGTGTTTTTTTATTTTTCATAAATAAAGGAATCATGATATGTATTAGATCTCCTCTTGGACTGTCCTCTCTAAACCCATCATGTAAGGAGAACTCTCTCCACTTCTCCCCTGCGATCCACCATTTTGTTTTTAACAAAATGGGTCTAAGATTCCAATAACGGAAAATCAAGGCACGTAAACCGTACGCAAAGAGTTTGGTATGAATGGGGTACACACGAGTTACACCGCGTTACAATCGAGTTAGCAATCTACCTACGTATTCATTCAGAATACGCGCGTCTATTTTACAAAGGTTACAATTTGAAGCGTGCATGTTACAAGTGAGTTACATGGAAGGTACAAATGGGTTACAACTCGCTCGTAACTCGATTGTAACCCGATTGTAACCCGGAGCCAGGTCTCCCGTGTACCCCATTGCGCGCTCCTATTTCATCTAACAGTGCTACAAATGTTATAATATAAGTGCGCAAAGTTACAAGTGAGTTACACGAGGGTACAAAGGGGTTACACCGCTTGTAACCCGACGTAACCTCGATCAGAACCTTCGTGTACCCCATTCCACACGCCAGCTTTCGCGCACGGCTTACGTATTCGCAATTTTTTTCCCCCTAATAACACTCCTCACTTAAAGGGACAAGTTTTCTTCTCCTTTTCTTCCTCTATTTCTCTCCCCTCTCATTCTCCATCTGCCTCTATACTCTATTCAGCGCACGATCGTACAGATTGATTAAACATCCCGAAAGCCATGAGGTGCCGCGAATCACTTCACAATAAAAAATCAAGAACACCTAGAAAAACTCATCGAGATATCTCTCGTCAAAAACACGCAATAAGATTGGTGGATACATTGAATCTGAATATATTTTGAAGAGACACCAATGCACCTTTTGAAAAATTTTATAAAGAAGACTTGAAGATCACAAAAAGGGTTGTTGTTGGAGGGTCTGATTAGTGTTAAGAGTCAAGTTTATGTTAGAGAGACTACACATTTTCACTTCACCACTTTTATTATTAATTTTATCTAGTTTTTATTAAGAGTAGAATAGAGATTTGGAGTCAACAGAGTTGGGTGCCAACCTCTATTGTGTCTTGTAAGGGGAAAGCAAAGTTTCAAAGGAACTTCAAGAGTCTTGTGGAGAGGATTTTTAAATAAGTGTTTATCTTTGTTTTACATTTGGTTTTTAAGTAAAAATTGTTGTGTTTTTACTTTGATTTCTACTTTCAAATCAAGTTGTGATTGTGTTTTCTCCATGGATTCTGAGTAGTTTTCTTTATCTTTTTCCTTTTAAATGATGAAGTAATTAAATTATGGAAGGAAGTTGTGTGAAGTATAGGATTTCAATGTTGGGAGAAGTTGTGATGATTCACTACCTTGCACTTCATTTACTTCTTGATTTGGCCAATTAAGATGTTAAACTTTGTTGGGAGATTATGTAAGATCCATTGTGGTATTGTCATAATCAACAATTAAAAAGATTCACTTGCAATTGTATAGATGAGAATTGTAGTCCATATGATTGGGTGCAAATAAATTGGGAGATATGCTTATAATGGGGAGTAAAATTAGAGGACTTTAGAGTGACAGGCTAAAGCCCCCTAATTTGGTTTGATGTGAAAAATTTTGTTATGAGATGTTTGCCCCCAGGTTGAGGGAATCAAGGGAACTCTAGAGTGAGAGCTAGTAACTTTCTTGCCTAATCCATCTACAAGATTTCAAATCATCAAATTAACCAATGTTCTTTATAGAACCAAGTAAGGGTAAAAAATATAATTGCTTCTATTTGGCACAACACATTTTAGATACTTCCACAATGAAATTTCATAATTACTACTAATTCATTGAAAGAGGAAAAAAGATATTTTATTCTTATTTGCTTTCATACTATTTTGTAGTTGTATTAACTTTAGTCATTTGCTTTACTTTTTATTCAAAAAGTATGAAAAACAAGTTTGAAAAACTTTATATCTTATAACATACTTTACAAAATCATTTTAAAAAGTAAAAATTTATTTTTCTTATTTCTTTAAATTGTTAGACATTTCCCTGTGGGTTCGATATCTCGGGGCTTAATTAAAAAGTCCTATATTACTTGATAAACGATACGTATACTTGCGTAATATCCCATATTATAAATAATTAAAGTATAATTTCATATCTAAATCATAAACATAAATTTTTGGTGGAGTCAAGTTTTTGATGCCGTTGCAAAGAAAGAGATAATAAAAATTGAAAAACTTAAGGATAAATATTCGGGGATCACACGACTATGCGCCAGCCCTTGGAGCTTAGCCGCCAGAGGCTAATTTTACATTTTTTATTTTTGCTCCAAATTTGATCCTTTTTTGCTCCTTTCATCACAATCATTCATTTTAATCATACCTGCAAGAAAAACATGAAAATACCTTCCCTTAAAGTGCAATATCATCAAAAATAGGTATAAAAATGTGCATAAAAACACTATATATATTAGGTGTATCAATCTTCTGTAGTCGTTTTTGGAAAAATGATCATTCCGCCCTTGTATTATGTTACTGTTTACAACAGAACTATCATACTTGTATATTTTAATTATTAGAAGAAAAATCTACTGCAAAATAGGACAAAAAATATTTTAACTCTGAGTATCATCATTACATTGAAAAATCATAACGCTGCAATATCATCACTAACACATCCACATACCAGACCACCACCTCCACAACACTCACCAACACATCCACAAACCACACCACCACCTCCTTATCACCCAACCACCCTACACCTCAACCTCCACAATACACAACTCTTCTACACCACCACCTCCACTGAAATTGCAAATAACAATATTGAAATTCATCACTAAATTCTCATTATTTCAGTGGTATACAAATCCAACATAGAATTCCAGTGAAATGCCCACTAAACTTCCAACCGAAAAATAGAAATATACATCCAATTTTCCTACTAAAATTCTATTGAAATTTAAAATAACAACATACAAATCCAACATGAAATTCAAACTGAAATACAAAATTCATGTTACTAGCCTAAATTGAACACATACACACGAACTATTAATATTAACAAATCCAATGCAAAATTCCATCCATTTTTCAAATGATCCACTGAAATATCAAAGTTCATAAAGAAATCCAATTTACCCAGAACATTAGCACCAAAATAAACTGAAAATATCACATACATGAAACCCGTAGCATTGCTAATAGGATTAGCACCAAGAAATCCAAAGATCACCACGTAGCTCGGATATATCCAACACTGAGTGAAAGGATTAAACCAAAACCCATATGGATGCAAATGAAGCATTAAAATCACATAACTGAGCATTTCAAAATGAAAACCATCAAAATTGAGCAATCAAACATGAAACTAACCCTCATAATGCTCACAATCACACAGAGAAGAGAGAAAAGAGTTGAAGAACAAATAATATAGGATTAAGAGGGAACACCGTAAAGAACATGTCATGCACACAACCAACAAAATGAATCGAAGAAGAGAAGCGAAAGGGGAAGAGAAAATACAAAACTCAATGCAATAGCCACCGACTGAAGAAAGTGATCTACCAAGTTGAAGGAGTTCCTCAACCACACAGAGCACTGAGTTACCAAGTTGAGGGAGAAGAATGTAAATAACTACTCACAACTGAAAATATCCAACTGTAAAGAACACATAGCCATCTAAGCCACAAATTTTTGGGAGAGAGATACAATCGTGAGAGAGGGTGATGGGTCAAGAGAGATAAGAAGATGAGCCACGAGGTAAGTGAACTCGTGATTGAGACAAAAGAAAAGCAGACCGTGAGGTTAAACCTATGAACACATTTTAAAAATTTATTTTAAAAATGTCTCCGCGATGTGAAAACCAAACACCAAAAATTACGGCCCATCGCAGCACCGCATGAATTCAGCATTGCCTATCGGACCCTTAATCATAATAACACTTTCAGGTTTCTAAATAATATAATTTTAAGCTTTCTTTATCGTTTTAAAAAAAAATTAAACGATTCTACTTTTTATTTACAATATTTACTTATTGAATGATGGCAGAATCTTTTATCTTTCTTTGATGTCGATGAAAGAAACTTCGTCTAAATCATATAACTACTTGCGAGTCCTAATGTCATGCCATAGTTAATACCTGAATTGAGGAGAAGAAGAAACATCTCTAGCATAGCTAGCTAACCACAATTAATTAAACAAATCAAACATACGTATTAGTTCTCCCATATTTAACATGCTTTATTAACATATGTTGCCCAACATTGAATATAATTGAATATTATTTTTATAAGAAGCTAGGAGCAAGCATTATTTGTTATCTATTGAATTAAAATCATGAATTCTCTTCTTAATTTTTAATAGTCAATATATAAACTTATTTAAAGCTCTTCATTAACTAAAGCAGTTCATTAATTTCATCATAGTTATGTAGGAATGAGAATAATAGTAGATAAGTTCCATTAAGAAGATTAACTTTCATGGAGGGCTGTAACTTGTTTCTTGAAGAACAATTGTTTAACTTGAACATGTGAAATTTATCTTTTAAGTTTTGGAAATAAATTTGTTTTATTTTGTAAATAACTTTGTTTTAAATAATTAAACTTCTTGAAAATTTGATATGGTTAAATGTCAATATTAGGTAAGATATGTGATGCATGTGTGTGTTGTGGTGTGGTAGATGTGGTAGGTGAAGAATGAAGGGTTTATATTAGTTTTGTTGTTGTATAATGTGTGATGTAGAATACTTCTAAACTTGTACAAATACGTCATGGTTTTATGTGTTGTGAATCATGTCTCAAAGAAAGTTAATTTAGTTTGTGTGAGTTAGAGAAAATGGTTTTGTGATTTTGAGTTTATAAAAAGTTTAGTTTTCTCCCAACACTATAGTATCAGAGTAATGGCAAAGGGAGGAATGGTTCCCTTCCAAGTTCTGATTCTTACCAAGTCCAACTATGATAATTGGATTATCAAGATGAAGGCTCTAATAGGAGCACAACATGCATGGGATATCATCTGGAAGGGCTATGGAGAGAAATATGATATTGCTCTATCTCAAACTCAAAGAGAAGCTTTGAATGAGTTAAATTATTTCATCAATCAAGCGGTAGAAAAAGATTGGTTTGGGAATATCTCTAGTGCAACCATGACAAAAGAAGCATGGGAGAAGCTTCAAACTTGCAACTAAGTTGTTAGAAAGTTAAAAAGATCTGTCTTCAAGCTATTAGAGGTAAGTTGGAACTCTTATTCATGGAAAAATATGAATTAATTTTATATAATTTCTCTAGAATTTTGACTATTGTGAATCAATTAAGAAGATATGGTGAAGATTTGATTGAAGTAAAAATTATAGAAAAATTCTTTGCTCCTATAATTGAAAACCTTGAGTCTATTGTTACTACTATTGAGGAAACTAATGATTTAGAAATAATAAATGTGGAGCAGTTATTGGGTTCTTTGCAAAATTATGAAGAAAAAACATAAGAGGAAGAAAAAAATACAAGAAACAATAACGCAACATCGTCAACTCAATTTGAAAGAAAAAAGCTTTGATAATGATATAAGCCAACGAGGAAGAGGACATGGTCGTGGACAAGGAAAAGGAAGAAGTGAATATTACAATTCCAGTGTTTCAATAATGATAGTATAAGTGGAAATCATCAAACATAGAGAGGTCATGGAAGAAGAAATTCATAGCCAAGGTATGACAATTCCTAAATTAAGGGTCTGTTAAGGACAGTTATAGCATTTTGAAGAAGCGATTGTAAAGCTACTAAAGAGGTAGCTACTGCTCAAAATGATGCGATGGCTATTACAATTTTTTTCTTTTAATAAGTCATATTATAGCTTTCTAGCAGCCACCATAGGTAATAAGGTATTGTGGGAAAACAAAGCTTTGAGATGCAATTTTTTGAGAACATAAATAAAATGCAATTTTACCAAACAGAAAAAACATTGGTACGACACCACAGTACCGCCACAAATGCACCGTAAAAACTATAATTATAAAAAAGTTTGTCCATTAAGTGTTGAATGTAGATGTCCAAAAAGGTGGAGTAGAAAGCCAATCTTATAGAAAGTAATAGTAAGGAAGAATGACTTTATTGTTAGCAGACAAAGACAGAGATAAAGACCAAGCATATAAGTGGTATCTCGAAATTGATGAAAACAATCATATGTGCAGAAAAGGAGGCATACTCATGGAGATTTATGAAGCAATAAGGAAAATGTCATTTTAAGATGAATAAAAAATATTGGTAGAACGTAAAGGTAAAATTCCAATTTGCTTGAAGAATGAAAGCCATCAATTTACCTTCATTATTTAATATGTGCCCAATTTTAAAATAATATTTTATGTTCCGGTCAATTATTAGAGAAGGCATATGATATTCACTTAACATAAAATATTATTTTCTTAGGAGATCATAAAAAGCATTTGATTGCTAAGGTGCCTATGTCACTGAATAGAATGTTCCTCTTGACACATTGTGATGTTGCAAAATGTAAAAAAGTTAGTTATAGTGATTCATCATGGCTATGACATCTACAATTTGGCATCTCATTTTTGTCAGTCTTGAACCTCTATCAAAGGAGGAGATGATGAGAGGTTTACCTTACATCAATCAATTGGATCAACTCTATAAGGGATATTTACTTGGAAAGTAATCTCACAAAAGCTTTTAAACGAGTCAAATTCAAGAGCAACCAAGCCATTTGAGCTGATACACATAGATGTTTACGTCCCTATTAAACCAATGTCTTTTGGTAGAGTAAATATTTTATTTTATTTATTTATGATTTTTTAAGAAAAAACATGTGTTTATTTTTTGAAGGAGAATCAGAGGTGTTTGAAGTTTAAAGGTTGAGAAGGAAAGTCGTCTTAGCTTCTAGGCCATTAGATTTAATAGTGGAGAAGAATTCACATCCAATGAATTTCAAAGGTATTGTGATGATTATGGAATTCATCATCCTTTAAGTGTGCTAAGATCTCCCCCCAAGAAAATAGAGTTTTATAGAGAAATAATAAAATAATTTTTAAAATGGCTCGAAGCATGCTTAAAATTAAAAGAATAACCAGTTGTACAATCTACATAAGAAATTACTTTTGGGCTGAGGTAGTCAGTTGTACAATCTACATAAGAAATTACTCCCCTACAAGAGTTGTACATGAAAAAATCCTTCAAGAAGGATGGAGGGGAAGGTGAGCGGGTATCTCTCATCTTAAAGTGTTTGGAAGCATCACATACGTTCTTTTTCCAAACAAAAATAGAATAAAAATTGATGATAAAAGTGAAATGTATGTGATCGTTGGCTATCACTTAAGCTTTAAAGGTTAAAAACTTTATAATCTAATCAATGACAATATCCTCCTTAGTCGTCATGTGGAATTTGATGAAAAAGATAATTGTGATTGAATTATACAAGAAGATGAATTTATGTTTCAACCTAATTTTGAAATAGAAGAAAAGGAACATGATTAATCTAGAATTGAAGAGATTGTAAGAGAAGAATCATAGGAGCCCATCACTCCATTAATTTCAACAAAAACTAATGAAGGATCAATACTGAGAAAATTTTTGAGTGAAAGTTCAAATAAGAAGACACCATATTTTAACATTTATAAGATATTTCTGAAGTCACTAATATACCTAAAATATATAATATTTTTATGCACATTTTTATAATTATTTTTGATGATATTGCACTTTAATGGAAGGTATTTGTGTATTTTTTTTCAGGTACACTTAAATGGATCAAATATGTCAAAAGGAGTGAAAAAAAAATCAACTTTGGAGCAAGAATGAAGAAGGTGTTAAAATGAACTGTGGCACCTAAGTGCCTAGATCTGGTGCCTAAGTGCCAACAGACAGAGAAGGTCGTGCCTAAGCACCAGCAAACCTTGTGCTTAAGCTCCAGATAGTTACTTTACAATTTTCAAGAATTTTGGGCAATTTTTGAAGAGGCGTTTGAGGCATCCTTTGGTACAAACGTGGGTAACTGATCAAAGACGCCAAAAGACATTTAAAATTAACTTGAAATGATGCATCTTTTGGGTAGATACATTGAATATGGACACATTTTGAAGAGACACTAAGACATCTTTTGAGAAAGTTTAAAAGTAAGGACTTGAAGAGAAGTAGAGAGAGGGATGTGTTGGGTTCTTTTAGAGAGAAAAGTTACAGTTTGTAGAGAGTAGTTTAAGTAAGAAGTTGTAGGATTCTCACTTAGGGATTTGATACACCTAAAATATATAGTGTTTTAGTACACATTTTATACCTATTATTGATAATATTGCACTTTAATGGAAGGTATTTTGTGTGTTATTCTTCCATGTATGATTAAATGAAGGATTGTGATGAGAAGAGTGAAAAATGATCAAATTTAGAGCAAAAATGAAAATATTGAAAAAGTGATGTGTGGCAGCTAAGCGCCAGAACCCTCGCTTACGCGCCAAGCTTACGCACCAACAGGCTCTCAACTAAGCACTAGTACCCCGCGCTTACGCACGACAATTAAAAAAGAGGAGTTATTTTAATTTAGGTGCCATTTTAAAGAGGTTTTCAAAGCACCACTTGGTAAGAACGTGGGTAACTTCCTATTGGCGCCAAATTCAATTCAAAATACTCTTGAATGGATGCATCTCTTGGAAGATACATTGAATCTGGACACAATTTGAAGAGATAAGAATGCACCTTTTGGAGAAGTATAAAAAGTAGACTTGAAGATCAAAAAAATGGTTGTTCTTGGAGGGTGTGGTTTGTGTTTAAGAGTGGATTTATGTTATAAATTTATTTTAGAACACACCTCTCCACTTCAACATCTATACTTCATTTTATATAGTTTGTATTAGGAGTAGAATTGAGATTTGGAGTCCATAGAGTTGGGTGCCAACTTCTAAGGAGTATTGTAAGGAAAATCAAAGTTTTCAAGGGAAATTCAAGAGTTTTGTTGAGAGGAATTACAAATAAGTCTTTATCTTTGTATTACATTTGGTTTTTAATTAAGACTTTTTATGTTTTAACTATGATTTCTACTTTTAAACCAAGTTGTGATTGCATTATCTCCATAAATTCTGAGTAGTTTTCTTTATATTTTTCCTTAAGTGATGAAGTAATTAAGTTATGGAAGTATGTTGTGTGAAGTATAGGATTTAAATGTTCGAAGAAGTTGTGATGATTAAAAACCTCATAATTTATTTACTTCTTGATTTAGCCAATTAAGATGTTAAAATTTTTTGTGAGAACATGTAAGATCCAGTGCGGTATTATCTCAGTCAACAATTGAAAAAAATCACATGAGATTGTATGGGTAAGAATATAATCCATATGGTTGGATACAAATAAATAGGGAGATATACTTCGATGGGTGTAGAATTAGAGGACTTTAGAGTGACAGGCTAAAGCCCCCAATTTGATTTATTGTTTTATGTTTTGATAGAAGATGTTAGCCCTCAGGTGGAGGGAATCGAGGAAACTCTAGAGTGAGGCTAGTATCTTTCCTGCCTAACCCGTCTTCAAATTTTTTAAAACACTGAATTAACCTATGTTCTTTATAGCATCTCTAGTAAGGGTAAAAAATATAATTACTCCTATTTGGCACAACACATATTAGATACTTCCACAACAATTATTCTTCATAACTTGTTACTGATTCATAAAAAGGAAAATGATATTTCATTTGCATAAGTTTTCATCTTACAAAAGTTTAGTAAAAATAGTTTCTTACTTTCATTTCAAATTATAAAATTAACAAAAAGAATCAAATTATATTTCCTGAAATATTATCTTTAGTTTGAGAAAAATATTTTCTAAATGTAAAAAGTTAATTTTTCGTTTCTAAATAGAAGATAATTTCTATATTAATCACTTTCCCTATGGGTTCGATATCTCGGGGCTTAATCATAAAGTCTTATTTTACTTGATAAATGATACATATGCTTGCGTAGTATCCACATTGTAAAATCACTAAAAGGATTATTAATATATATATATATATATATATATATATATATATATATGTATCCACATTATAAAATCACTAAAAGGATTATTAATATATATATATATATATATATATATATATATATATATATATATATATATATATATATATATAAAATCACTAAAAGGATTATTAATATATATATATATATATATTAATAATTCTTTTAGTGATTTTTTAATGTGGATACTACGTAAGAATACATATCATTTATCAATAGGAATACCAAGTTTTTCCATGCCCACATCAAGTATAAAAGAAGTTGCAACACCATTCACAGCATAAAGGCTAAGGATGGCACCTGGCTCAAAAACAATCAGAAGATTGGCAGAAGTGCTACCTGCTATTTTCACAAGCTGGTATCCCATCCTCTTGTGGAAAGGGCTCATATTAACCCCTCCTGGTTTCAAGATCACTATTAGTATACTAACTCTTTGTCCCTTACTGATCCTCCCTCTAAGAAGGAAATCTGGAAAGCTCTCAGCACCATTGATAGCTCTAAATCAGCTGGACCTGATGGTTTCACAGCTGACTTTTACAAGAAAGCTTGGCCTATTATTAATCAAGATGGTACTACTGCCATCATAAGTTTTTTCCATGGTAAGGATATCCCTCACTACTTCAGTTATTCTAATATTGTCCTTATCCCAAAAAACTCTGAGCAAATCAATTGGGATCAATTCAGACCTATCAGCATAACTTCAATTATCAGCGAAATCATTAGCAAGGTTATTGTCACTAGACTTCAACCTCATTTGAGTAAAATTATTAGCTTGAATCAAACTGCCTTTGTTAAGGGCAGGTCCATCTCAGATAATGTTTTGTTAGCACAAGAAATGCTCCTTGATTTGAACAAGAAGTGTAGAGGGGGAAATTTGATTTATAAACTGGACATAAGGAAAGCTTATGACACTCTCAACTGGGACTTCATCTTAGAGGTTCTGTCTGCTAGGGGGTTCACTGACAGCTTCTGCTCTCTAATCCAAAGATGGCTCAGGAATAATTCACACTCCATCCTCATTAATGGTTCCAGCTGGGGACCTTTCTCTGCTTCCAGAGGACTTAAGAAGCAAGGAGATCCTCTCTCCCCCACTCTCTTTATCCTGGGTATGGATTATTTCTCATCAATGCTAAACAATCTGCTGACCTCCCATAAGCATGTCTGGTATCATCACAGATCTAACATTATTATTTCTCATCTTATCTATGCAGATGATGTGATGATCTTCTCCAATGCATCTAAGAATGCTGTGAAACAAATTCATCAGTGCATTCAGTTATTTTAAAATCATTCTGGTCTTAGCTTCAACACAGCAAAGTGCCAAATCCTTTTCTCCAACAAGATTTCTCAGGATGTGAAACATTGGATACTTTCTTATACTGGTTTCACCAGTACCCATCTGCCAATGAAATACCCAGGGGTTCAGCTGAATATTGGCAGAACTAAGCAAAATCACTTTGATGAAATCTAAAACAAGATCTGCACATACCTTTCCAACTGGACTCATATTTACTTGTCTTCTGAACTTTACTTAGAAGAATCCTCACTAATCTTCCATCTTATGTAATGCAGATGACCACCATGAAGAAGAGCACCCAAGTGCAATTTGAAAGAGCCTTCAATAACTTTCTATGGTTTGGAAAAAGAAACTAAATTCACTGGTCTTCTTAGCAAAAAATGGCTAAACCAGTGTGGGCTGGAGGACTGAGCTTCAAAAGGCTCCACCAAATGATACAGGTGAATCTTTGTAAACTTTGGATCAAATTCAGAACTCAAGACTCCCTTTGGGCTAATTTCCTTTTTTGGAAAATACTGCAAACACATCCATCCTTCCCTTGTGTCCCTAAAATTAGGGGACTCTAAACTGTGGAGAGCAATGATCAAGAATAGGCATATGGCTGAGCAGCTATACATCTGGAATATTGGAAAAGGGAGTCTAAATTTTTGGTTAGATCACTGGTGCCCCCAAGATTGGTTGCAACCTTGCACCACCAATATCAATTTGAACCTTCAAGTAGCTGACTGTTGGGATGTGGACAGTTGTTCCTTACCTATGCTGCAAACCATCCTACAAGCCACCTCTGTCAAGAAAATTACAACTGTGCATTTTAACAGATCCAAACCTGATACCCCTGTGTCGACAACTCTCAAGAACCAAAGCTTTTCCAAGGCTATTTATGCTTAACTTTACCATTGGGAAGCTGTCCCATGGGGAGATATTCTCTGGAATAAATACCTTTCCCCCTCAATGTCACTTTTCTGCTGGAGAATTTTTAGACACTTCCTACCTACAGATGATATCCTTAAGTTGAAAGGTCTTAGAGGACCATCTTGCTGCAGCTTATGCCATAAGGAGGAAAAATCTATTCCACACCCGTTCTTTGCTTGTAGCTACTCCCAATAGGTATGGAATAATTTGATACAACAGACCAACCTAAATACTCTCCATTTACAATGGGATAACCTTCTCACCTGCTGGACTGATTGGCATCACTTGGGTATTGTTGCTCTACCTCTTCTCATTGCATGGTTCATTTGGATGGCCAAAAACAAAGCAATTTTTGAGGGCTTGTTAATTGAGCACAAAAATGTGGCTAGACACTGCCTTTCTTACCTGCATAAGCTCATCAGATATAAAAATTTCCCTAACATCTGTTTCAGTTCTACCTCCCAGATCACCAAGCCCCCTAAAGTTCTCAAGCTTTTTTGGCTTCCTCCCAACTGTAGCTTAGTTAGAGTAAATACTGATGGAAGCTACAAAGAGGGTGCTGCTGGTATGGGGGGCATTTTTAGAAATCACCTGGGTGATAGCCTGCTGTTCTTCAATGCCCCTCTTGTGGCATCTGATGCTATGGAGACTGAATTAATTACTGTTTATTAGGCTATGAAACTGGCTGTGCTTTTTCGGTGGAAAAATTTGATTGTTGAGGGACTCCCAAGAGATGATGCATATGATAGAAGCTGACAACATCACCTCATGGCACCATTCTCATTGGATTCACAGGATTCACCACCTTAAAACACAACTTAAGGTCAGGTTTCAATTCATTTTTAGAGAAGGCAACAAACCTGCAGATTGGTTAGCCAGAGCTGGTGCCCTCTCCTCTAGAGTGGCTCTTTCTACCTCCCCCCTCCCCAACTAAAGTTACTAATTGATGGAGACCTCCTAGCAGCCCCCCACCTCAGAATTGATCACAGTTGATGCTGGATGCTGATGTTAGAGATGGTTAGGGTGCTGGATTTTTTGTTTTTTTGTGTATATATATATACCTCTATATATATATATATATATATATATATATATATATACAAACTTTTGTAATTTTTGTTTTTTTTTGGTTGGAGTGGTTTGGAAGAGACCCATTAGGAAGTTTTGTTAGTTTGGGGCCCTCCTTCACATTTTTGTACTTTCTTCTTACTCTAACATGTAGGGAGCCATACTACTGCAGCCACTGTAGGATGTTTGGCCATACTTTGAGTAGGTGTTACAGGCTACAGCCAACCCCTAAGAGAACAACTACTAGACCCCTTGCTGGGGATGCTAATCAAGTATTGAACCCCATCATTGATCCTTCTGTTCAGGCTCTCCATCCAGTCTTTTCTAAGTCCCCTCCTGTCTTCCCTTCACCCACTGATGGATCTTCTGCTGATTGGTGTAGGAAAGAAAACGAAGCTGTCCTTATAGCCACCTCCTTCCCTCCTACTGCTTCCCTTCAGGAAGACAGAAGGGATCCTCCCCTACTGCTGTTGGCCTTCCTAGCACTATTGCACCACCTCAAGCTGTTCAATTAGCATCCATCCCATCCTCCATAGCTTCCCCTCTATTGGCTAGAAGAACCACTTCTCCTTTAGCTGAAGGCTCTCCTATTCCCAAAAATCCCTCTCAGGCTGAACTTAGCTCTATGGAAAACATGTTGGATGGTGGCTTGCAAGTTTAAACAGCCAGGAAGAAAAGGAGAAACATAACTGAATTATAAAAGTTCTTAGCAATTCCCTCCACTAATGAGGTGGAAATTCTCATGGCTGCTGCCCTCCCTCTGGCAATCACAGGAATAACAAGATCTATATCCCACTCCTCCCTCCACCCCCCTCTTAAACAGCCTTATGATTAACTTTCTTTTTTGGTACATTAGGGGGGTGGCTCACCCCCTTTCCATCAAGAGAGTTCTCTCACTAAACATAAAACATAAACTTTGGTGTATTGTTCTTTTGGAACCAATGGTTCACAAACATCATGATAGGATTACCAAGAAATTTTCTGGGTTTTCCCGTTTTTCTAATACCAACAATAAAATTTGGCTATTCTGCAGACATGAGATCAGCTGGTCAGTCCTTGTGGACCATAGACAATTTGTCCACATCTCCTTCCAGCTAGAGGGTCAAGCAGGCTTTGCCTCCTTTATTTATGCAGGTTGTTCCAAGTCTGACAGACAGGAGCTGTGGCACTGTCTCAACTCTATTGGCAGCAACATGACCTCCCCCTGGCTTGTGGGGGGAGACTTTAATTGCATTTCTACTTCAGCTAAAAAATTGGGGGGTAGACCTCCCTGCCTTTCTAAGATGACATCCTTTTGCAAAAAAAATACCCAGGCTGACCTCTTTGATTTAGGCTTCTCTGGGCCCGAGTTCACCTGGAAGAGGGGTAAGCTGTGGAAGAGGCTTTATACTTTCCTGGCTAATGGAGCTTGGTTATCACAATTTTTACTCACCTATGTTTCCCACCTCCCTCTTGCAGGGTCTGACCACAGACCCTTGCTCCTGACAATTACAGCTCCCCCCAGGCTTGGTCAGCCGACTCCTTTCAGATACCACAACTTCTGGTCTTCCCATTCTAATTTTCTGAAAACTGTTGCTTCTCTCTGGGATGTGGCACTGCACCTAGACACTTGGATCCATTTGTGCCTGCTGCACTACTAAATTATAAAGGGTCTTAGGAGTTGGAGTTAGACTGCTTTTGGAAATGTCTTCAAATCTGTTGAGGCAGCTGAGGAGAAGGTGGCTTTTCTAGAGGGGGAAGTGATTAAAGACTGCTCCCTGGAGAGAACCTTTCTTCAGGCACAGGAGGATCTCCTTACTTCCACTGACATTTCAGAGCATTTCCCAAAACAAAGAGCTGCTGTGAACATCTTTACTGAGTGGGATAGAAACACAAAGTTCTATCATGCTTACATTAAGTACAAAAGGAAATGCAACATTATTCATACTATTAAGTCAGCTAATGGTGTCCTGCTGAATGACACCAATGCAATTTCCCAAGATGTTGTTTCCTTCTTCAGTGCTCTCCTCAAGCAGTCTATCTATGAGAGGACTCCTATTGAGCACTCCTATTTTGAGAAGCATTTTCATTATGTCAACAGTCTGAATCTGACTGAGCCTCCCACTGAAGCTGAATTCTGGAAAACTTTAACTTCCATTGATAGTTCTAAAGCTGTTGGGCCAGATGGCTTCACAGTAGATTTTTATAAGAAGTCCTGACACATAGTGAAAGGAGAGGTAACCCTGGCCATCCAGTCTTTCTTCCTTGACAATAATATCCCCAACTTTTTCAGCCACTCCAACTTTGTCTTAGTTACCAAATCTGCTGAAGCCACCTCTTGGAACCATTACAGGCCTTTTTGTTTGACCTCAGTCATCAGCAAAATCATCAGCAAAATCATGGTCATCAGGTTGCAGCCTCACTTGATAGGATCATTAGTCCAAACCAGTCAGCTTTTATTACCAATAGATCCAGCACTGACAATGAATTACTTGCTCAAGAACAGATGCTTGACCTGGAGAAGGCTTGTAGAGGGGGTAACCTTATATGTAAGCTTGACATCAGAAAGGCCTATGACACTTTTTGCTGGGTTGTTCTGTTGGAGGTTCTCACTGCCAGGGGCTTCCCTACTCCTTTCTTTCACTTAATCCAGAGATGGCTTAAATCCAATGGGCATTATGTCCTCCTTAATGGATATACTTGGGGAAATTTTACTGCTTCCAGGGGCTTGAAGCAAGGAGATCCTTTATCCCCTACCTTATTCATCCTGGCTTTAGACTACCTCTCTAGAATGCTTAACTCCCCCAAATTTGCTCAAAACTAGTTCAGGTATCATCATAGATCTAATGTGCACATCTCCCACCTTAGTTATGTTGATGACATTATGGTTTTATCCAATGCTTAAAAGAATTCAGTTAAAGGTATCTTGCACTGCCCTCAGTTGTTTCAATCTCATTCAGGGATGGTCCTCAACAAAGATAAATGTCACATTATCTGCAGCAGCAAATTGCCTTTAAGCAACAAACTTTGGATCCTTGAATACACTGGTTTTTCCTATCCTCCTGGTCCTCTCATCTATCTTCAGGTCCCAATCCTTAGAGTAAGAGTGAAACAAACACAGTTTGATGTATCTTACAGAAAATCCACAATCAACTCACTAGTTGGTCCCATTCTTTCTTGTCTAGTGGTGGCAGAATCACCCTCCTGAAGAACATCCTTACCACCTTCCCATCCTACACTTTATAAATGATATCCATGAAGAAATGTACCCATCTGCAGATGGAAAGAACCTTCAACAGGTTCCTTTGGTCAGGCAGGAGGAAACAGATTCAGTGGACCTCTTGGCAGAAGGTGACTAAGCAAAATTGGGCTGGTGGCTTAGGATTCTATGGCCTGAAACAGTTGTCTCAAGTCAACCATTGCAAGCTCTGGATTAAATTCAAATCCCAGAACTCTCTCTGGGCAATGTTCATGAAAGGAAAATACTGCAGGGGGATCCACCCTTCCCAAGCTACTAGAAAATTGGGAGATTCTAAAACCTGGGCTTGTATGCTCAAAGTACTCCCTCTGGCTGACACTATGTTTCCTTGTGAATTGGGAAGAGGTGAAATATCCTTCTGGCAGGACAAGTGGTGTCCTGAAGATTGGTTATAACCTTCATTCCAACTCAAAGTGGCTGACTACTGGGTTGATAGGACCTAGTCTATTCCTTTTCTGAACTCACTCCTTAAGGAACCTTCTACTCAACTTATCTCTTCTATCCCCCTCAACACCACCAGGGCTAAAAGAATTTCTTGGGCTTCATACAAAAACCAAAGCTTATCTAAGGCTATTTTCTAAAAACTCTACCAGTGGGAGGAGGCCCCTTGGGGAAAACTCATCTGGAGGAAGCATTTATCTCCCTCCATATTCCACCAGTATTTCCAGCCGCCCCCTCCTCCTTTTTCTTTCCTGCTCCATGTTGACCTGTTGGGGGCTCCTCATATCAGAACTGAACACAACAGTTTATGGTGATTTCTCCTAGGATCCAGATGTTCTTACTACCAGTTCAGGGCTGTGCGCCTGCTCTTTTGGGCACTGTTGTTACCCTTGTTTCTCTCTTTATGGTCCCCTTCTTGTGTTGTGTTTGTATGTTGTTAGAGTTTTCTGTAGGCTTATCAAGGTAACCTCAGGTGTGTCAAAAGGGACCTCACTCCCTCTTTTGTACTTCTTTTCTTTTAACATGTAGGGAGCCTTTCTGCTCCTTTTCCTATATATATATATATATATATATATATTTTTTTTTAGCAAAACAAAAGAACTTCATTCATTATAAAGGTTAAGTACATCTAATAAAAGGGAGCTTTAAAGAGTCCCCAAAAAGTAACAGCCTTAAAGGCTCAGAAGGAGTTACAGAGAAGACAATATTACTATCAGTTGCAGCCCTTTTAGCAAGCCGGTTAGCGGGTTGATTACCTTCTCTAAAGGTATGGGTCCATTTGATTTGTAGAAAGTCGGATGGAGAAGGGAAGGTTCTGCAAAAATAAGTCGGGTTCCGGGGTGGAGGAGTAGTGCCTCGCATAATATTCACTACCCGCATAGAGTCGATTCCGACCAAACATAAGGGAGGTGGAGAGCTTTAGCCGTAGTTAAGGCCCGAAGGCGGCCCATAATTCAGCCTCTAAAGCGGAAGAAGCAAAAGTAGGAGATTGGAGAAACCAAAGGAGTCGCCCGGATGATTTCTGCGACCGCACCAATGCCGACGAGAGGATGAAGTGAAGCTTCCATCAATGTTAATTTTTACCCAAGGGTATGAGGGTAGGGAACAATGCAACAGACTACACTCGTTAGATGCTCGGGGGAACTAATTTAGCATTCTTGTTAATGAAGCTACGGCATTTAATCACGAGTGGAGTGGACCATACAATTGAGATTTTCAAATTTAGCTTGGTTCCCGGTCATCCAAATAAACCAACAGATTACTAAAGGGATGTAGTAAGAGTTTAGGTTTCTCCAATCCTCCCGACAAGCCTCAAAATCTTTCCAATCATGTCTTTGTTGAGATAAATGCGACTGTCTGAATTACCTCGATCCAAACCCGCTGAGAAAAAGCACGGGTAAGGAACACATGAGAGATTGTTTCTTCATGGGAGTGACGAGCCAACATCCGGAAGCACATTTAAGACCTTTTAATTTTAAAATGTCATCAAGAGGTAACGACTTATGAAAGAGCCTCCAGCTGAAAAAAGACATAGATGGGGACAGGTTTCTATTCCAAATCTTCTTTCCCCAACTATAATGAGGCCGACTTTTGTACATTTGGTGAATAGCACCATTAAGAGAGGAAGTAGTGGCATGTTTGATCAATAATTTATCAGGACTATTGGAAATAATAGGAATAGATAGTATTTGCTGCACGGTTCAGAATCCACATAATTACCCAACAACTCAGAATTCCACTTCCCTTGGGTCCAGAAGTCAGACACCTTCAGCTTAGAAGAGCAGTTTGAAGGAGCAGAGATGGGGCCATCAGGTAGCCAGGTATCCAAAAAGAAGTGAACCTGGCCATCACCCACTTCCCAAAACAGCAGTTGGTTGGCAGTCTCCCTAACTTTAAGCAAATTTTTCCAGTGCTTGGAATCCCCCATCTTAGCTTTCACTTCATTAACATGAACTTTCTTGCAGTATTTCTCCTTTAAGTAAATTGCCCACATGGTGTCTTGCTTAACAAATTTAATCCACTGTTTACAATGGAAGAGATGGCTCATCTGTTTGAAACTTTTAAATCCCAATCCTCCAGCCTTGGTAGGTTTACAGACCTTGTTCCAAACAACCCAATGAGGTTGTTTATATTGGCCTTCCCAAAGGAATTTGTTGAAGATAGTCTCCATCATTTTACGTAGTGCTTAGTTTCATGTGAACCATCCGCATGGTGTATAATGGGAAGGTAGATAAAATACTCTTCAACAAGGTCGATCCGCCACCATTGGAGAGGAATTTATTGGTCCAAGCAAGCTATAGCCGAAGAAATCTTGTTCACAATCTCATCATATTGTGTTTGCCTCTTCTTACCTTTGATAAGTTGAACCCCTAAATATTTAAATGGAAGAGCAGCGACGGTGAAACCGAGTATGTTCCTTTACCCAGCGAGTACGCTTATAGTTATTCCCCACCGAAGCTGGCACTTCTTGACATTGAGCTTCGGTCCAAGCAACTTTAGTGACATGTTCCAAGCACTCGCATAATTCTTTTGACAGACTTGTTTACTACCATTGGAGAAAATAATGGCATCATCGGCATAAGCCAAATGGCTTATCAATTGGGAAGAGCTGTGATTATAGTTTAGGTAAGGGTACTTCTTGTAGGTGGCATTGAGCACTCTAGAGAAATAATCGAAAATCGGAATGAAGATGGTTGGAGACAAAGGGTCTCCTTGTTTCAGCCCTCTCCCGGCATTAAAAAAGCCATGGTCGCTTCCATTCGATAAAACACCGTACCAAGCACTCGAGAGCCACTTCTCGATTAAATTACGAAGGAAGGATGGAAACCCCTAGCCTTAAGGACTTGATCAATAAAACTCCAGGTGACGAGTCATAAGCCTTGTGGAGGTCTAGTTTAAAAATGAGATTATGTCCTCTACAAACCTTGTCAATATCAAGCAAAAGCTCCTGAGCTAACAAACAGTTATCTGTAATATTCCTGCCCTGCACAAAGGCTGACTGATTGGCACTAATGAGTTTGTTGAGATGAGGTTGAAGCCTTCCAACAATGATTTTGCTGATAATCTTGGAGAAGGTACTAGTAAGGCATATGGGTCTAAAGTCAGACCAAGTGGCTTTTGCTTATCTTTGGGAATTAGAGTAATGGTCGTTGCGATAAAGTACTTTGGTATTTCAGCACCGAGAGAAAAAGGCACGGATCGCTGGATGAGGTCGAGCCCACCACATCCCAGCGGACAAATAAAAGGTAGAGGTGAACCCATCGGAGTCCTGCAGCTTTATTACCATCAATACTTTTCAAAGCATTAAGGATCTCATCGGCATCGGGCGGCATGGTGAGATTCGGTTCTTTGTACATAAGAAATATCTTCACTAAACACCTGCTGGTCGGAAAGAGTCATTGGCGAGTGTTGAGTCGCCAATAGGGATTGAAAGAAACTAACGACACTTTGGGAGATTAAGGCGAGGCTCGGATATCCGAGTTACCCTCTTCATTTTTGATTTTTAGAATAGCATTGATTTGTCTTACGTACTTAATTACTGCATGGAAGAATTTAGTGTTCCTATCCCCAAATAGATGTTTGTTAACGGCGGCTTTACGTTTAAGTAATAATTCTTCCTCCTCCAAAGAGTTGAGCGAGATGAGTTTGGGCATCCAGCGAAGGCTTGAGTATGACCCCCTTCCGATCTCGTAAAGCTTCAAGCATCTTGACTTTCTCTTCGAGCATCTATGACCTTTTGATAGACATTACCAAAGCATTGTTTGTTCCACTTGTCTCGAGTTGCAGGTGCCACGGCTTCTACGCAATCTCCAAAGTTTGACCATAGGGTTGGGGTGGAGTTCGGCATGAGCGGACCAAACAAGTTTAACAACGATCGGAAAAGAGGGGTGTAAGGACCAAACATTCGAAATGCGAAGGTGGATGGGTGGGGACTATGGTCGAAGGAAATTTGGATGAGAAGAGGGAGTGGTCGAAGTTGTTCTATGTAAGTGGTGCACACGAGTAATGGGGAAGGTATTTAGCCAACAATCATTTAAAAGAATTCTATCAATCCTTTCCAAAAGAGCACCCCTTTGCCAAGTAAAAGGAGTGCCAAAGAAGCCGAGCATCAAATAGACCGAGCACTTGGAGATGTTATGGGAGAAAGTGAGCATGGAATTAAGATCGGGAGTTCGCCCCCGACTTTTCACTTGGATCTCTGATGCTGTTAAAATCCCCCCCCACTAACCAGTTATTAGTGATGCTGTTACTAATGCTCAACAAGTCATTCCATAAAGTAATTTTATCACTAGGTTTACTACCAGCATAAACAAAAGTACAATTCCCCTTAAACCGATCCAGTTCAAAAGAGAGGTGCAAAAGCGAGTGCTATCAATTACAATTTGGCAATTTAACTCCTTCCTACTCGGCGACCAAATTTTGTTAGTACGGTTGGAATGAAAGCTGAAAACACGGAAAAAATTTAATGTAGTGTTGAATATTGTTCCTTACCATTGGTTCCAAAATTGCAATCGGCCACGGTTTATGAGTCTCGTTCGGGTAAAGCAATCCGTTAAGGGTGCCGGGACTCTGCTACACCCCTAACATTCCAACAAAGAAGGTTAATCATGGTGAAGAGCTTTACCAGCCCTAGTGAGCCTAGGTGCTGATGAGCTTTCTAACCCAATTATATTTGTAGGGGACAAATTCTGCAGCTCCAGTATATCTTTTTTCCTTCTTCTACTCTTCTGCTGGGACCAAACTTCCTCAGCTTTATTAGCCATTCCCTCCAGAACAGTATGGGTAGATACTTCCAACAAATGATCCTGTGGAGTAATAAAGGTACCACCTATCTCAGAACTAAGTGGAACATTTACCCCCACAGGAGGGCCATCCATGAGTCTGTGAGGATCATCATCAGCAGGAGCAGTATTGACCAGAATAAGAGGATCCAAAGGGGTGTCTTCAGCTTCAGAGCTATCAGGTTGGAAGTTTTCAGAATCTCTGGAAACAATTCCCAGGGGGTGCACTGGAACCAGGGGAACTTCAGGATTTAAATGGGGAGGAGGTAAGGGAACATTCCGCTCCACAACGACGAACCAAGCAACTACGAACTTTTGAAGGCAAATCCGAAACCAAAGCGAGGTTTCGGGTGGGAAGTGAAGCGATCGACCGAGCTAGTCTTCTCCTTGTTGGCAACATTGTAAGGTCCGAGATCGGGGTGCAATCTAAAGCATTTATCCATAGTATGTCCAAAAATATGACAATGCTTGCGATAGAGTGGGCTGGTATTCCAACACAATAGGTCGCCAATACCCATTGTTAGCGATACTCGACCAAACACCATCAAGATGAGGTCTGGGTGATGTCCCTTTCCACTAAGAACCTAGCATTAGAAATTCTGGTCACATTTGCGGAAGGAATGTCAAGTTTAAGAGGTCTACCCATAGAATCGGCAATATCATAGATAATTCTATGATTATTAAAAGGGAGTTTGAGGTTAGGAGACTAAACCAAGCTGGAACAATCGGGGGCTCTTTGGATGGGTCGAAGTCCAGAGTCCATTTAAGTAATTTCATGGGCTTGCCATCAATCATAATAACTTTTTTAGAGAAAATCTGTGCATAGTCTTCTTCTAATGTAAGCTGTAACATGATATGCCTACTGTCAAATACCCCAATCTTCCAACTCCCCACCAATCTGAAATCATCCACAGCCTTCCTGAGTATATCTAGTTTGGGGTGTCCAACCGAAATTTGCCTACTAAGGTAAATTTGTAAGGTTCGAATAATTTTGCCATCTCCTCTTCGGTGAAGATTAAAGCTAGTTTGCATCGCTTTCTTAGTGCAACGCCGGATGAACTCACATTCGGCCTTACCCTCAATCGCATCATGATAAATTTGGGGGAAAACCAATTTGTCTCCGATGGAAGTGCCTCCTCTTTCCGAACAGTGACTTCGACGAAAAGTCCCTCTTCCCACAAAGTTTGGGTCGGCCCTTGTTAACTCAGTCGCCATGCTACCAATGGAACAGTAAAACCATCCACAAATTTGAAATAAAAAGAACCCGGGAAAGGTAAAACCACTTCCCAAATGAAGAAGAAAGGAGGAGGGAGACAAAGAACACCCAGGCCAACTTCAGCAAGCACCAAAAGAGAGCAGCCGCCAGCCACCACCTCAGCTCCATGGAAACCCTAGCAGAGCAAGTTTTTGATGCCATTGTCAGAGGAAAAATATTAATAAAGAAAAAAACATTTTAAGAAAAATTAATTTTTACTTTTTAAAGTCTTATTTAAACTTGTTAGATTTATTTTAGGAAGTTATTTTTGTTGTGTAATTTTATTTTATTTTGTTTTGTAATTGTGCATGCGTAGTTCACGTTCTGAAGGACTTGTGCCTTACAATTTTGAATTAGAAAGAACTATAAGAAAAATATAAAAAATTAAATATACACAAAAAGACAAAAATATTCAAGAGATGGAAAATCTAAATAATAAAAAACTGAAATCCATCAAGAATTCAGACCTTTAAGAGATTATGCTAACCGTACAATAGATGAATTTTAGTATTATATTCAAAATCCTGCTGTAGTGGCTAGTTCAATTGAACTTAAACCTGCTATTATCCAAATAATATCTAATAATCCGTTTGGTGGAGCAGCAACTAAAGATTCAAATTTGCATTTTGCTAATTTTCTAGAATTGTGTGCTACATTTAAATATGATGGTGTTTCAGATGAAGCTATAAGACTTAGAATTTTTTCTCTTTTATTAAGAGATAAAGCTAAGATGTGGTTAAATTCTTTATTAGCTGGATCTATCAGAACTTGGGATGACTTAGCGCAAAAAATTCTTGCTAAATATTTTCCACCATCAAAGATTACTAAGCTTAGAAATGACATTACATCTTTTTGCCAGTTTGAAGGTAATCTATTTATGAAGCATCTGAACATTTTAAAGATCTCATAAGAAAGTGTCTACATCATTCGGTAGCAGATTGGTTAATAATTCAAACTTTTTATAATGGATTAGTTGAATCTCTTAGATCTATTATTGAAGCTACTGCTGGTGGTTCATTGATATCTAAATAGTTTAATGATGCTTATGCTTTAATTGAAGAAATGAATACAAGTAATTTTCAATGATCTTCTGAGAGGGTAAATACTAAAAAGGTAGCTAATATTCATGAATCTGATGCAATTGCAATGCTAGCAAATTATGTGGATGCGATATCAGGGAAGATAGACCAATTTGGAATGAATTTTTCTCAACCAATTTCAATGATTGAAGAAAATTCATTAGGCTAAATGGTAGATTCTCAAATACCTTTGGAAACTTTGAATGCCATAAATAAGCCTAATAACCCATATTCCAATTATTATAACCTAGGTTGGAAGAACTATCCAAAGTTTAACTAGAATATCAATAATCAGGGTGGTAGTACTCAACAACAGAGGTACAATCAAGTAACAACCAAGGGAATAATAATTATAGACCTACTTATCCTCAAAGTTTTAACAGTGCTTCACAATTTAATAAGAAGAAGTTGTGTATAGATGAGTGGTGTTACAAATGGGAAATTAAGTGCCAAGTCAAGGAGCTACTATTAGAAATGTTGAGAATCAATTGGGACAATTAGGCAATTCATTAAGTAATAGATCCCAATGATCACTTTCTAGTAATATTGAGATAAATCAAGAGACAAAAATAAAGAACAAGTAAAAGTTATTTAATTGAGAAGTGGAAGAGAGTTGGATGGTAGAGTGCAAAAAGAGATTGAAATAGAGAAAGAAGAGATTGTAGACCAAAATATGACACTCATAAGGGTTTGGAAATATCTATTTCTCACCCTAAAATTGATTTAGAAAAGCCACCACCACCATTTCCTCAGAGACTTAGACAATAAAAAATGGACTTTAAGAAATGAACTAAGAAATCAACTTTAATTATTTTTAATATGGGATTCTACACAAGTATACATATCGTTTATCAAGTAATATAAGACTTTCTAATTAAGTCCCGTGATATCGAATCCACAGGAAATGTTCTAAAAATTTAAAGAATGTAGAAAAACAATTTTTTACTTTTCAAAATAATTTTGCAAGTTATGTTTTATAATTAAAAAGTTTAAATTCTTTTTGCTATGTTTTTAGAAAAAGTAAAGTAAGCAACTAAAATTAACAAGACTATTAAATGATATGAAAGCAAATGAGAATAAAATATCTTTTTCCTCTTTCAATGAATTAGTAATAATTATGGAATATTGTTGTGGAAGTATCTAAATGTGTTTTTCCAAATAGGAACAGTTATAGTCTTTACCCTTACTTGGTTCTATAAAGAACATAGGTTAATCCGAAGTTTTGAAATCTTATAGATGGGTTACACAGAGAAGATACTAGCTCTCACTCTAGAATTCCCTCTTTTCCCTCCATCTGGGGGCTAACATCTCTTAAGAAAACTTAAAATATCAAACCAAATTAGGGGCTTTAGCTTGTCACACTAAAGTCCTCTAATTCCACAACCATTAAAAAGCATATCTCCCTATTTATTTGCATTCAACTATATAGACTACAATTCTCACCTATAAAATTTCAAGTTATTCACTCCAATTGTTGTTTGAGACTTTACCGCATTGGTTCTTACATGTTCTCACAACAAATTTTAACATCTCATTGGCCAAATCAAGAGGCAAATGATGTGCAAGGTAGTGGAATCATTACAACTTCTTCCAACATTATACATTTATACTTCACACAACATCCTTCCATAATTTAATTACTTCATCATTTGAAAGGAAAAAGATAAAGAAAAGTACTCATAACACATGGAGAAAATACAAACAAAATTTGATCTGAAAGTAGAAATCATAGTAAAACCACAAAAAGTCTTACTTTAAAACCTAATGTAAAAACAGAGAAAAAAACTTATTTTAAATTCTTCTCCAGAAGACACTTGAAGTTCCTCTAAAAATTTTACTTTACACTAAATAAATCCTTAGGGGGTCGCACCCAACTCTAAGGATTCACTTTCCTAAATTCTAATACAAACTTTGATAATGTAAAGTGGAAAAGTAAAAAAAGTATGGCAAGAAGAAGACTCTCTACCTCCTTCTTTCCCTTCAACCACTTCAAGCTTTTCTCAAAATTCTCCCACGAATACTTCCTTTTAAAACTCTTCTCTTTCTGATCTTCAAGTCTTCATTTTAATATTTCTTTAAAAGGTGCTTTGGTGTCTCTTCAAATCATGTCTAGATTCAATGTATCTACCAAAATATGCATCTCTTCATTCAAATTTGCCTCCCAAAAGAAGTTAATGAAGTTTAAACCAAAATTTACTTCAAACACCCCTTGGAAATGACACCAAATTTGATTTAATTCATCACTTTTAACTGTCGCGCATATGCGCCAGCCATCGGCGCTTAGGCGCCAGAGTCTAATTTTGCACACCTTTCATTTTTGCTCCAAATTTGATTCTTTTTTGCTCCTTTCATCACAATCGCTCATTTTAATCATACCTGCAAGAAAAACATGAAAATACCTTCCATTAAAGTGTAATATTATCAAAAATAGGTATAAAAATGTGCATAAAAATACTATATATTTTAGGTGTATCTCTTGTCAAAGGTAAAGATGATGAATGTTTTAGGATGGATATTGTAAGATATTTGAGTAAATGCCATTTCAAAACAACATATGAAGAGAATTTTGAAATTAAACAGTTGGAACATGAGCAAGAAGAGGAAGCACAATATTTGGATGATCTTAATGAGAAAAAATTAAATTATATTCAAGAATGTTTTGAAGTTTTGGACATGACAAAGAAAGATGAATCATTTAGTGCTTCAATTGAAAACCTATTGAACTTGAATTGAAGTTACTTCCTGAACATTTAAAATATGTATTTTTAGGTAATTCCTCAACTTTACCTTTTATAATATCTTCAAAATACTACAGATGAAGAAGAGAGTTTACTTGAAATTCAAAAGAAATATAAGAAAGCATTTGGATGGACTATAGCTGATATTAAAGAAATCAGTCCTTTAATTTGTCTACACAGAATCCTTATGGAAGAAAACTGCAAACCCAGGACTAATCCTCAAAAGAGATTAAATCCATGAAAGAAGTTGTTAAGAATGAAATTTTAAAGTGGTTAGATGTTGGAATTATCCACCCTATTTCAGATAGTGCATGGGTTAGTCCTATTCACCGTGTTCCTAAGAAAGGAGGAGTAACTGTAACTCTTAATGAGAAGAAGGATTTAATACCAATAAGGAAAGTTATATGATGGTGAATATTCATTGATTATAGAGAATTAAATCTTACCACCAGGAAAGATCATTTTCCACTTCCCTTTCTTGAGCAATTGTTGGATAGACTAGCTGGACAAAAATACTTTTATTTTCTAGATGGATATACTGGTTATCACCAAATACAAATTGCTCCTGAGGATCAAGAGGAAACAACGTTTACCTAGTACTTATGGTACATTTACTTTTAGAAAAATGCCCTTTGGTTTATGTAATGCCCCTGCTACATTTCAAAGATGTATTAAGGCAATTTTTTGTGATTTAATTGAAAAAGGAATTGAAGTATTTATGAACGATTTTTCAGTGTTTGGAATTTCATTTGAATCATGTTTAGAACTTTTATCCAAGGTTATTAAACGTTACGAAGAAATAAATCTAGTCCTTAATTTGGAAGAATGCCAATTTATGATAGCAGGAGGAATTGTTTTGGGACATCAAATTTCAGAAAAAAGTATGGAAGTAAACCCTGCAAAAATTCAAGTCATCACTAATTTTCTTTGCCCAACAAATTTAATGGAGATTAGGAGTTTTTTTGGGACATGCTGGATTCACAGGTATTATATTAAAGATTTTTCAAAAATTGCTAAGCCTCTATACCAGTTATTGGAAAAAGATGTCATTTCTAATTTTAATGAAGACCGCCTAAAAGCTTTTGAATTTTTGAAAGAAAAAATAATCACTACACCATATTATTTCACCTGATTAGGAAAACCTTTTTGAATTAATGTGTGATACAAGTGATTATGCTATTGAAGCTGTTTTAGGACAAAAAGATGATAAAATTTTCAAAGTAATCTACTATGCTAGTAGAACTCGGAATGAAGCTCAAATCAATTATACCACAACTGAAAAGAGTTACTCGCTATAGTATATGACTTTGATAAATTTAGATCATATTTAATTAGGACTAAATGTGTGGTGCATACTGACCATTCTGCTATTAAATATTTAATGAAAAAGAAGGATGCAAAACTAAGATTGATAAGATGAATTCTTCTTTTATAAGAATTTAATTTTGAGATAATAGATAGGAAGGGTGCTGATAATCAAATTGCTGATCATCTGTCCAAGCTTGATAATGAAAAAACTATCTTTTATGATGAAGAAATTAATGAACACTTTCCTGATGAAAAGCTATTCACTATTAATGAGTGGCGTGTTCCATGGTATGCAGACTTTATGAACTTTATTGTTAGTGACATATTATCCTATGGATTGACATATCCATAGAGGAAGGAATTTTTATATGAAACTAAGACTTATTTTTAGGACGACCCATTTTTATATAAACAAGAAAAGGATCTTATTATTCAAAGATGTGTGCCTTTAGAAGAAACTTATGAAATTATTCAAAAATTTCATGATTCTGATTTTGGGGGATATTTTGGTGTTGATAAAACTTCATATAAAATTCTACAATGTGTATTTTATTAGCCTATAATTTTTAAGGATGTTAATGCTTATATTAAAAATTGTGATTGATGTCAGCGTGTAGGCAATATTTTTAGAAGGACTGAGATTCCATTCAATTACATCTTGGAAGTTGAAGTATTTGACGTTTGGGGATTAGATTTCATGGGACCATTTATACCATCTTTCAGAAATCTATACATTTTGTTAGTAGTAGACTATGTATCAAAATGGATAGAAGCTGTTGCTTTACCTCGATGTAATGCTCGAAGTGTTGCAAAGCTTTTAAAGAATATATTTTGTAGATTTGGAATGCCAAGTGTAATCATAACTGATGGGGGAAGTCATTTTAAAAATTCAATTATGGAGAAAATACTAATGAAATATCATATAATCCATAAAATTGCTACTGCTTATCTTCCTCAGACAAGTGATTTGGTTGAATTATCCAATCTTTAAATTAAAAGAATTTTGGAAAAATCTGTTAATCCAAACAAAAAGGATTGGTCAATCAAACTGGCTTTTGCTTTGTTGGCTTATAGGACTGCTTACAGGACTCTTATAGGAATGTCCCTATATAGACTAATTTATGGGAAAGCTTGTCATTTACTAGTTGAACTTGAGCATAAAGCATATTGGGCTATTAAATAGTTCAATTGTAATTTGAAGGATGCTTGAAGAGATAACATATGGATCATATGAATGTGCTAAGATATATAAAGACAAGATGAAGATGTGGCATGATCGTAAGATTTTGAATAAAATTATTGAACTAGGACAACAAGTTCTGCTATATAATTCTAGATTGAAATTATTTGCTGGAAAACTTAAGTCCAGGTGGATGGGTCCTTTTATTTTAATAAAAGTTTATCTCTATGGAGCTGTGGACATTAAAGATCCTAAAACTGAGAAGATATTTAAAGTAAATGGTCATAGACTGAAACCTTATTTCTCAGTAGATCAACTTAAGCCTGATGAGAATTTGACAAAGGGTCACCCAAATTAACTATTGGGTATGTCGGGCCGACGACGTTAAACTAAGCGCTTTATGTGAGGTAACCCATAGTTATCAGTGTGCTTTGCTTTAAGTTTATTTTGTGTGTTTTATTTTGTTTGATGTAAGACTTATATGGTAATATTTTGCTTATATTATGTTAGTGCAGATTAATAAGATCATATGTGACTAGTTGGATGAGTTAAAATGAGTTATCGGATGTTTAATAGACCTGTGCTAAAATAAGCACCGGCGGTTAAGCTCTAGCAGTTGTCTCTTAGGAACCGGAGTTATGAAAAACATGAAAAAAGATTTTCTAGAAGCCATTATCATGGAAAAGTTGCATGGCACGTTATTTAGTGGTTTATGAACGTGGGAGGACAGTTTTAAGCCACTAAAGTCTATAAATAGAGATCGAATTAAAGGAAATTCATCCCATTCCAATTTCTATCCTAAGAGCCTTATAGAGGAGTTTAAGAGTTGAAAATGTCTTCTTGGGAGAATGAAGTTAAGAAGAAGGAGTATGCCAACAAGATGAAGTTTATTAGTGAGAGTGCGCAAGAGTTATATAGCAGATTTTTAGCCTTTAGTATTCAAGGAATAGCTGAGAAGCCTGCAAAGATCGAGGCTAATGTTGCATCAATTGAAGCAAAGGTACATGAAACTAATGCACATTTAGCACATATTAGATGACAATTAAAAATGCATTTTAGTCATATAAGTTATGTTGAAAAAGCTGACAAGACGATGTATCTGAAAAATAAGTGGATTGAAGAAGATACTATCAGGTGTCTTCATCATCGTCCGTTTTATCAAATCTATATACCAAATGGTTCAGATGGAACTAATGGAGGTACTGGATATGTTTCACCTAATGGAGACTGGAATTAAGTTCTATAGAGTGTTAAGTGCTAGTCATTTTTGTTTTGAGTTTTATTAATTGTGTTAAGTGTTTGATGTTTATGTATTTTGTGTGTTATTTGTTTTATGTTTTATGTTAGTGTTTAGTGTTTTATTTAAGTGTTTTATTGTGAGTAGAAAATATGAGATCTTATCCAAGTATCTTGGATTAAAGACTTGTGGTTTATACTTTTAATTTGTATGAGTTTAATTAAATAAAAGTTTGTGTTTATGTAAAAATTGTGTTGAATCATTTTTAATCTAAAAAAACTGTAATTATAGAGATAAGAAGATTATAAGGTGATGCGACATTTATTAAATCAATTTAGGGTTGATTAAAGGAGATAAAATATTTATTTAACAAAAAAAATTGAAGACTGCGAGTTGGCGGCTATGTGTCGAGACCCTGCGCTTACGCGCCAGAGCTCTGCTACTAAGCTCCATACTTTCGCGCTTAGGCACCAGTTCGCAAAAATTAATTTTCAGGTTTTAAAACTTAAAAATTGCCATTTTTACACCTCAGCATCATCTCCTTCTTTCGAATTTTTGCGATTTTGAAGGCTAGGGCATCACCACATTTGCAAATCTTGAGCCGTTTCAAGTGAAAATTGTTAGATTCTATCTTCTTGAGTTAAGAGCACTACTCCTAAGTAACATTTTTTTATTTTCACCATCTATTTTGAGTGTATTTTGGAGAAATCTGAAAATCACTATTTATGGTGAAAATTTGAGAAAACACTTAAGAAATTACTTTGATTTAGTAGTTTAAGCCTTTAGGAGTTGGGTTTAGTGATTTTAAGTTGAATGTGGAATTTATAGTGATTTTTATGCAAATTTTAGAAATGGCACAAAAAAGGAGCAAAAAGAGAGCCATGTTCAATTCTGGCAAGTTTGTCAGTTCGAAAGCTCAAGATCATTACGTGTAAGCGTTATAGTTTTGTAAATTGATCTAGGAGCGAGGATTCGATAAAATAAGTAGAGAAATTGAAGACATAATTGTGAATCGCCTCTGGGATAAATTCTATTGGTTTATTGTTGTAGCTTTTACTTCTGTTGTTTGGGAGTTCTATGCAAATCTCACGGAGTCAGATGAGAACTTTATTTTCGTGTGGGGTGATCCACTGAAAATTTGATAGCTTTTTAATGTCTATTTCATACCTATTTTTTATGATATTGCACAATAAAGGAAGGTGTTTTGTTTATTTTTTGGTTTTAGGTTCAAGAAATGACTTTTAGAGAAAAGAAAACAAAAATGGTGCAATTTGGAGCAAAAACAAGCAAAAAAGTAAATTTTAGCCTGACACATTTTGATAAGTCTTTCTTTGCTTAATATCTTTTAAACTTCTTGCATATTTTTGAATGATATTACACTTTAAAGAAAAGTTTTTTTATGCTTATTTTGTAGGGCTATCTGTTAGGAACGCAACGCAACTAAAATGGAGCGAATCAGAACTGAAACGGAGCCAAACTGAGCGAAATGGTGCAGCTGCGCAGTACCAGCTCCAGACAACGCCCTATCCGGCGCCGGACCTCGCCAGAAGACATAGAACAATAAAAATAAGTGGAAAATAGCATCGGACAACGCCTAATAGGGCGCCGGACCACAACCAAACAGTTTGGACGCTATTTTGGATGGTTAGGGGCCGAGATTCAACGTATTTGGATGCTTTTTGAAAGTTTTCTTGTGGTAACTCTTCAAACTTCATTCCTATAATTTAAATTAGCAATTTTAGGTCGGAAAAAGTGTGTGTGTGTGTGAGAGGAATGTTAGGAAAAATGTGAAGAATGTTGAAAGATCTTAGAATTGGAGTAAAAATGTAGATTTCTACCTTTTTGGAGAGATTGGTGAGGGGATTTTGAGAGAATTTGTAAGGGTTTGTTCTAGCATTGCATGGATCAGCGGGAGACTTTATGGGAGAGATTTTCATCTTTCTTTCAAGGAAAAAAACTAAGTATTGTGTTCTTCATTATCTTATGATTTTGTAAACACTTATTTTATGGATTTGCTTTGATATAAGGTTTTCTGTTGTGCTTTGTGATGTCTTTCTCTTATTATTTCTTCTTATTTGGAAATATGGCATAAGAAGATCATTCCATTGTTTTCATTTTACTTTTCTTTTACATTGAGTAGGATTCATATTTAGGATATTGTGATGCATGGTAGAAGTGGATTTAATTATAAATGTGATTATTTTTTGTTGCACTTCATTTACATTATAATAAGAACCCATCGTATTGTTAACATTCATTGTAATTGCATTGTCCCAAAAGGGCAGTGTAATTCTCAAAAAGTGGAATCACATTCAATGTCCATAAATGAGTTACGAAGTTCATGGGGGTTGAGTGCAAATAAATAGGGAAATTTGATTTGATGGGCGTAAAATTGGAGATTTTAGGGTGACAGACTAAAATCACCAGTTTGGTCCCAGTGTTTGGAAACTAAAGTGAGAGTTAGCTTTCAGGCGAAGGGAAGTGGGAGCTCTGGAGTGAGAGCCAGTATCCTCCTAACCAAACCACAGATTTAGAGACTAAACTTAGGATTAACCAATGTTCTTTAAGCACTCGGATGTTGGCAAAGAATAATATTGTTCCTATTTGGCACATACAATATTTAATGCATCTCATTCTTTTACATTATCCAATTCATTACTTAAGAATAATATTTTTTATTATCTCAAAATTCTCCAAACCAATTTATCCAGAAATGTTATCTTTAGTATTAATATTTTCCTTTAGGAGTAGTTATTAGTTATTTTAAAATTAAGATTTATCTTTAAGAGTAATTGTTAAAAAAACCACTTATATCGACCTTCCAAACTAAAGTCTAATAGTTGTTGACTAGAATTTGACTAAGGACCTCTTACCTCACTTCCCTGTGGGATCGATAAACGGGACTCCACTAGAGCCCTGTATTACTTGAGTGATACGTATACTTGCTTTTTAAATTGTGATTATATAAAATCATTATAAATATATAAATCTGGGTTCATAAATTCTTGCATACAAAAAAGTCGCATCATGTTTTTGGCACCATTTCCGAGGAAGCTTCGGTAAGAATTTTAGGAGAATTTTAGTTGAAAAAAATACGCTTAGAATTGGAAAACTTTAGTGTCATAAAATTGTTTTTGTATGAAAAGTATTTTTTATATGAAAAAGTGTTATGAAAAAACTGTTTGTGTGAAAAATAAGGTGTTTGAGAAAATATTTTGTTGTGTTGAATATATTTTTTGTTTTATTTGTTTTATTGTTAATGTAATATTTGTTGTGTTACGTATGCAAAATAAAGGATTTGTAGGAATTGTGCCTTATGATCCCAAGTTAGAAAAATGGAAGAAAATCAAAAAATAGAAAGGACTTGAAAAATTAGAAATAGAAATGGAAAACATTTAAAATAATAACATGGAAAATCATCATAAATCATTGAGGGATTATGTAAATCCTAAGATAGATGTAATTCACTCAAGTATACAAAACCTTATCGTAGAAGCTGACTCGTTTGAATTAAATCCAGCAATTATATAACTTGTACAGAACAACCAGTTTGGGGGAACTACTTCGGAAGATCCCTATTTACACTTTCTAGTTTTCTAGAACTTTGTGCTACATTTCGTTACAACGGCATGTCAGACGATGCTGTTAGGTTAAGGCTTTTTTCCTCTCACTATGGGATAAGGCTAAAATGTGGTTATACTCATTAGCACCTGGTTCTATTAAAAATTAGGAGGAGTTAATTCCTAGCTAAGTATTTTCCACCTTCAAAGACTACTAAACTTAGAAATGATATTATCTCATTTTGTCAGTATGAGGGGGAATCAATATACGAAGCCTGAGAAAGATTTAAAGAACGCCTAAGAAAGTGTCCACATCATGCTCTAATAGATTGGGTAATCATTTGAACTTCTTATAATGGGTTAGTAGGATCCCTTATGTCCATCATTGATGCTGGTTGTAGTGGTTCATTAAAGTCAAAATTATTTGATGAAGCGTATGAATTAGTTGCAGAAATGGCTAAAAATGAATTTTAATGGTCCTCTGTAAGGATAAATCATAAAAATTTAGCTAGTGTTCATGATACAAATGCGATTGCAAATCTTGCATCTCACATTGCTGTAATATCAAGGAAGTTGGACCAATTTGGAATGAAACAGCCTCAATTTACTCCTGTAAGTGAGGAAAGTTCATTAGGGAATATGATTGATTCCAACTTAATATATGAGACTTTAAATACCATGAACAACCTGTATTCTAACTTGTACAACCCAGGTTGGAAGAACCATCCTAATTTTAATTGAAATCATACTACCGGGGTTGGAAACCAAAAATGAGAAAGTAACCATGCAAATCCTAATAAAATTTAGAATAATAAGGGTGACACAAGCTATAGACCTTCATATCCACTGGACTCTAACAATGATCAGTAATTTGAGGATGAGAATATGTCTATAGAAGAAGTGGTATTGCAAATGGGAAACCAGTTGCAAAGTCAAAATGTTTTGATTATAAACATAGAAAATCAACTGAGACAAATTGTTAATTCACTTAGCAATAGACCCCATGGAACACTTCCTGGCAACATTGAGATCAAACCTAAAGAGAATAATAATAATCCAGCTGAGAAAAAAGATGATGATTGTTTTTGGATGGATGACATTGATTATTTAAGTAAAGACCATTTCCAAAAAAGTTTTGAAAGTAAGTTAACAGAAGAGATCGAAATGGACTTTCATGATGAGTTGAAAACATTATCTAAAGAAGCCTGTATGTATGTTCATGAGAGGTGTGAAATGATGGACGCTACCAAAAATAGTGAACTTGTAATTTCATTTGTTGAAAAATCTCATGAACTTATGATGGATGTACCCCACACAATTTTAAAACCTACCTATTTAGGGAATTCATTTACACCAGCAGTCTTTATATCATTTGATTCGACTCAATCACAAGAATAACTTGAATTGAATGATGAACAAAATAATATTATTGAACTAAGACTTGGAAGAGAATTTGAGGGCACATTTAAAAAGAATTTTGAGTTTAGAAAAGAGGATAAGGATATTGAAAGACTATTGGAATAAATTCCTAAGGAATTAGAAAAACTTATTTCCTAACCTAAGATAAATATAGAAAGACCACATCCATCATTTAATAATTACCAAGGGGAAGAATTAGAAGATAACTTGAAACAGAAGATTAACATAAAAGAATTTGATCCTAAATCTGAATTATCTAGAGAGAATCCGATCCAAAATTTGGGAGATCTTGAATTATCTTATAGAGATCCATTTCTTATAAATTTCAAGGATGATATTAATATGCAAATTCAGGAAATCAATAGATGAATATTGGATCTAGAAAGAAATATGAGAAACAATGATACGAATCACTCTGAAAAAGAAAAGTTGAATGAAAAATTAAAATTCGAGGATTTTGTAGGAATCCCTGCATCTGAAAAAGATTGGGCGATTGATCGATGATTACTTAATTGGAATTTTGATCCAGCAGAAATCATTTGTCGGGCTAACGACGTTAAATCAAGTGCTTTATAGGAGGAAACCCCTAGTTATCAGTGTGTTTTGGTTTAGAATATTTGGGAGTCATGATAGTTAGTGTGTATTATGTTTGCTTTAGTTTGGATTGATCAGTTTGATTGTTATTGGTGGATGTTTAGATTTTTAGTGGTTTGATTTGATCTTTATGTGTCATGAGGAAGGTGATTCCTTAACTTCTTATTATGGACACACTTGTATGTTCTCTTGTAGTAGTTGGATTGATGAGTCCACTACAACTCGGGTCTTACTCGAACTTGAGTTTTACAAGAGATATCATGAATTTGAGCAGTGATAGATCCATCTTAGTTTTGTTACTTCCTTTCTCTAACTTTACTTTTGTTTAGTAGGAGTCGCGAACCTATTTGATGAATAACAATAGGATGATCTTACACTATGATTTATAACTGTTAGAGGTGCTTAATTAAGGGGATTAGATCATGCCTGAGGTTGGCGCACGTAAGCCAATACATTTAGGATAATCTTATCTTTCGGATTATAATTTTTAAAATCATTTGAAAGTACCTACTTTATTAGTGTAGTGATTCCGTTAGAAATTGGAGGTAAGTAGTGAGATGTGAAGAGTTAATGGAAGAATTGACCTCATTTATCATGTGTATTTGTTTGTGTGTTTCAACGTTATATAAGACTTGAAGAACATTTTTTATATTCCCTTGTTGATACCTGCTATGCTAATTAAACTTTTATTTAGTGAATTTCATTCTGACATGATTAGTTTAGATTTACTTTCCACTGCATATTATTCTGTCCTGAAGAATAATTGAAGATGTTTTTGATAGACATTTGTGGTAGATAGAATTTCTAAACTGTTTTTCTTCCTGCTTATATTTTCTGTACTAAATGCTATATATGTTAAAAATTAAGTTTGGGGGTAGGAAGAAAAATATATTTTAAAGTGAGAATACTTCCTTTTAGTGTAATTTTATTGCAAGCATGTTTTAGGCTAGATTTACTTTCTTCTGCAGTCATTCTATCCTGATTTTGCATGTATATGAATTTGATTGAATGCTGTAATAGTTAGTAGATTCAGCTTTTACTTTTTCTTCCTGCTACATTTTATGAAATTAATTGCAAAATATTTTAAAATTTAAGTTTGGGAGAGAGAAAGAATTAACTATTAGTTGTTCTCATTTAAAAGTATTTTCAAAATTATTAATATGATTTCCCGTGAGAGAGCTCAAATTAAAATAACTGTATTTTGATTTTATTTGAGTACTTTAGTGGACTTAAATGAAAGTTTTTGGTAATGAAAATTAATTTTGTAGGATAAAATATTTGGTATAAGAGAATAGGTCTACGGTTAGCTATTCAAAGTAAAAAAAAACTGTATGTTTGAAATATTAAGAATCCTAAAACTTTATGTGAAAGGAAATGATTGAGACTCTATGATGAATCAATAATAAGCTAAAGAAATGCCTATAAGGTAAAGGATCGTGGCAAGTTTCAAATTTTGGGTGAGAAGGGTGAAGCTCAAAATTATTAAAGGCTATCCAGATATAGTAATCCTCACTTGAAAAAGAAAAAAGCAAAAAAAAAAAAAAAGAGAAAAGTGAAAAATAAGAAAAAGAAAAGAAAAAAGTGAGGAGAAGCTTGAGGAGACGCCTAATAAAAAATTGGCTTAACTTGGATCTACCTTAAGGGAAGAACTTAATTACTTTCCTGAACTTATACTTATGGATTTGCATCTTTATTAGTAATGTTCTCATAAACTTCTTTTCATGTAATCCTTTTAAGTGCCTTAATAAGACAATTTACAGTCATTTTTGAAATGAATAAAAGGCTAGAACTTTTAGACTTGATTACTAGATAGCCTTATACCTGCAGAATTTACTTGGATTATTCAAATATTTTTCTGAAAATTTTACTACTGTATTTATCTTAAGTTAAAATCATGGTATTCTAGAAAGAAGGTTCATTGCAGTGGATCATTATTTTATGTATTAACTAAATTACTTGAGGACAAGTAATAGTTAAGTTTGGGGGATCTTGATTCACTGAAAATTTGATAGCTTTTTAATGTCTATTTGATACCTATTTTTGATAATATTGCACAATATAGGAATTTATTTTGTATGTTTTTTGGTTTTAGGTACAAGAAATGAATTTTGGAAAAAAAATGGTGCAATTTGAAGCAAAAACGAGCAAAAAAAATAAATTTTGGCCTAGCACATTTTGATAAGTCTTTCTTTGCTTAACAATTTTAAATTTCTTGCATATTTTTTATTGAGATTACACTTTAAATAAAGGTTGTTTTTATGCTTATTTTTTAGGGATATCTGTTAGGAACACAACACAACTGAAACAGGGTGAATTAGAGCTGAAATGGAGCCAAATGAAGCGAAATTGTGGAGCTGCGCAGTACCAGCGCCGGACAGTGCCCTATCCAGTGCCAGACAACGCCAGAAGACAAAGAATAAAGTAAATAAGTGCAAAATTGCACCAGACAACACCCGATAGGGTGCCAGACCGCTCCCAAATAGCTTGGATACGAATTTGGACAGTTAGGGGCCGAGATTCAACGTATTTGGATGCTTTTTGAAAATTTTCTTGTGGCAACTCTTCAAACTTCGTCCCTACTCTTTAAATTAGCAACTTTAGGTCCGAAAAAGTTTGTATGTGTGAGAGGAATGTCAGGAAAAATGTGGAGAATATTGAGAGATCTTAGAATTGGAGTGGTCAAATTAGGTCAAAATGGTCAGTCCATGACTCAATGACCACCACATTGACCAAACTGGTCCACCTTTGACCCAAATGATCAAATTTGATTAAAATGGTCAATTCTTAACCCAATGACTACCACATTGACCAAACTGGTCAACCTTTAACCCAAGTGGTCAAATTAGGTCAAAAAGACCAGTCCATGATCTAATGACCACCACATTGATCAAACCGGTCAACCTTTGACCCAGATGCGCAAATTAGGTCAAAATGGTAAGTTCATGACCCAATAACCACCACATTGACCAAACTGGTCAACCTTTGATCCAAATGGTCAAATTAGGTCAAAATGGTTAGTCCATGACCAGATGACCACCACATTGACCAACTGGTTAACCTTTGACTCAAATGGTCAATTTAGGTCAAAATGGTCAGTTCATGACCCAATGACCACCACATTTACCAAACTGGTTAACCTTTGACCCAAATGGTCAAATTAGGTCACAATGGTCAATTATTGACCTAATGACCACCACATTGACCAAATTAGTCAACCTTTGACCCAAATGGTCAAATTTGATCAAAATGGTCAATCCATGACCTAATGATCACCACATTAACCCAATGCCAATCCCATTGACCACCAAGTCAACCTAGACACTAAATTGGTCAAACCTCGCTTATTTGATCAATTTAAGACATTAAAATGATTAAACATGATCATTTAATCAACCCTAGTCAAACCTAAGTTCTATTGCTAAAACTGACTCCATGATTAAAATAACCATGACAAGGTTAAGTAAATCACCTGGGTCAACCCTAGACTTGACATTGGCTAATCTTAGGTTTAGTCCCTAATTCTGTGGTTTGGCTGGGAGGATACTGGCTCTCACTCCAGAGCTCACACTTCCCTTAACCTGAAAGCTAAATCTCGCTTTAGTTTCAAAACACTATGACCAAATTGAGGATTTTAGTCTGTCACCCTAAAATCTCCAATTCGACACCCGTCAAACTAAATTTCCCGATTAATTTGCACTCAGCCCCCATGAACTACATAACTCATTCATGAAACCAAATTTCCTTAAAATATTTGAGATGATGCTTTAGAAACAAATTTCTTGAAGATCCATTGAGATTTGAGTGAGATCTTAAAGTTTGAACTTGGACGGTTCATGGAATACACCAGGTTGGGGGAGATGCACGGATGCCATTTATTTCTGTATATTGGAAAAGGACGACCAAGAATACCGCAGATAGACTCCCTGTGGAGGGGAGAACAACAGATTGGCTCTCCCACAGTAAAGATCTCGCTAATAGAATGGCGGCACGTGGTGTTTCTAGTCAGCGCCACATGAAATTTCCTTTAAGTAGGATTTAATTAAATATAGAAAATCCTATATAACTTCAAAAATTCATATCTTGACATAGAAAAATCAGAAAAATATGATAAAAATATCTATGGATTCAGTAGAGCAATGAGAAAATTTGGAATTAATTAGCTATATTTAACTGTTAATTAACTAATTACTCTCTGAAGTAATTTGTTTATTAAAAATTATTTCTAAACCCAAACATTATGAAATTTTCACAGAATAACCCTCTCATCCTTTGGGATATTCTGTGATTTTTCTAAGTCCAGGGGAAGTCTCTAGGATGAAATATACAATTTTCAATCCCATTTTGTGATTATTTTCAAAAATAATTACATTATAAATAGGAATTTAAAAATAAATCTGGAATCCTCAGAAACTTTGGCGTGATGAATTTGGATCCTATAAATGATATTTTATAACTGTTGAGAATTTTAGATGACATTTTAACTTTTAGGGTAAAATTTATAAAATTAAAAATTATAAATTAAATCATAACAACTTTTATATTTAATGAAAGACATAATTAAGATTAATAAAATCTTAATATCTAAGTTTAAACTTGTTTAAACTTAAGATGAACCCTTAAGTCTAAATTAGGTTAGGTTTAAATACAACTTAAACCTTTAAAAATCCTAATTAAACTTAATCACTTTCCTTAAGCGTTAACCACATTAGACTTAATACAAATCAAACTCCTCATTAGACCCAATTAAACCCAATTAGACCTTAATCACATTAGGTTTAACTTAATACACCCTAATTAGGTCTAAGATACCAATTATACCTAATTGAACCAAGTTAGGCCTTAATCACATTAAGTTTAACTTAATATACCCTAATTAGGTCTTAGATACCAATTAGACCTAATTAAACCAAGTTAGATCTTAATCACATTAAGTTTAACTTAATAAACCCTAATTAGGTCTATGACACCAATTAGACCTAATCAAACCAAGGTAGAGCTTAATCACATTAGGTTTAACTTAATAAACCATAATTAGGTCTAAGAAACCAATTAGACCTAATTAAACTAAGTTAGACCTTAATCACATTTAACGTAATAAACCCTAATTAGGTCTAAGACACCAATTAGACCAAGTTAAACCAAGTTAGACCTTATTCAAATTAGGTTTAACTTATTAGGTCTAAGACACCAATTAGATCTAATTAAATATAGTTAGATCTTAATCAAATTAGGTTTAACTTAATAAACCCTAATTAGTTCTAAGACACCAATTTGACCTAATTAAACTTAGTTAGATCTTAACCATATTAGGTTTAACTTAATAAACACTAATCAAGTCTAATACACCAATTAAACCTAATTAAACCAAGTTAAACCTTATCACTTCAAGTTTAACTTAATAAATTTTAATTAGGTTTAACCCCTGATTAGACTTAATTAACTCTAATCAATCATAACCCAATTAGACTTAACCACCATTAAATCTAATTAATCAATTAAATCTTACCCAAATTAGGTTTAATTAACCTTAACCTAAATAGACGTAACCACAATTAAGTCTAATTAATTAATTAAACCTTACCCGAATTAAGTTTATTTAACCTTAAACTAGTTAGACTTAACCATAATGAAGTCTAATTAATCAATTAAACCTTACCTAAAATAGGTTTAATTAATCTAAACTCATTTAGGCTTAACCTCTATTAAGTCTAATTAATCAATTAAACCTTACCCAAATTAGGTTTAATTAACCATAACCCAATTAGACATAACCATATATAAGTCTAATTAATCAATTAAACCTTACCCAAATTAGGTTTAATTAACCTTAACTCAATTAGAATTAACCCCTATTAAGTCTATTAATCAATTAAACCTTACCCAAATTAGGTTTTATTAACCCAATTAGAATTAACCACAATTAAGTCTAATTAATTAATTAAACCTTACCCAAATTAGGTTTAATTAACCTTAATCCAATTAGAATTAACCACAATTAAGTCTAATTAATCAATTAAACCTTACGAAAATTAGTTTTAATTAACTTTAACGCAATTAGACTTAATCACAATTATGTCTAATTAATCAATTAAACCTTACCCAAATTAGGTTTAATTAATCTTAACCCGATAAGACTTAACCACTATTAAGTCTAATTAATCAATTACTCTTTACCCAAATAAGATTAATTAGCCTTAATTTATACTTAGGTTCAACCCAAATTAAACCTAAGTCAAACTTAAACCTTTTAGGTTCAACATATATTGAATCTAACTTTAACTTAAACTTAGGTTTAATTAAACTAAAACCTAAGTTAAACAAAAACCCTCTAGGTTCAACATACATTAAACCTAACCTTAACCTATACTAAGGTCGAACTCAATTTAAACTCAACTCAAATTAAATTTAAGTTGAACCCATATTGAATTTAAGTAAAAAATTATAACTTAGGTTCAACCTAACTTGGGACTTAAACCCAAGTTAACTCAAACTTAAGTAAAAATAATATTGAACTTAAGTCAAAACTTATAACTTAGGTTCAACTTAATTTGAACCCAAGTTAACCGAAACATAAGTTTAACCCATATTAAACTTAAGTCAAAACTTCTAACTTAAATTTGAACTCAAGTCAACCAAAACTTTATGTTCAATCTATATTGAACTTAACCCAATCAAACTTTAATTCAACTTAAGTTGAATTTAATCAAAACTTCAGGATCAATTTAAAATTAGTCTGAACCTCTGATTAAAATTTAAATCTAATTCATATTTGAATTAAAACTTTTAGATTCAAAAGACATTGAATCTAAAATTTTAAAGTCTAACTTATATTAGATTTTACTTAATTTAAGTCTAATCTATATTAGACTTAAAACTTTAGATTCAATAGACATTGAATATAAACCCTTAAATCTAATACATGTTAGATTTAACTCAAAAATATTAGATTCACACGACACTGAATCTAAAATCCTAAGTCTAATTTATATTAGACTTAATTTAAAACTTTAGATTCAAAGGATATTGAATCAAAGTTCTTAAATATAATACATAGTAAATTTAAATAAAAAATATTAGATTTAAACAACACTGAATCTAAAATCCTAAGTCTAATTTACATTAGATCTAATTTAAATCTTTTTAGATTCAAAAGACATTGAATCCAAATCCCTAAATCTAATTAATATTAGATTTAACTAAAAAATATTAGATTCAAATGACACTGAATCTAAAATTCTCAAGTTTAATTAGATCTTATAAACATTAGATATAAATAAACTCGAATCCTTTCTTTAAGCCTAAATTAAATAAACAAATCAAAACTGACATATAAAAATCAATTAAAATGACACATGAAAAATTTTAATTGGTTAATAAATCATAAACAACTTAAAATTTCCCAACCTGAAATCCAAAAAGATATTAAAATAAAACTTTAATGAACAAAGATCACTGAATGCAACTTGAACCCCAGTATTCTTGATCTATGAAGATTTCTTGGACAATGTAATCTTGGTTGTTGACAGGAGTCTTCGGTCCTGGTTTAAATACCTTTCAAACTAAGTAGATCAAGTCATCCAATGACCTTGAGATGATGGAGCCATAAACATCTTGATTGAGTTTTCTAAAATTAAAACTTAATCAACTAAATTAATAATTTAAAAAATAAAATTGACATTATTTCTTTTATAATAACTACTCTGACATTGTTTTCTTACTGGTTGAAGACAAGTTTCATTTTAGATTTACTTTGCATGTTATTAGGGTGTAATAACTCTATATAGCAAGGTAACATTCTGAAGACATGACAAACAACAATAAAAAAAAAACCAAAACGACATCAAAAACTGTGACATTAACCAAACAAAGTAAAACAACATTGACAAACAAAATCAAAATGACAAATAACAAAACAAAATCTAAAACTTTTAGGATAATCACCAAACAAATAACAAACTACAAGACAAAACAATAATAAAACGAAAAACAACAAAACAAAAATAAAAAACTGACATAAAAAATGACATTGACAAAATCAAACTTTTAGGGTAGTACGTAACACCTGGAAATATATTACCCCTAGGATTGAACATTGACGTTTCTTTTCTTGTTCTTAAAATCTCTTAGAAAATAAGTGTTAGCATTAATCAGAACTTTTCTTAGATAAACTCACTTTTCTAAGATGTAATTAACTATAGGAGCTTGCTCCTATAGGAGATTTAAGTACTCAGGATAGGTATCATACCTAAAAAAAAGAGATCTCTGGTTATAAAAATTCTACATGTGATTCTCCTTACATAAATTTTCTGGAATTCTCTTTTGTAAGGATTATCACCAATATTTCTTATTTTACTGTTTTCTATTTTATCAGCCCTTATTTTCTTCAAATTTCTTATTATCCTAGGATATTTTAAATGTTCCAAAAAAAAAGAGTTCTCTTGAAGGTTAGGGTGATATGATAGATAAACAAAGTGGTGACTCCATACAATGACATTTAACATTAACACGAGAAAATCTTGGCTGCTCCGGATGTCACCAAGAGATTTTAATTGGCGACTCCACTGGGGATCATCATTCTTCTCATCTCTTGTTAAATCACTTGTTCTCAAATAATGTTTTTCCCTTCGACAGATAGGACCATATATTTCAAAATTTAACTCTTTAAAGAGTTATTCTTGACATTTCATAATGACAAGACAAGACAAAATAAAAGGATAATCTCCTTAAATTTTTAGAAAATTTGTAATGGAATCCTCGGATTCACTCTTTTCTTAATTTCAAGATCTCAATACAACAATTGATGAAGAAATTTGCTTTTATCAGAATGTGTTTGGATTATTTGATGAAGCTGAATTTGCACTAAACAATCCATATCAAACTGATATGACTGACATACAATCCTTTGAGGAATTCAATATGTAACCTTATGAAGATTTTCTTCACTTTACAAAAGGCTTACCTCAAGAAATTCCCATAGAACAATATACTTTTGAAGAAATAGAAGAACAGATTGATAGAAAAGGAATGAAATTTGTATTGAACAAGAAAGAGATATTCTGCCACCATCTGTATATGAAGTTGGATCTTGTTGCAAAAATGTTCCAAAAACTCGTTCCCAATGGAAAAATAAAACTCATTCTCTTATAAGAAAGAAGAAATGGAACAAAAATGATAATTTGAGACATCTGAATTTGAACAATGTTATTGCGGGAATCCTTCTTATTTAAATAAAACTGATAATTTTCAATACCTGTCAAATATGGAGATAATACTTTCCAACCAAGAAATTCTTCATCAATTCACACCATATATTCCATGTTAAAAAGATTAGCACAAAGAGATAGGTGTTCAATTTCACGAATGATAGATAAAATGGGTTGTGCAATCTCTACGATAATGAAAAGAAGAATTGTTACAATTGAAGATCCTACTTATCAAGAAATAGATTAGCAATTCCCATTAGACAGTCAGCGTACTCGGGTACCAATGAAATTCTGTCTAGGGACAAGAGTGTAAGACTTAATCGTCACAAAAGATAGGACCGAACATAAAAAACTAATATCATAAGCAGAAGACACATCTGCTAAAATGACAGCTCTGGTCCAAATGTTACAAAGCAGAGATCGTTCATACTCACAACACAATGATATACTCCCCAAGATATGTTGCCCTATACTTAAAAATAATGTATGGACACGAGAATCATCGGGAGTAATCTTAGACATTGTGAGTACCCCTGCAGACAGTTCTGAGGAAAGAACTTATGAAAAACAACCTATAAATTCGTTCGAGGAAAGATTGAAAAAATTGAAAAATGACATTAATCAATTCTCAATATGTAGAAAGAAAGTTTCTTTAAACAGTTTAAATGAGGAGTTCGCTGAAATAAAAATTGTAGAAATAGGATCTACCTCTTCAGTATGAGAATTAAATGAAGAAGATACGACCAAGGAATTACAAGTGGTTATCTGACAGTGGGATGAATAAATCAATCGTCTCGAACAAAAAATTGAAGTATTGGTGGCAGCCTTATAAAATCCACCAACAAATCGATTGCCTACTATTGAAATTGTTATGCAAGAGGCAATACACTTTCTAGAGTGCAGAAGAAAGCCAATAAAAATGGAATAAAGTACTCGAAAGAATAAGGATTCCACACAAAGTGGAATTCTAGAAAAAGAAATCACACATATGGTAGAACAAAAGATAAAATAAACAGTGGCTCAAGTAAAGGCTGGATTATTAATTCCAAAGGGTAGACCTTATCCAGAAGAATTTGATTCTATCCAATACCCTAAAGGTTTTGTTCCTCCTCTCTTCAAAATGTTTGACGAGACCAGTTATCCTCGTTAGCATCTTTCACACTTCAGAGCAAGTTGCTGCAACGTGGGTGGAAGTGACGCTCTTTTATTCCATCAATTTATTAATTGTCTCGTAGGAGTTGCCTTTGAATGGTATGCAGAACTTCCTAAATGCTTCGTTAAAACTTTTGTAGAGCTTGAAAGCCACTTCATTCAACGGTTCACTGAAGCGCAACACTATACAACATTCGGTGATTTGGTGGTAGAAAAACAAAAACCTGGAGAATTTCTGGGGGATTACAATTTGCGCAGGAGAATCTCAACATGAAATGTGAACAAGAACTACAGGAAAAACATGCTATCAAAATCCCTGCTTAAAAATATCTGTGGTCCTATAGAATTAATGCTTAAAGGATTCACAATAAAGACATTTGAAAAACTGCTCAGTAAAGCTGTCAATCTTCAAGAGGAGGCTAAGTAGATTAGTGTAACGGAAAAGATAGAAAAGACAAAGTCTGTCAAAACATTTGAAAAGAAACCAGGAAACATTGCGTAAAAGGGTAAACAAGTAATGCAAGTTCAAACAGAACAAAAGAAGCAACGACAAAGTCAACCGCCACAAGAGACGTATTCTCAATTATAATTTCAACAACAAATTTCAGTACCAACAGACAAAAGAACAATGATTGAGAGAATGAATAAGGAATACTCGTTCAAGAAAGAGGCGGTTGGCAAAATATTTCGTAGCCTGCTGAAGGTAACAGAGTTTAAGCTGTCTGAGGCTAAAAGGCCAGGAGAAGATGACATGAAGGAAAATCCCAATTATTCTCCTTATCATAGAATGCTTGTACTTAAAATTGAAGAATGATTTATCTTCAAAGGCTGGTTAGAGCCCAACTTTAAAGAAAATATTATAGTAGTCCCAAAAGAGTATCTTAAAGAACCTACAAAAGGTTCAATAAATATAATTTCGGTCGATAAACTTACTCCTAAAGATGATGAGAAAAACAAAGGGAACATTGCTCAAGGTAAATCTTTTGAGGGGATCCTTAAGGAATTACAGATTACAAAATCTTCCAAGAAAGGCAAGAAGAAGAAAAATAGAGAACCAAAAAGGGATAGAAATCTTTTACACAAAGGAACTACTGTTCCTTTTGTATCTTCTAGTTTTCATGTTCGTTTATATTCCATTAAGATAGTTGTCTCAGATAAAGAGAGGAAATTCCTTGAACCGATAACTTTTTATGACTTTAATTTTACCACTACTGTGAATAATAATGCTTCTAGTTCTACTTAATTACTGTCTATTTCGGATGATATTTCTGAGAATAATCGCTCCAATTTCGATCCTGTAGACAATACTAAAATTGTACATGATCCTGACCAGTCTAATCATAGTCAGAACGACAGTAACATTAGCAAAAAATCCGATAACGACAAAGACGAAAATGACACAGTCACACTCCAACTATAAGGATCATAAATTTCCATAGAATTGGTAGTTTCAGACCCAGAGACAAAAAAGTCAGACAACAAACTAGAAGAATTAATTGAAACTAATTTGTGAAGTGGAAAAGTATTGCCTCCCACAATGGCTCCCCAAAATAAAGACAAAACAAATAGTCACAACGGAAAAAATCGTTCCTCAGAAACACCCACAATTATCTGAAAGAAATGGAGACAGTCCTTACAAAGTGGATTATAATGTATTAGCTCATCTGAGAAAATTACCAGCAAAATTGAGCATTTATGATGCCCTTATGCTTTCCAAAGAAATGAGGGAGTCATTGATAAAAGCTCTTTTAGACCCAGACATTTGTTTAGCTCAACTTGCTAATATTACCTAGAGTGAAGCTTATCCATTAGAAGAACAAACAAAGATTACCTTTTCTAATAATGACTTGTTACTTGGAACGATTGAACATAATCGTTCACTGTACATCCCAGTAAATATAAACGACACGACACTTTCAACAAAGCTTATTGATCCAGGTGCCTTGATTAACATAATGAATTTAATGAATCTTGCATATTTGGACATTGACACATCCCAAATATCAAGAGATACAATGATGCTATGAGGATTTAATTAATAAGGAGAACAAGTGCTATCATCAATAACGTTGCTTCTAAAAATAGATGATTTGGTGACAATGAAAAAATTCCATATCATCTACTCGAACACCTCTTTTAATGCTTTGCTTGGTAGACCATGGCTTCATGAGCATAAAATGGTTCCTTCATCATTGCATCAATGCATAAAATATTTACAAAAAGGACAAGAATGTTGTATTATAGGAGATTTGCAACCATTTTCAATCCATGAAAATTGGAGTGCATGACGACGAAGCATATTATACTCCAATAAAGAAAACAATATTCTCTAGAGAGACAGTGGTGAATACAAAAGAAAAAGACAAAGAAAAGACAATAAATGAAAAAGATTATTCTTCATCAATACAGGCGAAGGGTGATAGTTCTCATCAAACTCGGACCTGAGGTCGAGGTCGGGGACAAGGATGAGGGAGAGAAGACCCAACAATCAAAATGAAGAAACCATTGAAGTTAAAAATTCACTTGGACTCTAAAGTAGATGCAGAAGAGAAAAATACAACATTGGTGATACTAACAGAACCTCAGTTCAAAATACCTCTTTAAGAAGAAGACAAAGAAAAACAATTTGAATCTATGTAAGAGAAAATTAATCATTATATACATGCAATGACACTAACTCCAATCTCTACTTCTAAAATTGAGTATTTAGTGGTCAAAGAAATACATGGTGATGATAAAAAGCCAATTAAGTTTAGGCATGGCTCTACTTCTTCTACTAGTAAATCCAATGTAAAATTAGAAGATGAAAATCTTGCAAAATCAATGAAAATCCCTTTTAAGTTGTATTCTCCTTTGGCACAAAAATTTATTCAAAATAGTTTAATTCTTAAATGATGGTTTTTAAAACCACCACACTATATTGAAAAAATGTGGGACAATAATAAACAAAACACAAACTCTAAAGCGGGTATTGGATTTGGCATAATAGAACCCCTAGATGATACAAAATTTTGCCAGGTCGTCATTGAAGAACTTGTTTATGAACAAACTTTTGATCTTCAATCGAAGAAAAAATTAAATTGATATTTGATGAGTTAAAAGAAATAAATTTAGGAACTAATGGAAACCCAAAACTAACATTCATTAGTTCATTCCTTAACGAAATGGAAACAAAAGAAATAATTCAACTGTTGAAATGATACAAAGACTACTTTGCCTGGACTTATGATGAAATGCCTGCACTAGCTTCCGAAGTTGCGGTCCACAAATTGAGATAAATCAAATAGCAATCCCTATTAAACAAGCTCCGAGAATAATGCATGTTGAAATAGAACAACAAGTCATTGCCAAGGTTAAAAAATTAAATGAGGCTAGTTTTATACGAGAAGAAAATTATCTGACATGGCTAGCTAATTTAGTGTCGGTTAAAAAGAAAAATGACCAGATCAGGGTGGGCTCTGTGTGGACTTCAGAGATTTAAACAAAGCTTATCCAAATGATGAATTCCCTTTACAAATCCCAAAATTGATGGTCGATATAGCATCCACACATGCAATATTTTCTTTTATGGATGGATCATCGGGATATAATCAAATAAAGATGTTTTCAAAAGATTAATCAAATAAAATCTTCAGAACACCCATAGGGATATACTGTTACAAAGCTATGCCATTTGGATTGAAGAATGCTAGTGCAACTTACCAAAGAGCTACGACATGAATGTTTGACGAACTCATACACAATCAAGTTGAATGTTATGTGGACAGTTTGGTTGTTAATAGTAGACAAAAAGAAAACTGCGTGTATGATTTGAGAATCATCTTCGAACGATTATGTCAATATAATCTCAAAATGAGTCCTTTAAAGTGCATTTTTGGTGTTACTTCGAGTAAATTTATAGGATTTGTTGTTCAACATCATGTGATCGAAATTGATCCCCTCAAAATCGAAGCCATCTTAACTATGCCTCCTCTTAAAAATTTAACTCAACTACGATCCTTTCAAGAAAAACTAGCGTACGTACATACGACATATTATTTCTAATTTGTCAGGTGGGTGTCAGCTTCTCACTACCCTAAACATAAAAGAAACCAAATTCATGTGGGATGAAAAATGCCAACACGCCTGTGAAAATATCAAACAATATTTGATAACATCTTCTGTCTCAGCAGCCCCTGTGTTAGGAAGACCTCTAATCATTTACACTGTGGCATTAGACAATTCCCTTGGAGCATTACTAGCACAAATAAATGATGATAGAAAAGAAAATACATTATATTATTTAAGCCTCTGTTTGGTTATACTGAAGTAAAATATCCAACAATTGAAAAGCAGTACTTAGCTTTGATTTTCGTAGTCAAAATCTAAGGCACTATATACTTTCTCATAAAGTTACTCTTATTTCAAGAATTAACCCATTAAAATACTTAATAACACGACCAACACTTTCTAGAAGATCCGCAAGATGAGCAATGATACCTCTCCAATTCGACATAACATTTGTGCCATTACGTGCTGTTAAAGGATAAATCTTGGCAGATTTCATAGCAGCACACCCAAATCCAACTGGATCACCTCCTAATGATGATTTACATGATGAATAGATACTAGAGACAAAAAATTCAAACACACATCGATGGGAATTATACTTTGGCGGAGCATCATCCGCTCGAAAAGATAAAGGCAGTCAAACAATTATACCAGATAAAGTTGGGGTTTTATTTTGATTACTCTAGACAGAGCAATGATGCCATATTCTTATCATCTGACTGAACCATGCACGAATAATGAAGTTGAATATGAAGCACTCATAACCGGTCTAGAATTGACAATATTAATGGAAATAAAATTTTGACATCTATGGAGACTCTCAATTGATTATTAATCAAATTGCGGGCAAATACAAGAATTTGAAACCTCGACTGGAACAATATGTCTGTTACACTCTAAAACTGCTTTAGCAAATTCTTGATGTAACTTTCTTCTTAGTTCCGAGACGAGACAATTCTTTAGCAGACGCCTTCACAAAACATGTGAAAGAATTCTCTTTTCCAGAAGAAGACGACATTCTGATTTCTATAAAAGGACAATAAGTTCTTTCCCAAATTTACATGGACAATCTGCACAAAATTGGTAAAGACACGACAGTAACAATAATTTACGAAGAAAAAGTTGATTGGCTACAACCAATTATTCAATATTTACAAACCTAAGGTTACACGAAATTAACTTTATCGCAACTCAAATCAGACAAAGAGTACTGTCTTATTCTCTAGTGAATGATACTCTTTATAAATGATTTTTTTGACCAAATGTGGTTAAGATGTCTAAACCAATATGAATCTCGAGAGATTGTTAATGAAGTTCATTTAGTCTATGTGGTGCACACCAATATGGACCCAAAATGAAGATAAAAATAAAAAGAATGGGATATTATTGGCCAACAATAATGAATAATTTTCTTGAAATCGCAAAGAAATGTCATCAATGTCAAATACATGGAGTGGTCTTACATCAGTCGCCAAATGTATTACATCCAAATATTGTATCTTGGTTGTTTGAATGTTAGGGCACATACATAGTGGGCCTTATAGACACTCCATCATCTAAAGGTCATTGATTCATTTTAACAACCACAGATTACTTCTCCAAATGGGCATAAGCAATACCACTCCGAGAAGTTAAGTCAAAACAAGTGTCGGCATATTTTTAGGTTGCAAGTTTAATTTTAAAAAGGGGTCGCCTACAGAAGTTTATATATATATATATATATATATATATATATAATTTAGAAAGTAGCATTTGATTTTGAAAATAATTTTGAATTTAAAAATTTTAAGATATGAAATCAAACCAATCTCACATCCAAAATAGTTTATATAAACGAGCACCACACCACAAACCATGTATCTATCCCGAAGAATAGACACACTGCTTGATGATGAGGCTCGATTAAATAAACTAGAAGATTTGTGACATCCGTTTGGTCTGCGAACTAATTTTATAAGCCAACAAGTTCCCCTGCTTAATACAAAGGAATTAAGCAGGGTTTATATTACCCGGGTTCTTAAAGTTCCCTATAAGGGCAAGCCCCTATAGTTAATTACATCTTAAATGACGGGAATCATTTAAGAAAACTCTCGATAATGATAAGTGGTTTTGCTCTCAAGAATTTCAAAGTTTAAGGTTTCAAAGGATTGGACTTTGGAATTTCAAGAGAGAATAGCTCAAATTTGGAACAGTTGTTTTGAGAATCCAATGGAAAGAAAAGTAGGAGAAGCTGTGGTTCCAAGAGGAATCTTGGAAACTTCCCAAACTATCCTATTGTTTGGCTTCAGTTTGGGAGTTTATTTAATGTTGTAATCCTGCCAATTTTAGTTAATTAGGACTTATGCTTATATGATATGATCACACAAATAGCCTCGAATATGTGAGGTTTTATGACGTACCGAACGACTTCCTCGGAGTCCTAAGACTGGTTAGGGCTTAATTTGCATAACATGATTATAAAAATGCCTAAAAAAAGGTTGAGAATTTATGTTGCACTAGGCAAACTACCTCGAAATCCTATGGCTTGGTTATTTAATTCTAAGGAAGGTTTAGCTGATGTAAACACAAGTTTTGCTGATGACGATGGCCGTGCTGTCCACTATGCTCCAAGCTTCTTGTCGTTGCAGAGGTTTAGTTTTAGAAAATGAAAATCAGGAGATGAGAGAAGTGTTTTGGTTTAGAGAAATCCTAAAGTCCAAACGTCTTTAATGTTTAATTAGGGGAATCTTAAAGTTGATTATAAAAACACCGGTTAAGATCCCACGGTTCCATCATTCCGGCACCGTTATTTTTATCGGATTCACTTAGTCCAGATGAATTTGCTAAACTCAACTGAATGAGTTCCACACTTTCATTTAGACCGTGAGAAATCCCGTTAGCAACACGTAGGTTACATCATTCGAGGTATTCCCGATCATCCAATGAGATGTTTTAATTTAATTGCAATTGTAGTTTTGTTGTTTTATTTGTGATTAAATTTTGAGTTGTTTTATATTTTGAAATGTTGTGGCGGTGAATTTTATCTTGTTGTGACTTTTAATTTAGTTTTGGGTTTCACTTTTGTGGCTATCCTAAAGATTTTAGTTTTCATGCAACAATCTTGTTTAACATGCAAGAAAAGTAAAGTGCAGTACAGGTAAGTAACTTGCAATAAAATAAAAGCGTACCTGGAAGGTCTTCCCGTCATTCCAAGCTGCACTTAAAACACATGTTAAGGCATTTAAATATTTATGACAAGTACCAAGGTAAAGCTAAGGGAAAGGTTTCGGTTGTCTACCAAATTTCTAATCCTATTGCTAGTCATCTCCTATGACGTCTAGGTTCTTGTATTCTGTTTAAGGATGATTTTCTTCATCAAAGAATGATCAAATTCAATTGTTCTTCTAAAACATCCCATCGTATTGAGGAAGTGTTTAGGACGGGTCCTAAACATCTTTTCAATATTTTTGGGATTATTTTGAGTCCGAATGAGTTTCTTTGTTTAAGTGAATCAATCATCCAAGAATTTAATTGAGTTTTGTTTCTTGCTCAGTGAATTAAGATGTTTGATTATCCTATAAGTAAAGTGACATTTCACTTGATGCTTTACTTAAGAGTTATAATAATGAAAACCTTTAAGGGCAAATTAATTTGTTAAAGGTTTTAATGATTTAAAATTAGAATTGGTGATTTAAAATGATTTAATTTTGTTATAAAATTTTAATAAATTTAAGTTTGGAATAGTGTTCAAATTGTTTTAATTTAAGTGTTTTAAACCATTTGAATTGAAAGAGGAATTTAAATTATTTAATTTAGACTTTAATGATTTAATTTTAACTTAATGATTTAATTTTAATTTAATTGCAATATTCTAGATTAACTTTTAATTGGTTTCATTATTATATTTTTTCTAGTTAAGAATTTATTTTTATCAAATTAATTTTTAATGTTTCAAATTTGCTTTAAATTTGCTTCCAAGTGATTTTTGAAATTAATAATAATTTTTTTTGTTTTAAATTTATTTCAATTTAATTATCGAGTTATTTAATGTTTTATGTTTTAATTTAATTAAGGGTTATCTTTTCTTTATTATTAATTTATTAATTTCAATTGTCATCTTAAGTTTAATTAAAAGTTAAATATAATAAAAGTGATTCATTTGGGGACTTTAGTTTAAGTTATTATAGTCTCTCTAAATTATATCTCCATTTTAATAATCCAAAATTTAACTTACTCTTCCAAAATTTAAATTGTTTAATTAATTAAGGTTTAATTTAAATATTTTCAAGATGATTAATAGGTTTCTACCCCTTAATTCCCTAGGTTTCAATCATCTATGAGAAAAGTTAATATCAGATATTTTACCTTCCCTTTGATTAGACCTAAATGTTAATTAGGGTTAAATCTTTTAATTACCTTTATGCCCCTTTAAGCTTATTTATTTCATAACTCATCAAATTGAGCTCAAATGAACTTGAAATTCTTATGTCACTTTACTCATATGTCAATTAAGACATTAGAGGAGAATATGTGATTTTTCTGAATTTAATTTAATTTATATAATTATTTTAATGAAAAATAGGGATTTTCAATGGAAATTCAACAACATGACTTGGGAAAAATATTTGGTTTGTTCCTCAGTGATTAGGAATCAAAATATGACATTTTTATGATTTTTAATATTTTTATGGTTTTTATTTTTTTTAATTATTTAAAATATTAAAATATGATGAAAAATGAAGATTTTTAGAAAATTCCAATTTTAATTTTCTTAAACTCCTCTAATATCAGAGAGGCCCCAAAACTAATTTAGTGAATTTTTAAAGTGTATTTTTGGAGTTATGAATTTTTAAAGTTTAATTTTACTCATGTGACTTAATTAATCCATTTAGTGGGTTAAATATTTCCAATTGATTTTAAATTTTTTTTGTGAGGTCCCTCTAATCCCAGAGATCAGTGGAGAATTGTTTTCAAGTTCTTTTGATGTGTGGTTAACCCTAATTAATTAAAATTTAGTTTTGAGTAATTATGCTAATTAGGGTTATTCTTAATGAATTAACTCAAGATATAATTATCCTAGGGTCCCTTGGTCCTAAGAAACTTCCCAAAATTTTCCTAGAATTTTCTAAGTAATATGCTAATTAATGGAATTAAAATACCAAAAACAGTGATATAAACTTGAAAAATATATAACTTGCCATAGAGATGGCCTCTGACCTTGAAAAATTCAAGGAATGTTCCCAAGATCAGAGGCTTCAAAAGCCCTATGGTCTCATGCCATGGTGAATTGTTTATGCAAAGGGAGAATCAAAATACTAAAATGAGTAAATAATTAATTAAAAAAATACTCATCAAAATAACTTGATTTCTTTTCCACATTATTCATCTTTGTTCACTGAGGAAGAGGGTATTTTTATTTTATTTTTGTGATTTTTCTACACAAAGATATGGATTTTCTAAGTTATGGGTATTTAAATAAATAAAAAAATCCATAGTTTCCTACTTATCCACGCGGCGCCGACTCATCCTCGGCAGCACCGAAAGCCCACGCGTCGCGCTCCCATTCTATGCTGCCGTCTGACTCAGCGCTCCGGGGGCCCGCGGTTCATGTAACGTCCTTCGATCCGGTGTAATCTGCACCGTCCACTCGATACACTTTCGATCGGACGGCGCCTGGTCATCATCTATGACTGGTGTGCACCCGTGACCGTGATGGCGATGAAATATATGGATCGCATGTCGTCGCCGTCACTTCCTGTATCATGTCAATGTCAAGGAGTCGCCAATCTCTTTCTCTATCTATCGCCCTAATTCTTATCCTTCTTAGATTTATTGTCAGAAGTCTTTGGAGAATTTGAAGAAAGATTAATCATGATAGAGATTGAGAGAACAGGAGATCAAATGATAATCTCATAGAACAAGTCTTCAGATTGGGTAATTACTGAAGTTTTTTTTTTATATAAGAAAATCATATGAAGATCTTGGGTAACCATAGAGGTCTTGTAGGTGAAATACCTATCCTGAGTTCTTTAATCTCCTATAGGAGCAAGCTCCTATAGTTAATTAGATCCTGAGCAATTAATACTGCCTAGGAAAAATCTCGATTAAGGTTAACATTTATCCTCGAAAAAGTGTAAGTGTTGTCGTGGAAGTGCGTTTCTGAAGAATCGATACTACCAGAAAGTTTTGTTTATGATGGGTGTATGTCGTTGCCTTGTTCTGTTTTGTTTTGTTGTTGTAATGTCATTTTGTCATTTTGTATGTCATGTCATATGTCATGATGGGATGTCGTAGTTTGTATGTCATGTTGTTTTATGTCATGTCGTAATGTCATGTCATTTTATGTCATGTCTTAATGTGAATCATAATGTCATGTCATTTTATGTCATGTCTTAATGTGATGTCGTAATGTCATAAGATGTCGTGATTAATATCTTGATTTGTCATGAGATATTTTATCTCCTATAAGAAGATGTCGTTATTATGTCATGAGATACCTTCTATGATGTCAAGAAGATATCATTATTTATTTATTTTTGTTATTTTGTTTATGATTCCCTTTTGTTTTAATTTTTGGATTTGTGATCATCTCAATTTTATTTTATCATGTAATTTTGTCATGTATTTGTTTTGATTTAGTGTCATGTCATCATTTTATTGTGGTATAGAAATGTCGTTGTATGTTTTTGTTAATGTTGATGTTATGTCGATGTCAATGTTAATGATTTTGTCTTTTTATTTCAGATTTCGTGGCTAACCTAAAAGTCTAGTTGTCTTTGTTGTCATGTCATTTTTATTTTGTTGTTTGTAGAAAGTTTAAGTTTTGTGGCTATCCTAAAAGTTCAGTTGTCTTTGTTATCATGTCATTTTCATTTTGTTGTTTGTAGAAAGTTTAGGTTTTGTGGCTATCCTAAAAGTCATGGTTTTGTCATCAATGTTCCGTCGTCGATGTCCTGCAAAACAGAGTTAGCACACCCTATAACATGCAAAGAAAATCTAAACGAAACTTCATGTCTTCATCCTGCAAGGAAAACAAAGTTAGAAATAATGTCATATCGAAATATTTAGCTCACCTGGTCAAAGCATCTGTTGATCCAGAGTTGTTGGATGTCCGAGTTTGGTTAAAATGTCGATTTAGGTTTATGTCAATTTATGTTTAAATTTTTATTTGTCTTGAATATCGATTTGGATTGGATTGTCAATTTTTAATTTTACGTCGAGTTAAGTTCAATGTGGGTCAAACTTTAAGAATTATGTCGTTTTATGTCGAGATATATTGAGTCTGGTTTGAAATGTTGATTAATGTCATTTAATGTCGGTGTTTATTAAATTTGGTTTAAAATGTCGAATAAAGTTGGTTAATGTCGGTGTTTGTCGAATTTCGTTTGAAATGTCAATTAACGTCATTTAATGGCAGTGTTTGTTGAATTTGATTTAAAATGTCGGTTAATGTCAAATTATGTTTGATTATGTTTGGAATGTTGATTAATGTCGAATTATATTGAGTTTCGTTTGAAATGTCGAATTTGTGTCGGTTATGTCGAAGTATGTCTGAAATGTCGGAATTATGTTGATTTGAGTTCAATTTTGTCCATCCTAAGGCTTATGTTGATTTAGATTCAATTTTGTCGATTTAGGATCAATTTGAGTTGAACCTAAGGTTTAGGTCGATTTAGGTTCAAGTTGAACCAAAGGTTTATGTCGATTTAGATTCAATTTGGGTTGAACCTAAGGTTTATGTCGATTTAGGTTCAATTTGGGTTGAACCTATAGTTTATGTTCAGTTCAGTAGACTTAGGTTCATTGTTAGTTGAACCTAAGGTTTAGATTTGGATTTAAGTTCAATGTAGGTTGAACATAAGTTAGGTTTTGGTTTAGGTTCAAGTTGAGTTGAACCTAAGGTTTAGGTTTGGACTTAAGTTTGATGTAGGTTGAACTTAAATTAGGTTAAGATTAGGTTCTTGTATGTTGAACTTAAGGTTTATGTCAAGCTAAGTTGAGTTAGGTTCACTGTCAGTTGAACCTAAGGTTAAATATGAGTTGAACTTAAGTTAGGTTTAGGTTAGACTTAGGTTCATGTCATGTTAAACCTAAGTATGATTTGACTTAAGTCTAATATGGGTTAGACTTAAGTTAGGTTTGTGTTAGACTGAGGTTCATGTCAGGTTGAACCTAAGTATAGTTTGACTTAAGTCTAATATGGGTTAGACTTAAGTTGGGTTTAGGTTAGACTTAGATTAATGTCGGTTTGAACCTAAGTATGGTTTGACTTAAGTCTACTATGGGTTAGACTTAAGTTGGGTTTAGGTTAGACTTACGTTCATGTCGGGTTGAACCTAAGTTTGGTTTGACTTAAGTATAATATGGGTTAGACTTAAGTTGGGTTTAGGTTAGACTTAGGTTCATGTGGGGTTAGACTTAAGTTGTGTTTAGGTTAGACTTAAGTTCATGTCGGGTTGAACCTAAGTTAAGTTTGACTTAAGTCTAATATGGGTTAGACTTAAGTTAGGTTTGAGTTAGGTTCATGTCAGGTTGAACCTAAGTTTGGTTTGACTTAAGTCTAATATGGGTTAGACTTAAGTTAAGTTTGAGTTAGACTTAGGTTCATGTCAGGTTGAACCTAAGTATAGTTTGACTTAAGTTTAATATGGGTTAGACTTTAGTTGGGTTTAGGTTAGACTTAGATTCACGTCGGGTTGAACCTAAGTATGGTTTGACTTAAGTCTAATATGGGTTAGACTTAAGTTGGGTTTAGGTTAGACTTAGTTTCATGTCGAGTTGAACCTAAGTATGGTTTGACTTAAGTCTAATTTGGGTTAGACTTAAGTTAGGTTTGAGTTAGGTTCATGTCAGGTTGAACCTAAGTTTGGTTTGACTTAAGTCTAATATGGGTTAGACTTAAGTTACGTTTGAGTTAGACTTAGGTTCATGTCAGGTTGAACCTAAATATAGTTTGACTTAAGTCTAATATGGGTTACACTTAAGTTGGGTTTAGGTTAGACTTAGATTCATGTCGGGTTTAACCTAAGTATGGTTTGACTTAAGTCTAATATGGGTTAGACTTAAGTTGGGTTTAGGTTAGACTTAGGTTTATGTCGGGTTGAACCTAAGTTTGGTTTGACTTAAGTCTAATATGGGTTAGACTTAAGTTAGGTTTAAGTTGGATTTATGTTTGAATTAAGTTCGGTTGGACCTAGACTTAAAGTTGACTTAAGTTCAATATGGGCTGAACTCAAATTAAGATTTAACTTAGGTTAAGTTAGGTTCAAGTTAGGTTGAACCTAGACTTAGAGTTGACTTAAGTTCAATATGGGTTGAACTTAAGTTAAGTTTGAACTTAGGTTTGTGTTTGATTAATCTTTAGTTAGTTAAGGTTTAATGATTTAATTAGGTCTAATGGGTTAAACCTAATTAGGGTTTATGTTTGATTAAACCTTAGTTAGTTAAGGTTTAATGGTTTAATTAGGTCTAATGGGTTAGACCTAAATAGGGTTTATGTTTTATTAAACCTTAGTTAGTTAAGGTTTAATGGTTGAAGTAGGTCTAATGAGTTAAACCTAATTAGGGTTTGTGTTGGATTAAACCTTAGTTAGTTAAGGTTTAATGGTTTAATTAGATCTAATGGGTTAGACCTAATTAGGGTTTGTGTTTGATTAAACCTAATGTTTAAGGTTTAATGGTTTAATTAGGTCTAATGAGTTAGACCTAATTAGGGTTTGTGTTTGATTAAACCATATTTAGTTAAGGTTTAATGGTTTAATTAAGTTTAATATGTCCTTAAACTTAATTAAAGGTTTGATTTTGGTTAATTAAGTTTAATATGTCCTTAAACTTAATTAAAAGGTTTGATTTTGATTAATTAAGTCTAATATGTCCTTAAACGTAATTAAAAGGCTTGATTTTTTGTATTAAACCTAATTTAGGTAAGGTTTAATGGGTTAATTAACTTTAATATGTCATTAAACTTAATTAAAGATTTGATTTTCGTATTAAACCTAATTTAGGTAAGGTTTAATGGGTTAATTATGTTTAATATGTTCTTAAACTTAATTAAAGATTTGATTTTTGTATTAAACCTAATTTAGGTAAGGTTTAATGGGTTAATTAAGTTTAATATGTCGTTAAACTTAATTAAAAGAGTTGATTTTGGTTAATTAAGTTTAATATGTCCTTAAAACTTAATTAAAGAGTTTGATTTCTATATTAAACCTAATTTAGGTAAGGTTTAATGGGTTAATTAAGTTTAATATGTCGTTAAACTTAATTAAAAATTTGATTTTTGTATTAAACCTTATTTAGGTAAGGTTTAATGGGTGTTATTTAAGTTTAATATGTCCTTAAACTTAATTAAAAGATTTGATTTTGGTTAATTAAGTTTAATATGTCCTTAAAATTAACTACAGAGTTTGATTTTTATATTAAACCTAATTTAGTTAAGGTTTAATGGGTTAATTAAGTTTAATATGTCCTTAAACTTAATTAAAAATTTGATTTTTATATTAAACCTAATTTAGTTAAGGTTTAATGGGTTATTTAAGTTTAATATGTCCTTAAACTTAATTAAAAGATTTGATTTTGGTTAATTAAGTTTAATATGTCCTTAAACTTAATTAAAGAGTTTGATTTTGATTAATTAAGTCTAATATGTCCTTAAACTTAATTAAAGGGCTTGATTTTTTGTATTAAACCTAATTTAGGTAAGGTTTAATGTTTTAATTAAGTTTAATATGTCCTTAAACTTAATTAAATATTTGATTTTCGTATTAAACCTAATTTAGGTAAGGTTTAATGGTTTAATTAAGTTTAATATGTCCTTAAACTTAATTAAAGATTTGATTTTGGTTAATTAAGTTTAATATGTCCTTAAACTTAATTAAAAGGTTTAATTTTGGTTAATTAAGTTTAATATGTCCTTAAACTTAATTAAAGAGTATGATTTTTATAGTAAACCTAATTTAGGTAAGGTTTAATGGGTTAATTAAGTTTAATATGTCCTTAAACTTAATTAAAATTTTGATTTTTTTATTAAACCTAATTTAAGTAAGGTTTAATGGGTTATTTAAGTTTATTATGTCCTTAAACTTAATTAAAAGAGTTTGATTTTTGTCTTAAACCCTAAGGTTTAATGGTTTAGTTAGGTTTAAGTTGTCTTTAAACATAATTATTATTTGATTTGACTTGGATTCATCACTTGCTTAATCCATGATGAGATGGATTAAATATGTGAAGAGAAGGTTTTGAATTATTAATTTTAAAATTGATAAATCTTAACCTTATTTCAAAATGTCTTTTAGATTATTTTGATGACTTGAGAATTGTTGTTTTAGGATTTTTGTCTGTTATGCTAATGTTTTCAATCATATTGCATTTAAATTTTCCAATTTTTCCAAATTTTATAATTATTTTTGAAAATAATTACAAAATATCATGGAAATTAAGAAATTATATCCTAGAGAGCTATCCTAGCCTTAGAAAGATCAGAAGATGTGCCTAAGGACTTAAAGGTAATTCCCTAAAAATTTCATATTTTTTTGACTTGTAAATAATTTTTAATAATTAAAATACTCGAGGGAGTATTTATTTAATTAAAAATTAAATACTGAGAATAAAATTATGATTTTGGTCTCATAATTTTCTTCTCTTCAAGAGCTTTCCAGAGGTATTTTTATTTTATTTTTAGGAGCTCTGGATCAAAAGATATGAATTTTTGAAGATTTTAAGGTTAATCTGAATTAACCTAGGCCAGAAAATTCGACAGCGCGACACGTGTCCTCGTACCGTCGAAGGGGCAGGAGGATCCGGTGCGCGGCGCAGAACTGCGGACACAGGATCATTAGATCAGCGCCGTCTGCTCCAAAATACGGAAACGGACGACGGAGATAAATCCCACAGAAATTCAAAAATATTCGAACCGTCCAACTTCAAAACTCAATATCTTACTCGTTTCACAACGAAATTGAGTGATTTTTTTTTAAAATGATCGTCTCGATGAGAAGCATCCATCCATACTGTGATGCATAGGTTTTGAGATGATTTATTTTATGATTAATCAAATTTGAATTTTAATTAAAAACAAAATTCATACCTTTGATTATCAAGCTTCTGGACTTAATTCGCTTGGTTTGGCAGCTTCTTGAGGTCCTAGTGAAGCTTTTCCACCCTTCAATTTGGATCCAAATCGATTTGGTATAGGTGCTAGACCCTAAGATGGCTAATTTAAAATATGGGCTCGGTTTGATCAAATTGGCTCGATCAGATGGCCAATTTGGTCAAACCTTGGTTGGGTCTTGCTATTTGTGTCCTAAGCAAGATTTTTCATGTTGAGGGTCAGAGGATTTGAGCAAGGTATGGGCCTCTATTTCCTCTTCTCTCCTCCTTCACATAAGCTCAAGTATGGCTTATTTATAGCCATGGGGAGTTCATGGCTGGCTTTAACTCTTTTCAATTCACTTAGGGATGATTTTAACTCTCCTATTATTATTTTAGGATAGTTTTTAGGCTAGGGTAATGATAGTCCTAGCCTAGGCCTCATAGGTTAAACTATGGTGAGGATTTGGAGTTGGGCTCTTGTCTTGCCCCCATTGGGTCCTTTGTGAGGTGGATTTGGCTGGGCAAATCATGTTGAATCCTCCTCCCCTAGATGGCACTCAAGGTGATTTTCTCTATTTGAGGAAATGGTGACACATAAGCCCCTTACTCATCTCATGCAAGCCTTAGCCATGATGGCTCTTAATTAAGGTGTGGGATGGGTTAGCTTCTTGTCTCCCTTCCATTGGGTGGTCTAAGAGGTGAAGGATGAGTCATGAGAGTGAGCCCTCCCCCTTCCAACATCTCATTTAAGGTTTGGATGAGAAGGTGACACATATTTTTCTCATGCAAAATTCTTAAAATTTGGTTATAACCATGGTTAAGTAAGTTACTCATGTGAGTTTAATTGGTGTCTAATTTTTATTGGTGAGTTCTTGAGGATGAGCCACCTCAAATTTTAATTTCATGAGAGGATGACACCTCATTTTCTTTAATGATTATTTCCTTTAACCATGGTTTATAGGTTATTTTAATGTAATAACCTACACTTAATAAGTCCCATGAGTCATGAATAATCCATGGATGAGGTCATTTATGATGTAATAAAGAGATTTGAAAATTTTAAAAATCATGGTTTCATGGGTTAAAATTCCATTTTATGCCCTTTTCATTTTAATTTCCATATTTAATTAATTATGTCATTATTTAAATATTGGAAATTATTTTATTAATCAATAATTAATTGGAAATAACTCCAAATTAATTATTTGATTAATATCCATGTCATTAAAATTGATTTTTGTTTCTTTTCATGACTTTTCAATTTAATTTTCACTTTAATTAATTAAGTCATTAATTAAAACATGAAAATTAAATTATCGGTCAATTAATTAATTAAAAATAATTTTGGGATTAATTATTTCATTAATTCTATTATTTTTAATCAATTTGTGGATTTTGTAATTTTATGGCTTTTGAATTTAATTTTTCATTTTAATTAATTAGGCCATTAATTAAAATTTTTAAAATTAATTCATTAGCCAATTAATTAATCAAAATAATTTTGAAATCAATTATTTGATTAATTTTGTCATTTTATGACTTTTAATTTACTTTTCATCATGTCATTTGATTAATTAAAATAATGAAAATCCAAATATTAGTCAATTTAATTAATCAAAAATAAATTTTTTTGAAATTAATTTGATTAATTTTTGTCATTGTGGGGTTTTAAACATGTCATTGGTTGTTTGATAAAAAATTGATCATTTTGACCAAAATTGACTTTTTAGGTCATGTGTTGACCCATTGGGTCAATAAGGTTGGTGATTGGATCTGGATTAGTTATTTTGACCAAAATTGTCATTTTAGGTCAAAAAGTTGACCTGTGGGGTCAACAGGATTGGTCATAGGGTCTGGATTGACTATTTTGACCGAAATTATCATTTTGAGCCAAAAGGTTGACATGTAGGGTCAACAGGGTTGGTCATTGGGTCAGGATTGACCATTTTGACCAAGATTGTCATTTTGGGTCAAAAGGTTGACCTATAGGGTCAACAGGGTTGGTTATTGGGTCAGGATTGACCATTTTGACCAAAATTGTTATTTTGGGTAAAAGGTTGACCTGTGGAGTCAACAGGGTTGGTCATTGGGTCAGGATTGACCATTTTGACCAAAATTATCATTTTGGGTCAAATGGTTGACCTATGGGGTCAACAGGGTTTTTCATAAGGTCTAGATCGACCATTTTGACCAAAATTATCATTTTGGGTCAAAAGGTTGGTCTGTGGGGTCAACAGGGTTGGTCATTGGGTCTGGATTGACCATTTTGACCAAAATTGTCATTTTAGGTCAAAAGGTTGACCTGTGGGGTCAACAGGGTTGGTCATTGGGTTAGGATTGACCATTTTGACCAAGATTGTTATTTTAGGTAAAAAGGTTGACCTATGGGGTCAACAGGGTTGGTCATTGGGTCAGAATTGACCATTTTGACCAAGATTGTCATTTTGGGTCAAAAGGTTGACCTATGGGTTCAACAGGGTTGGTCATTGGGTCAGGATTGACCATTTTGACCGAAATTGTCATTTTAGGTAAAAAGGTTGACCTATGGGGTCAACATGGTTTGTCATAAGGTCTAGATCGACCATTTTGACCAAAATTGTCATTTTAGGTAAAAAGGTTGACCTGTGGGGTCAACAGGGTTGGTCATTGGGTCTGGATTGACCATTTTGACTAAAGTTGACTTTTTAGATAAAGAGATTGATCTGTGGGGTCAACAGGGTTGGTCATTGGGTCTGGATTGACCATTTTGACTAAGATTGTCATTTTTGATAAAAAGGTATTGACCCATTGTGAAAATGTGGTCAACAAAAGGGCCCCCAATATGTGGGGAATACTGCAGAAGTATTCTGGACAAATTGGCGTTGACCGAAATTGTCCTAAGAAATGTCTCATAGTAATCAGAAAAGGAGTGGGTGTCATATCGTTCTTAAGGAATGTCAGATGTCTCATATGTCGGTTCTGAGAAGGAACGTCCTTCTCGTGTCTTAAAAGGAATTTACTGAGAGAGAAAATGAATGTCATATTCCATTTCTCAAAATGTCAATGTCAAGATTTGGTTAGAGGAACGCCATAATTTCCGTGTCAGGAAAAGACTTATATCTAATAGGCAGAGAGAGAAAATGGATGTCATTTTCCATTTTTCGAAATGTCAATGTCGATATTTGGTTAGAAGAAAGCCATAATTTCCGTGTCAGGAAAGGACTTATATCTAATAACCAGAGAAAGAAAATGGATGTCATCTTCCTTTTTTCGAAATGTCAATGTCAATATTTGGTTAGAGGAAAGCCGTGATTTCCGTGTCAGGAAAGGACTTACATCCAATAACCGGAGAGAGAAAATGGATGTCATATTCCATTTTTCGAAATGTCAATGTCGATATTTGGTTAGAGGAAAGCCGTGACTTCCGTGTCAGGAAAGGACTTACATCCAATAACTGGAGAGAGAAAATGGATGTCATTTTCCATTTCTCGAAATGTCAATGTCGTTATTTGGTTAAAGGAATGACGTGATTTTTCGTGTCAGGAAAGGACTTACATCCAATAACTGGAGAGAGAAAATGGATGTCATATTCTATTTCTCAAAATGTCAATGTCGGTATTTGGTTAGAGGAAAGCCGTGATTTCCGTGTCAGGAAAGGGCTTACATCAATAACCGGAGAGAGAAAATGGATGTCATATTCCATTTCTCAAAATGTCAATGTCGGTATTTGGTTAGAGGAAAGCCGTGATTTCCGTGTCAGGAAAGGACTTACATCCAATAATCGGAGAGAGAAAATGGATGTCATATTCCATTTCTCAAAATGTCAATGTTGGTATTTCGTTAGAGGAAAGCCATGATTTCCATGTCAGGAAAGGACTTACATCCAATAACCGGAGAGAGAAAATGGATGTCATTTTCCATTTCTCGAAATGTCAATGTCGGTATTTGGTTAGAGGAAAGCCATGATTTCCGTGTCAGGAAAGGACTTACATCCAATAACTAGAGAGAGAAAATGGATGTCATTTTCCATTTCTCAAAATGTCGATATTAGTTAGAGGAAAGCCATGATTTCCGTGTTAGGAAAGGACTTATTTCCAATAACTGGAGAGAGAAAATAGATGTCATTTTCCATTTCTCGAAATGTCAATGTCGATATTTGGTTAAAGGAATGTTGTGATTTCCGTGTCAGGAAAGGACTTGCATCCAATAACTGGAGAGAGAAAATGGATGTCATATTCCATTTCTCAAAATGTCAATGTCGGTATTTGGTTAGAGGAAAGCCATGATTTCCGTGTCAGGAAAGGACTTACATCCAATAACCGGAGAGAGATAATGGATGTCATTTTCAATTTCTTGAAATGTCAATGTTGGAATTTGGTTAGAGGAAAGCCATGATTTCCGTGTCAGGAAAGGACTTACATCCAATAACCGGAGAGAGAAAATGAATGTCATTTTCCATTTCTCGAAATGTCAATGTCGGTATTTGGTTAGAGGAAAGCCATGATTTTCGTGTCAGGAAAGGACTTACATCCAATAACTAGAGAGAGAAAATGGATGTCATTTTTCATTTCTCAAAATGTTGATATTAGTTAGAGGAAAGCCATGATTTCCGTGTTAGGAAAGGACTTATTTTCAATAATTGGAGAGAGAAATGGATGTCATATTCCATTTCTCAAGATATCGAATGTTAATGTTGTGATAAAAGAATGCCATTTCAGTGTCAGGAAAGGACTTACTTCCGATAGCAAAGGAGAGGATGAGTGTCAAACGTTGATATGTCAAATGTCGCAATGTCGATATGTCAGAAGTCGATAATAATTATTGATATATCAAAGGTCTAAATATAGATGTGTCAAATGTTGATAACAATTGTTGATATGTTGAAATGTTGATATGTTAAATGTCGAAAGATCGATATCTCAAATGTCGATAACAATTGTCGATATGTCAAATGTCGATATGTCAAATGTCAAATGTCGAGATGTTGATATGTCAAATGTCGAAATGTTGATATGTCAAATGTCGCAATGTCGATATGTCATACGTCGATAACAATTATTGATATATCAAAGGTCGAAATGTCGATGTGTCAAATGTTGATAATGTTTGTTGATATGTTGAAATGTAGATATGTCAAATGTCGAAAGATCGATTTCTCAAATCTAGATAACAATGGTTGATATGTCAAAGGTCGAAAGGTCGATATGTCAAATGTTGAAATGTCTGTCAAATGTCGAGATGTTAAATTATGGTAATGTCATAATTTCCATGGCAGGAAAAGGACTTTCATCCGAAAGTTATAAAGTGAAAATGGATGTCGTATTACATTTCTCAAAAATGTCAAATGTTAATGTCGAATTATAGGAATGCCAAAACTTCCGTGTCAGGAAAGGACATACATCCGATAACTGGGAAGAGAAAATGGATGTCATTTTCCATTTCTCGGGAACGTTAAATGTCGGTGTCGAGTCAGAAGAATGTCATATTCCGTGTCAGGAAATGACTTACATCTGATAACTAGAAAAGAGTGGCAAACTTAAGACGAAGAGTGTATCCGCTGGGGATTTGACCTTTACAGGTCGAAAGATACTAATCATCACAAGTTGTCTATCATTTTTAATTCAAAATCCTTGTTTTGGCATTTTTGGAACTGTCGATGTATTGTAGAAAATTGAAGAAAGAGAACAAATGTCATATTCAATTTTCTCTAAAAAAGTGTCAATGTCAAAACGTCGATTTTGGAATAGGAATGCGTATGAGACTTATATCCTATCCAAAGAAAGATTGCTAAAGGAAAGCCAACGTCATGATGGTCTTACTTCTAATAGCGAGAAAGAGAATAGATGTCGTCTTCCATTTAAGGAGGTCTTACACTATCTCTTAGAAATCTCACTGTCAAAATGTTAATTTTGGAATAGGAATGCGTATGAGACTTATATCCTATCCAAAGAAATATTGCTAAAGGAAAGCCAATGTCATGATGGTCTTACATCCAATAGCGAGAAAGAGAGTAGATGTCGTCTTCCATTTAAGGTCTTACACTACCTTTTAGAAATGTCAATGTCAAAATGTCAAATTTGGAATAGGAATACGTATGAGACTTATATCCTATCCAAGAAAGGTTGTTAAAGGAAAGCCAATGTCTGATGGTCTTACATCCAATAGTGAGAAAGAGAATAGATGTCGTCTTCCATTTAAGGAGATCTTACACTATTTCTTAGAAATGTCGATTTTGTTTTCTTTTGTCTTGGTTGTTTGTTTGCTAGTTTACAAAACTACTCATTCATTTTTATTTATGTCGCATATTTTTCAAATACTTCCCATTGATTGGGTGTATTATGTCTTCTTGATAGTCTACCAACTGAGAGGATTTCCCCAAATGTGTCTTCTTAACAAGCATATGGGCCCTCCCATGAGGATAGATGTTTGAAGTATTAAATCCAAATCCCTGATCTGAGTGTCCTAGGGTGAACCAATTTATCATGGGCCCGTACAATGCTTGTCAGTCATGTAGGTTCATAAAGCTTCCATTAATCACCAATTCTATAAAGATCATTCAGATTGTCCTTCAAAAATCACTTTAACATTTCCAAATTGGGATTGGGGTTGGATCTTTGGAAAATTATGACTTCAGAGTATAATTTCCATTATTCTCCAATAACAAAGTCATTTACCATAGATCTTTCTTTCTGGGTCTTAGGAATTTTTCGAAAATGTGATCAAAATATCTTTTATCTTCTAAAGATATGTCTGAACCAATTAATAGTCAACCAAAAGACGAGATCACTTAATTCTTTCCTGAATATAATATCGGAAGAATTTTCTTAAGACGTTTTTCAAGATTTATCAATTAGGGGAGAATTTGGACACCAATTTTTAATTCTATGCTCACCTCAAGCTTCTTCTCAGAGAATTACTATATCTGGTGGAGCATGTTAAAGATTTTGAATGTTTGAATTGAGACACCAATTTTTGATTTTGTGCCCACCTTAAGCTTCTTTTTAGAAACCTTCTTTCTTTTTTTTCTTTTTTCTTTTTTTTTTGGTAGGGCAATCTTTAATGATTTTGAATGCCTGAACTCAAACACCAATTTTTGATTTGCTACTCACCTCAAGCTTCTTCTCAGAGAATTACTATATCTGGTAGAGCAAGTTTTAAGGGTTTTGAATGTCCAAACTCCCCTAATTAATAATTCTCAAATATTTCTTAAGACGAATTCTGAAATATTATAACTCATTCAGAAGTCAAGACCAAATCACATGGCGAGAAGATTAAGAGGCTCGTGACATCTTTAGTCAATTACTTGCATTTTGATCACAATATTTTATTTTTCATTTAGGACCCAGTCTGAAGATTTAAGATAAAGGGCCCAGTTGTTAGGGCATTAATTTCATTTTCCCATCATAATTTTCTTGTCAAAATGTCAGAATTTTTGTCTTGAATTCTTCCTTTCTGAATTGTGTTTTTGTTAATAGGTGAATGAGAAGAATATTTCCAAAGATATTAAATCCAAAGATTTCAAATTTCATTCTTCCTCACAGATCAATTTGGGTTTTATTTCTAAAGATATTATATCCAAATATTTCAAATTTCATCCCTCGTCACAGATCAATTTTCATTTCTCCACAAAGGACATGCTAGTTGACTAGTCCTAGAACTAGACTAAACATAGATCAGATCTTCAGTCGATCTCTTTCTTTCTGCAAAGCTGTCCTAAGGGAAAACCTTGATGGAATTCATCCAAAAGAGATTGTCTTCCCAAAATTTGATTAATGATTTTGATTTTTAGAGTCTTTGTTAGATTGAAAAATCAGAACCTTGAGGGTAAGATCAACCAGAGGAGTGGTTCAGAGGCTGTGAAAAGCATAACCATGAAGAATAGGTTCATAGTCCATAAAAAGCATAACCTAGGTGAGTGGTTCAGAGGCTGTAAAAAGCATAACCATGAAAAATAAGTTCAGAGGCCAAAAAGGCATAACCTAGGGAAATGGTTCGGAGGCTGTAAAAAGCATAACCTAAGGGAAGTGGTTCAAAGGCTGTAAAAAGCATAACCACGAAGAATAGGTTTAGAGGCCATAACGACATAACCTAAGGGAGTGGTTCAGAGGCTGTAAAAAGCATAAACACGAAGAATAGGTTCAGAGGCCATAAGGGCATAACCTAAGGGAAGTGGTTCAGAGGCTGTAAAAAGCATAACCACGAAGAATAGGTTCAGAGGCCGAAAGGGCATAACCTAAGGGAGTGGTTCAGTGGCTGTAAAAAGCATAACCACGAAAAATAGGTTCATAAGCCATAAAGGAATAACCTAGGGGAGTGGTTCAGAGGCTGTAGAAAGAATAACCACGAAGAATAGGTTCAGAGGCCATAAGGGCATAACCTAAGGGAAGTGGTTTAGAGGCTGTAAAAAGCATAACCACGAAGAATAGGTTCAGAGGCCATAAGGGCATAACCTAAGGGAGTGGTTCAGAGGCTGTAAAAAGCATAACCACGAAGAATAGGTTCATAAGCCATAAAGGCATAACCTAGGGGAGTGGTTCAGAGGCTGTAAAAAGCATAACCACGAAGAATAGGTTCAGAGGCCATAAGGGCATAACCTAAGGGAAGTGGTTCAGAGGCTGTAAAAAGCATAACCACGAAGATTAAGTTCAGTGGCCATAAGGGCATAACTTAAGGGAGTGGTTCAGAGGCTGTAAAAAGCATAACCACGAAGAATAGGTTCAGAGGCCATAAGGGCATAACATAAGGGAAGTAGTTCAGAGGCTGTAAAAAGCATAACCAAGAAGAATAGGTTCAGAGGCCATAAGGGCATAACCTAAGGGAGTGGTTTAGAGGCTGTAAAAAGCATAACCACGAAGAATAGGTTCATAAGCCATAAAGGCATAACCTAGGGGAGTGGTTCAGAGGCTGTAAAAAGCATAACCACAAAGCCAGATAAATCGAACATGTTTGGCTGAGAAAGTATTTGCCTGAACTTATTCAAAATGACAATATCGGTCTGCCTGACAACATAATCGATGAACACTCCGTACCTGGGTGGGAAGGGAGGGAACACATGTTGTTTTTGTATGTCTTTTATGTCATTTTGGTCTGTCGATTATGGAAATGTAAGATTCTAGGATTTGTTTGTCGTGAACAAATCTTTGAATCGAAGAGGTATTAGTTCTATTTTACTCGATATTGAGTTAGATATAGAACTAAAGAAAAGATTATTTAGTCTTTCAAAAGAAAAATTAATTAACCAAAGACGGGGAGAGAGAAACTCCCCAGCGGAGTCGCCACTCTTTGATGGCGATGAAATATATGGATCGCATGTCGTCGCCGTCAATTCCTGTATCATGTCAATGTCAAGGAGTCGCCACTCTCTTTCTCTATCTATCGCCCTAATTATTATCCTTCTTAGATTTATTGTCAGAAGTCTTTGGAGAATTTGAAGAAAGATTAATCATGATAGAGATTGAGATAAAAGGAGATCAAATGATAATCTCATAGAACAAGTCTTCAGATTGGGTAATTACTGAAGTTTTTTTTATATAAGAAAATCATATGAAAATCTTGGGTAACCAGAGAGGTCTTGTAGGTGAAATACCTATCCTGAGTTCTTTAATCTCCTATAGGAGCTCCTATAGTTAATTACATCCTGAGCAATTAATACTGCCTAGGAAAACTCTCGATTAAGGTTAACATTTATTCTCGAAAAAGTGTAAGTGTTGTCGTGGAAGTACGTTTCTGAAGAATCGATACTACCAGAAAGTTTTGTTTATGTTGGGTGTATGTCGTTGCTTTGTTGTGTTTTGTTTTGTTGTTGTAATGTCATTTTGTCATTTTGTATGTCATGTCATATGTCATGATGGGATGTCGTAGTTTGTATGTCATGTTGTTTTATGTCATGTCATAATGTCATGTCATTTTATGTCATGTCTTAATGTGAATCATATTGTCATGTCATTTTATGTCATGTCTTAATGTGATGTCGTAATGTCATAAGATGTCGTGATTAATATCTCGATTTGTCATGAGATATTTTATCTCCTATAAGAAGATGTCATTATTATGTCATGAGATACCTTCTATGATGTCAAGAAGATATCATTATTTATTTATTTTTGTTATTTTGTTTATGATTCCCTTTTGTTTTAAATTTTGGTTTTGTGATCATCTCAATTTTATTTTATCATGTAATTTTTTCATGTATTTGTTTTGATTTAGTGTCATGTCATCATTTTATTGTGGTATAGAAATGTCGTTCTATGGTTTTGTTAATGTTGATGTTATGTCGATGTCAATGTTAATGATTTTGTCTTTTTATTTCAGATTTCGTGGCTAACCTAAAAGTCCAGTTGTCTTTGTTGTCATGTCATTTTTATTTTGTTGTTTGTAGAAAGTTTAAGTTTTGTGGCTATCCTAAAAGTTCAGTTGTCTTTGTTATCATGTCATTTTCATTTTGTTGTTTGTAGAAAGTTTAGGTTTTGTGGCTATCCTAAAAGTCCTGGTTTTGTCATCAATGTTTCGTCGTCGATGTCCTGCAAAACAGAGTTAGCACACCCTATAACAAGCAAAGAAAATCTAAACGGAACTTCATGTCTTCATCCTGAAAGGAAAACAAAGTTAGAAATAATGTCATATCCAAATATTTAGCTCACCTGGTCAAAGTGTCTGTTGATCCAGAGTTGTTGGATGTCCGAGTTTGGTTAAAATGTCGATTTAGGTTTATTTCAATTTATGTTTAAATTTTTATTTGTCTTGAATATTGATTTGGGTTGGATTGTCAATTTTTAATTTTATGTCGAGTTAAGTTCAATGTGGGTCGAACTTTAAGAATTATGTCATTTTATGTCGAGATATATTGAGTTTGGTTTGAAATGTCGATTAATGTCATTTAATGTCGGTGTTTATTAAATTTGGTTTAAAATGTCGATTAAAGTCGGTTAATGTCGGTGTTTGTCGAATTTCATTTAAAATGTCAATTAACGTCGGTTAATGGCAGTGTTTGTTGAATTTGATTTAAAATGGCGGTTAATGTCAAATTATGTTTGATTATGTTTGGAATGTTGATTAATGTCGAATTATATTGAGTTTCGTTTGAAATGTCGAATTTATGTCGGTTAAGTCGATTTATGTCTGAAATGTCGGAATTATGTTGATTTGAGTTCAATTTTATCCATCCTAAGGCTTATGTTGATTTAGATTCAATTTTGTCGATTTAGGATCAATTTGAGTTGAACCTAAGGTTTATGTTGATTTAGGTTCAATTTGGGTTGAACCTAAGGTTTATGTCGATTTAGATTCAATTTGGGTTGAACCTAAGGTTTATGTCGATTTAGATTCAATTTAGGTTGAACCTAAAGTTTATGTTGATTTAGGTTCAATTTGGGTTGAACCTATAGTTTATGTTCAGTTTAGTAGAGTTAGGTTCATTGTTAGTTGAACTTAAGGTTTAGATTTGGATTTAAGTTCAATGTAGGTTGAACATAAGTTAGGTTTTGGTTTAGGTTCAAGTTGAGTTGAACCTAAGGTTTAGGTTTGGACTTAAGTTCGATGTAGGTTGAACGTAAATTAGGTTAAGATTAGGTTCATGTATGTCGAACCTAAGGTTTATGTCAATTTAGATTCAATTTGGGTTGAACCTAAAGTTTATGTTGATTTAGGTTCAATTTGGGTTGAACCTATAGTTTATGTTCAGTTTAGTAGAGTTAGGTTCATTGTTAGTTGAACCTAAGGTTTAGATTTGGATTTAGTTTCAATGTAAGTTGAACATAAGTTAGGTTTTGGTTTAGGTTCAAGTTGAGTTGAACCTAAGGTTTTTAGGTTTGGACTTAAGTTCGATGTAGGTTGAACTTAAATTAGGTTAAGATTAGGTTCATGTATGTTGAACCTAAGGTTTATGTCAAGCTAAGTTGAGTTAGGTTCACTGTCGGTTGAACCTAAGGTTCAATATGAGTTGAACTTAAGTTAGGTTTATGTTAGACTTAGGTTCATGTCAGACTTAAGTTATGTTTGTGTTAGGCTGAGGTTCATGTCAGGTTGAACCTAAGTATAGTTTGACTTAAGTCTAATATGGGTTAGACTTAAGTTGGGTTTAGGTTAGACTTAGATTAATGTCGGTTTGAACCTAAGTATGGTTTGACTTAAGTCTAATATGGGTTAGACTTAAGTTGGGTTTATGTTAGACTTAGGTTCATGTCGGGTTGAACCTAAGTTTGGTTTGACTTAAGTATAATATGGGTTAGACTTAAGTTGGGTTTAGGTTAGACTTAGGTTCATGTCGGGTTAGACTTAAGTTGTGTTTAGGTTAGACTTAGGTTCATGTCGGGTTGAACCTAAGTTTGGTTTGACTTAAGTCTAATATGGGTTAGACTTAAGTTAGGTTTGAGTTAGGTTCATGTCAAGTTGAACCTAAGTTTGGTCTGACTTAAGTCTAATATGGGTTAGACTTAAGTTAAGTTTGAGTTAGACTTAGGTTCATGTCAGGTTGAACCTAAGTATAGTTTGACTTAAGTCTAATATGGGTTAGACTTAAGTTGGGCTTAGGTTAGACTTAGATTCATGTCGGGTTGAACCTAAGTATGGTTTGACTTAAGTCTAATATGGGTTAGACTTAAGTTGGGTTTAGGTTAGACTTAGGTTCATGTCGGGTTGAACCTACGTATGGTTTGACTTAAGTCTAATATGGGTTAGACTTAAGTTAGGTCTTAGTAGGTTCATGTCAGGTTGAACCTAAGTTTGGTTTAACTTAAGTCTAATATGGGTTAGACTTAAGTTAAGTTTAAGTTAGACTTAGGTTCATGTCAGGTTGAACCTAAATATAATTTGACTTAAGTCTAATATGGGTTAGACTTAAGTTGGGTTCGGGTTAGAGTTAGATTCATGTCGGGTTGAACCTAAGTATGGTTTGACTTAAGTCTAATATGGGTTAGACTTAAGTTGGGTTTAGGTTAGACTTAGGTTTATGTCGGGTTGAACCTAAGTTTGGTTTGACTTAAGTCTAATATGGGTTAGAATTAAGTTAGGTTTAAGTTGGATTTAGGTTTGAATTAAGTTAGGTTGGAGCTAGACTTAAAGTTGAATTAAGTTCAGTATGGGCTGAACTCAAATTAAGATTTAACTTAGGTTAAGTTAGTTTCAAGTTAGGTTGAACCTAGACTTAGAGTTGACTTAAGTTCAATTTGGGTTGAACATAAGTTAAGTTTGAACTTAGGTTTGTGTTTGATTAAACCTTAGTTAGTTAAGGTTTAATAATTTAATTAGGTCTAATGGGTTAAACCTAATTAGGATTTATGTTTGATTAAACCTTAGTTAGTTAAGGTTTAATGGTTTAATTAGGTCTAATGGTTTAGACCTAATTAGGGTTTATGTTTGATTAAACCTTAGTTAGTTAAGGTTTAATGGTTTAATTAGGTCTAATGAGTTAGACCTAATTAGGTCTTGTGTTTCATTAAACCTTAGTTAGTTAAGGTTTAATGGTTTAATTAGCTCTAATGGGTACCTAATTAGGGTTTGTGTTTGATTAAAGCTTAGTTAGTTAAGGTTTAATGGTTTAATTAGATCTAATGGGTTAGACCTAATTAGGGTTTGTGTTTGATTAAACCTAATGTTTAAGGTTTAATGGTTTAATTAGGTCTAATCAGTTAGACCTATTTAGGGTTTGTGTTTGATTAAACCTTAGTTAGTTAAGGTTTAATGGTTTAATTAAGTTTAATATGTCCTTAAACTTAATTAAAGGTTTGATTTTGGTTAATTAAGTTTAATATGTCCTTAAACTTAATTAAAAGGTTTAATTTTAATTAATTAAGTCTAATATGTCCTTAAACTTAATTAAAGGGCTTGATTTTTTGTATTAAACCTAATTTAGGTAAGGTTTAATGGGTTAATTAAGTTTAATATGTCCTTAAACTTAATTAAAGATTTGATTTTTGTATTAAACCTAATTTAGGTAAGGTTTAATGGGTTAATTAAGTTTAATATGTTCTTAAGCTTAATTAAAGATTTGATTTTTGTATTAAACCTAATTTAGGTAAGGTTTAATGGGTTAATTAAGTTTAATATGTTCTTAAACTTAATTAAAAGAGTTGATTTTGGTTAATTAAGTTTAATATGTCCTTAAACTTAATTAAAGAGTTTGATTTTTATATTAAACCTAATTTAGGTAAGGTTTAATGGGTTAATTAAGTTTAATATGTCCTTAAACTTAATTAAAAATTTGATTTTTGTATTGAACCTAATTTAGGTAAGGTTTAATGGGTTATTTAAGTTTAATATGTCCTTAAACTTAATTAAAAGAGTTGATTTTGGTTAATTAAGTTTAATATGTCCTTAAACTTAATTAAAGAGTTTGATTTTTATATTAAACCTAATTTAGGTAAGGTTTAATGGGTTAATTAAGTTTAATATGTCCTTAAACTTAATTAAAAGATTTGATTTTGGTTAATTAAGTTTAATATGTCCTTAAACTTAATTATAGAGTTTGATTTTTATATTTAACCTAATTTAGGTAAGGTTTAATGGGTTAATTAAGTTTAATATGTCCTTAAACTTAATTAAAAATTTGATTTTTATATTAAATCTAATTTAGGTAAGGTTTAATGGTTTATTTAAGTTTAATATGTCCTTAAACTTAATTTAAGATTTGATTTTGGTTAGTTAAGTTTAATATGTCGTTAAATTTAATTAAAGAGTTTGATTTTGATTAATTAAGTCTAATATGTCCTTAAACTTAATTAATGGGCTTGATTTTTTGTATTAAACCTATTTTAGGTAAGGTTTAATGGGTTAATTAAGTTTAATATGTCCTTAAACTTAATTAAATATTTGATTTTCGTATTAAACATAATTTAGGTAAGGTTTAATGGGTTAATTAAGTTTAATATGTCCTTAAACTTAATTAAAGATTTGATTTTGGTTAATTAAGTTTAATATGTCCATAAACTTAATTAAAAGGTTTGATTTTGGTTAATTAAGTTTAATATGTCCTTAAACTTAATTAAAGAGTATGATTTTTATATTAAACATAATTTAGGTAAGGTTTAATGGGTTAATTAAGTTTAATATATCCTTAAACTTAATTAAAAATTTGATTTTTGTATTAAACCTAATTTAGGTAAGGTTTAATGGGTTATTTAAGTTTAATACGTTCTTAAACTTAATTAAAAGAGTTTGATTTTTGTCTTAAACCCTAAGGTTTAATGGTTTAGTTAGGTTTAAGTTGTCTTTAAACATAATTATTATTTGATTTGAGTTGGATTCATCACTTGCTTAATCCATGATGAGATGGATTAAATATGTGAAGAGAAGGTTTTGAATTATTAATTTTAAAATTAATAAATCTTAACCTTATTTCAAAATGTCTTTTAGATTATTTTGATGACTTGAGAATTGTTGTTTTAGGATTTTTGTCTGTTATCCTAATGTTTTCAATCATATTGCATTTAAATTTTCCAATTTTTCCAAATTTTATAATTATTTTTGAAAATAATTACAAAATATCATGGAAATTAGGAAATCATATCCTAGAGAGCTATCCTAGCCTTAGAAAAATCAGAAGATGTGCCTAAGGACCTAAAGGTAATTCCCTAAAAATTTCATATTTTTTTGACTTGTAAATAATTTTTAATAATTAAAATACTCCAGAGAGTATTTAATTAATTAAAAATTAAATACTGAGAATAAAATTATGATTTTTGTCTCATAATTTTCTTCTCTTCAAGAGCTTTCCAGAGGTATTTTTATTTTATTTTTAGGAGCTCTGGATCAAAAGATATGAATTTTTGAAGATTTTAAGGTTAATTTGAATTAACCTTGGCCAGAAAATTCGACAGCGCGACACGTGTCCTCGTACCATCGAAGAGGCGGGAGGATCCGGTGCGCGGCGCAGAACAGCGGACACAGGATCATTAGATCAACGCCGTCCGTTCCAAAACACGGGAACGGACGGCGGAGATAAATCCCCCAGAAATTCGAAAATATTCGAACCGTCCAACTTCAAACCTCAATATATCACTCGTTTCTCAACTAAATTGAGTGATTTTTTTTAAAAATGATCATCTCGATGAGAAGCATCCATCCATATGGTGATGCATGGGTTTTGAGATGATTTATTTTATGATTAATCAAATTCAAATTTTAATTAAAAACAAAATTCATACCTTTGATTATCAAGCTTCTGGACTTAATTGGCATGGTTTGGCAGCTTCTTGAGGTCCTAGTGAAGCTTTTCCACCCTTCATTTTGGATCCAAATCGATTTGGTATAGGTGCTAGACCCTAAGGTGGCTAATTTGAAATATGGGCTCGGTTTGATCAAATTGGCTCGATCAGATGGCCAATTTGGTCAAACCTTGGTTGGGTCTTGCTATTTGCGTCCTAAGCAAGATTTTTCATGTTGAGGGTTAGAGGATTTGAGCAAGGTATGGGCCTTTATTTCCTCTATTTCACATAAGCTCAAGTATGGCTTATTTATAGCCATGAGGAGTTCATGGCTGGCTTTAACTCGTTTCAATTCACTTGGGGAAGGTTTTAACTCTCCTATTATTATTTTAGGATAGTTTTTAGGCTAGGGTAATGATAGTCCTAGCCTAGGCCTCATAGGTTTAACTATGGTGAGGATTTGGAGTTGGACTCTTGTCTTGCCCCCATTGGGTCCTTTGTGAGGTGGATTTGGCTGGGCAAATCATGTTGAATCCACCTCCCCTAGATGGCACTCAAGGTGATTTTCTCTATTTGAGGAAATGGTGACACATAAGCCCCTTACTCATCTCATGCAAGCCTTAGCCATGATGGCTCTTAACCAAGGTGTGGGATGGGTTAGCTTCTTGTCTCCCTTCCATTGGGTGGTCTAAGAGGTAAAGGATGAGTCATGAGAGTGAGCCCTCCCCCTTCCAACATCTCTTTTAAGGTTTAGATGAGAAGGTGAAACATATTTTTCTCATGCAAAATTCTTAAAATTTGGTTATAACCATGGTTAAGTAAGTTACTCATGTGAGTTTAATTGGTGTCTAATTTTTATTGGTGAGTTCATGAGGATGAGCCACCTCAAATTTTAACTTCATGAGAGGATGACACCTCGTTTTCTTTAATGATTATTTTCTTTAACCATGGTTTATAGGTTATTTTAATGTAATAACTTACACTTAATAAGTCTAATGAGTCATGAATAATCCATGGATGAGGTCATTTATGATGTAATAAAGAGATTTTGAGTTTTTAAAAATCATGGTTTCATGGGTTAAAATTCCATTTTATGCCCTTTTCATTTTAATTTCCATATTTAATTAATTATGTCATTATTTAAATATTGGAAATTATTTTATTAATCAATAATTAATTGGAAATAATTCCAAATTAATTATTTGATTAATATCCATGTCATTAAAATTGATTTTTGTCTCTTTTCATGACTTTTCAATTTAATTTTCACTTTAATTAATTAAGTCATTAATTAAAACATGAAAATTAAATTATTGGTCAATTAATTAATTAAAAATAATTTTGGGATTAATTATTTGATTAATTCTATTATTTTTAATCAATTTGTGGATTTTGTAATTTTATGGCTTTTGAATTTAATTTTTCATTTTAATTAATTAGGCCATTAATTAAAATTTTTAAAATAAATTCATTAGCCAATTAATTAATCAAAATAATTTTGAAATCAATTATTTGATTAATTTTGTCATTTTATGACTTTTAATTTAATTTTCATCATGTCATTTGATTAATTAAAATAATGAAAATCCAAACATTAGTCAATTTAATTAATCAAAAATAAATTTTTTTGAAATTAATTTGATTAATTTTTGTCATTGTGGGGTTTTAAACATGTCATTGGTTGTTTGATCAAAAATTGATCATTTTGACCAAAATTGACTTGGTGATTGGATCAGATTAGTTATTTTGACCAAAATTGTCATTTTAGGTCAAAAAGTTGACCTGTGGGGTCAACAGGATTGGTCATAGGGTCTGAATTGACCATTTTGACCAAAATTGTCATTTTGGGCCAAAAGGTTGACCTGTGTGGTCAACAGGGTTGGTCATTGGGTCAAGATTGACCATTTTGACCAAGATTGTTATTTTGGGTCAAAAGGTTGACCTATGGGGTCAACAGGGTTGGTCATTGGGTCAAGATTGACCATTTTGACCAAAATTGTTATTTTAGGTAAAAAGGTTGACCTGTGGGGTCAACAGGGTTGGTCATTGGGTCAGGATTGACCATTTTGACCAAAATTATCATTTTGGGTCAAAAGGTTGACCTATGGGGTCAACAGGGTTTGTCATAAGGTCTAGATCGACCATTTTGACCAAAATTATCATTTTGGGTCAAAAGGTTGACCTGTGGGGTCAACAGGGTTGGTCATTGGGTCTGGATTGACCATTTTGACCAAAATTATCATTTTAGGTCAAAAGGTTGACCTATGGGGTCAACAGGGTTGGTCATTGGGTCAGGATTGACCATTTTGATCAAGATTGTTATTTTGGGTAAAAAGGTTTACCTATGGGGTCAACAGGGTTGGTCATTGGGTCAGGATTGACCATTTTGACCAAGATTGTCATTTTGGGTCAAAAGGTTGACCTATGGGGTCAACAGGGTTGGTCATTGGGTCAGGATTGACCATTTTGACCAAAATTGTCATTTTAGGTAAAAAGGTTGACCTATGGGGTCAACAGGGTTTGTCATAAGGTCTAGATCAACCATTTTGACCAAAATTGTCATTTTAGGTAAAAAGGTTGACCTGTGGGGTCAACAGGGTTGGTCATTGGGTCTGGATTGACCGTTTTGACCAAAGTTGACTTTTTAGGAAAAGAGGTTGACCTGTGGGGTCAACAGGTTTGGTCATTGGGTCTGGATTGATCATTTTGACCAAGATTGTCATTTTAGATAAAAAGGTATTGACCCATTGTAAAAATGAGGTCAACAGACCGTCCACACTAAAACCCTAAGAACTCCCTCATTTCTCAACGGATTTTCGTGTTCTTATGCTCTATGGATTCGTCTTGAAGAGACGAACACATCCATATGGTTTACATGCTATGAAATTAAGTAAATCAAAATGGAGAATCACTGGAAGCTCGGGAGAAAGGAGAGGTCTATACCTTGGCTCTGAGAAGTGAAGCTTCAATCAGAGAGTTGTAGCACCTTTGATTGCACCCAAGGAGGCTCCAGATGAAGTCTCTGGCTCTAGGGAAATGCCTAGGTACAACTTCCACCAAGCCCAATTTCAAAGCTTGGCTGATAGAGAGAATGTCTGGCCTAGTGAGCGGGCTTCCACTGTGGAACTCCTTCTCTTGGTCCTGTGCAGGTGTGGGTGAGTTTATTTGATTTTGGTGGAGGTTTAAGAGATGTCCTGGTTTTTTGGTGGATTTTTGACTGAGAAAATGAGCTCTGTTAATGGGGATTAGGGCAAAGGGACACTGGGGATCAATTGCTCTAGGTTAGGAGAAGGTCCTGGAGCAATTTTGGTAGAGTTTTGTTTAGGTCTGGTTCATCACCTCCTTTGGCCGAGAAGGTGGTGGGTTTAAATAGGCATGGCTGGAGGGCCTCCCAGGGGGAGTTAGGATTTGGGATCAGCTGCCTTGGTCAAGGGAAGAACAGCCATGGAGTCCAATTGAGTTGGAACTGCTCAGCTAGTGAGTTCGAATTTTTTGATTCAAATGGGTGCTCTCGGCCATGGTGTTTTCCGGCGACTGTGGTGGCTGGCCAGCCAGGCATGTGTCACCCTCAGGGTCAGGGAGGTCAAGGCTTGAATTTGGTGCAAGCAATTGGCTTTGGAAAAGTGTCTAAGGTTTGATTTAAATGGAAAGGGGGAGGCTAATTTTGGGCTCATTTTGGTCCAAGGCATGGTTTAGGCTAGGTGCACCTCCCCAAGGCTGGTTTGGGCTTAAGAGAAAGTCACTTGGGTCAGCTTGATTAGTGGGGTCAAGTCACAATCCTAGTAAAATTATGTTTAAGAATAGGTTAAGGGAAGCATGGGAATGTTTAATTAACTTTAAGGGAATCATTAAAGAGCTCCCCTCTCTTGCCATAAATGGATTGATGACAAGGCCAAGCTATCATGGCTTCATATGGCTTGTGAATGACTCCATTGTGGCTTCATTTGGCTTTGGAAAAGTTTAAGTCATTTGCATGAAGAAGGATATTGGTATTTTTGATGATTTTAAGGGGAATTGTCATGAGGCTTAATTTAGAAAAATTGATGATTAATTTGGAACTTTAGGGATGATATAAATCAAAGGGGTGATGAGTGGAAATTTCATGTGGGCTTTGGAATGGGTTTTGGGCTTTAAGGATTTGGTGGAAGTGGGCTTTTAAATGCTTTAAGGGAGTGGGCTCTTAGATTTGGAAATGAACTTTTGGTTGAAAATTTGGTAAGGGATTGGGCCAAATAAATGTTGGGTTTATTTTAGGGATGTGTCATGAACATTTTAGAAAAGATTTGGTATCATTTAGAGTGGAATTGGATTTAATTTGGGTTTTTTTGGTAAAGGGGCCAAAGTGTGTCAAATTGGGCTAACATGGGTTAAGGGTTGGCTAATGTTAGATTTGATGTAAAATTAATGTTGAGAAATGTTTATGGGAGTGTCACAAAGAGTTTTCAACTTTGGTTGGGCTTTGATTTTGGGATTTGGGCCCATTTGGGTTAGGTTTGGGTTTAGGCCAAAAATGGGGATTTTGGTTTTGGGTTAGGTTTGGGTGGAGTATAGGTTCAAATTTGGGGCAAATATTGTTAGTGTTTTGTTTGTGGGGATATTGGGAAGGTTTAGGAAAAGATTTGGGGTTAATTGGGGTTGAATTGGGTTGGTTTGGGCTAGGTTTAGGTCATGGGCCAAAATTGGGCTTTAAGCTTCAAATTGGAATTGGATCCAAATTTTAATCAAATTGGGCTTGGATTTGGTCTAAATTGATATTGCGGATATGGAATTGAAGTTTAGAATTCAATTGGATCAAAATTAAGGTCTGGTTTGGTTTGACATTGGGTCCACTTGGGTTAAGAATGGGTCAAATTGGGGGTTTTGGTAAAAGTGGGTAAAATTGACAAAATTGGCCTATGGTGTAGTTAAAAAAAATGAAATTGGGAATATTTGGGATTTTTTGGAATTTTCTGGGAATTTTTGGAATTTATGAAGTTTTTGGTTAAGAAGGGCATTTTGGGTATCTGGAGGGTATTGGGGGGTATTTTTGGAATTTTTGGTATATTTGGCTATGGTGATCAATTTGAATGGTGAGAAATGTTTAGGATTGGTTTTGAGGAATTTTGGTAATTTAGGTAATTTTTGCAAATTTTGGGTAGCTTCAAGGACATTTGGTAGGTTTAGTGGGTGTATGGCCCCGGGGGTCAAAAATTGAAATTTTGGAAAAATAAAGATTGATCAAGTTTGAGTAGAATGGAATCTCTTTAGTTGATCCATGAAGCCATATCAAGCCCATAAGAGCCATGAGAGGACTCATTTGAGGCATTCACTATGTTGTTCCTAACGCTCTTAGCCAAGGGCCTAGGGGTTAAGGTCCATCCATATGAATTACCTACATGGGTCAGGAACTCAAGCTAGGTATGAATGGTTTTAGGATTCGGAATGTGTGTGAAAGTGTAATGTGTGCAGGTCAACCCTCACTAGACCAGGCCACCCAGGGAAGTCATAAGGCCAAAGAGTCCTATAGGGAACTCATCCTTTAAACCTCCACATTTGATCTTAACCCTCCAAGTGACTTAGGGGTTTACAATCAAACTTATGAGGTTTGCAGGGAGTTAAGAGGTGTTTAAATTTCTAAGTGACGGGTTCCATCTCTAATCCTCTAGGATAGTCAAAGGGAAAACCTAAGGCTAGATCCTAAGTACTAAGGAGAGAGAAGAGAAAAGACCTCATCAAAAATGAGGTCAACAAATGGACCCCCAATAGGTGTGGTGTGCTAATCAAGCACACCGCGCGTATTGGCGTTGACCGAAGAGATCAACAAAACCAACACAGACGTCTAAGTGACATACTTAGAACAGAGTATAAACAAATTTTTGCTGGGGAGTATCGAGTATATCTCCAAGACTGGAGATTCCTGAACTCTTGCTGGGGAAAAGAAAAGGAGGTGATTTCCAGATCATAAGATCTAGGGAAATTTGATTTAGATTTCATTTCATTTTCTATTCTGAGTTTTTTTTTAATTTTTTATGTGTGAGTTTAGATTTCGATTTATTCTGAGTTTCAATTTCGATTGAGGTTTAACTTAAAATCAATTTAAGAAAATCTGGATTTGAAATGAGAATTGGAACCTAGGTTCCAACCTCGAGATTGCGAAGAGAACTGGAATTTAGGTACCAGCCTCGGAGTGAGAAACGGAGTTTAAGTATCGATTGAAAAGGATGAGAATCAGAATTTAGGTACTGATCTCGAAAGTTTAAAGAGAACTGGAATCGGGTTTCAGTCTCGAAGGTTTAATGAGAACTGGATTCTGGTTCCAGTCTCCAAGGTTTAAAGAGAACTGGGATCTGGGTTCCAGTCTCTAAGGTTTAAAGAGAACTGAAATCTGGTTCCAGTCTCGAAGGTTTAAAGAGAACTGGAATCTGGTTCCAGTCTCGAAGGTTTAAAGAGAATTGGAATCTGGTTCCAACCTCGAAGGTTTAAAGAGAAATGGAAACTGGTTCCAATCTCGAATGTTTAAAGAGAAATGGAAACTGGTTCCAATCTCGAATGTTTAAAGAGAAATGGAAACTGGTTCCAATCTCGAAGGTTTAAAGAGAAATGGAAACCGGTTCCAATCTCGAAGTTTTAAAGAGAAATGGAAACTGGTTCCAATCTCAAAGGTTTAAAGAGAATTGGAATCTGGTTCCAATCTCGAAGGTTTAAAGAGAAATGGAAACTGGTTCCAATCTCGAAGGTTTAAAGAGAAATGGAAACTGGTTCCAATCTCGAATGTTTAAAGAGAAATGGAAGTGGTTCCAATCTCGAAGGTTTAAAAAGAAATGGAAACTGGTTCCAGTCTCGAAAGTTTAAAGGGTTGAAATTTGCTGTGGAGATTTGAGTTTAGCGGCAGATTTGGAATGAGACGTGAAAGTGTTTCACGTCTCACGAGGATCGATCAAAGTCTGATTATTTGGTGAAGGATATGAATCCATGCCATCAAACCAAATAGAAAATTTCATGGTTCTGTGTCAGTAGACTCAGTCGACCTTCTTAAAAGAGGGAAGAGATCATGGAGAATCAAAAAGAGATTTGAGAATAGCCGAAGGCTGGGGATTTCAGATTCAGGAATTTGTCTTAGTCGCTTGTTGTGATTTGATTTTAGCTTGATTTTTCAATTTAAGGTTCACATTTATTTGGGGTTCGTGTTTATTTGTAGTTTGTTTTGACGTTCAAATTTTTTTTAAAAAAGAGTTTTCATTTATTTTTAGGTTTCCTTTATTCTTTGTTCGAAGTTCTTTTAGTTTAGTGGCGTTTCCCAGTCAATTTGCACAAAAAAGAGGTGAAGGCAATACATGACATGGTCACTTTCATTCCAATCTTGTTGAAAATACATCATACAACTTGATTGAAAATATGATGATATTTTCTTTGAGAATTCAATATCTCATACAATCCATATAAATCCAAAACGAATTGTGTAAGATTCTTGCAAGTTGTTTCTAAAAGCATCTGCGAAAATCCATGTCTGAATAGTGAGATACATGGACAATAACATCACCTTTCAAGTCATCCTTGGCAGGAATACCGTATGGATGTGCATTGGAGGTGTGATATTTCCCATGTAAATCACAGCTCGTAGGGCCGGAGGCTCTCTATCTCTGGATCTGGCTTGAAGTGAAAAGGAATCTTTCTGTCAACCATTCTCCTGAAAGTAACAGAGATCCGCTCAACAGGCACTCCTGGAATGCAATGCTTTGCGATGTCCGCTCCATTCCCTTTTAATACCATGACGGAACCTACCGGTAGTGGTATCTCCACCGGCCCTCAGAATTCTCCGGGGCCTGCTATCCGGAGGTCAGATCCGAACATGATATTGCACTGGTTGACAAAAGATACTGTGCAAAAAGGTCTAAAGAAATCATGATGGTCTTGTCGGCGTATTTTTTTTTTTAGGTTATGTGTTTTGTTTTTGAAAGAGATCGCCTACAGAAACTGTGCGGCTTATTTTAGGTTTAATTTAAATAAATAATTTGAAAAGTAATATTTGATTTTGAAAATAATTTTAAATTTGAAAATTTTAAGATATGAAATCAAACTGATCTCACATCCCGAATAGTTTATATAAACGAGCGCCGCAACACAAACCGTGTATCTATCCCGAAGAATAGACACACTACTTGATAATGGGGCTCGATTAAATAAACTAGAAAGGTTTGTGACATCCGTTTGGTCTCGCGAACCAATTTTATAAGCCGACAAGTTCCCCGCTTAATATAAATGAATTAAGCGATGGTTTATATTACCCGGGTTCTTAAAGTTCCCTATAAGGGCAAGCCCCTATAGTTAATTACATCTTAAGTGACGGGAATCACCTAAGAAAACTCTCGATAATAATCAATAGTTCTCGCTCTCAGGAATTTCAAAGTTTAAGTTTTCAATGGATTGAATTTTGGAATTTCAATAGGGAATGGATCAAATTTGGAACATTTTGTTTTGGGAATTCAAGGGGAGAAAGGTAGGAGAAATCACAGATTCGAAGCGAACTTCGGTAATTTCCCGACTATCCTATTATTTGGCTTGAATTTAGGAAAGTCCTAATATTTATTTAATGTTTTGATCTTGCCAATTTTAATTAATTAGGACTTATGTTTGTATGATAAAATCATACAAATAACCTCGGAGATATGAGGGTTTGTGTCGTATCGGACGACTACTTCGGAGTCCTAAGACCGATTAGGGCTTAATTTACATGACATAATCATGCAAATGCCTAACGAAGAGTTGAGGATTTATGTTGCACTAGGCAAGCTACCTCGAAGTCCTATGGCTTGGTTATTTAGTTCTAAGGAAAGTTTTGCTGAAGTAGATTCAGGTTTTGCTGATGACGATGGCCGTGCTGCCCACCATGCTCCGAGCTCCTTGTCGTTGCAGAGGTTTAGTTTTAGAAGTCATAAATCAGGAGATGAGAGAAGTGTTTGGTTTTAGAGAAAGTCTTAATTTCCATGTGTCTTTAATATTTTAGTTAAAACAAATCTTAAAGTTGATTATAACAACACCGGTTAAGATCCCACGGTTCCATCCTTCCGGCATCGTTATTTTTATCGGATTCACTTAGTCCAGTATGAATTTGCTAAACTCAACCGAATGAGTTCCACACTTTCATTTAGACCGTGGAAATCCCGTTAGCAACACGTAGGTTACATCATCCGAGGTATTCCCGATCATCCAACAAGACGTTTTAATTTAGTTGTAGTTGTAGTTTTGTTGTTCTGTTTGTGATTAAATTTTGAGTTGTTTTATATTTTGAATGTTGTGGCGGTGAATTTTATCTTGTAGTGTCTTTTAATTTAGTTATGGGTTTCAGTTTTGGTTTCTATCCTAAAGGTGTAGGTTTTCATGCAACTGTTGTTTATCATGCAAAAAAGAGTAAAGTGCAACACGAGTAAATGAATTGCAGGTAAGATAAATCGCAATAAAATAAAAGCGTACCCTGGAGGGTCTTCCCGTCATCCCAAGCTGCACTTAAAATACAATTTAGAGCATTTAAGCATTTATAGCAATTTCCTAGGTAAAGCTAAGGGAAGGGTTATGGTTTTCTACCAAAATCCTAATCCTATAGCTAGTCATTTCCTATGACGTCTAGGTTCTTGTATTTTAGTTCGAGGACGATTTTCTTCATCAAAGAACAACTAAGTTCAATTGTTCTTATAAATATCCTATCATATCGAGGAAGTGCTTAAGACGAATCTTAAACATCTTTTCAATATTTCTAGGATTGTTTTAAGTCCAAATGAATTTAATTACACAAATGAATTAATCGTCCGAGAGTTTAAGTTTTGTTGTCTTGCTCAGCTGAACTTAGGACATTTGAATATCCTTATGAGTGAAATGACATTTCATTTGATACTCCATTTAGGAGTTATAATAGTAAAAGCTCCTAAGGGCAAAATGATATTTAATGATTTCGTGATTCAAATTTAAGTTCAAATCGATGATTTAAGTTTGGAATAGTGTTCAAGTTATTTTAGATTTATTTTTGAGTTCTTCATGTCTTAGGTGATGTTATTTTTAATTCAATTTAATTTAACTTTAGTTTAATTTAATTTGGTTTAGTTTCAATTTTAATTTAATTTGATATATTTAATTTAATTTAATTTTAATTTTAACTTGGTTTATATTTTAATTTAATTTAATTTAATTTAATTTAATTTATAGTATTTCAGATTTAATTTAATTTAATTTAATTTAATTTAATTTAATCATAGATTTAATTTAATTTAATTTAATTTAATTTTAATTTTAATTTAATTTTAATTTTAATTTTAATTTAATATTTTATTTTTTTATGTTTTAAAGATGATTTAATTTTAATTGTTAAAGTATTAATTTAATTGAAATTTTAAAAGGATTTTAATTTAAATAATTTAACTTTAATTTAATTTAATTATTAAGTTTTTTAGAATTTTAAATCTTAAATTTGGATTATCATTTTAATTAGGACTTAAATATTATTGAGATGATTAATTTAGGGATTCTTAAATTAAAGAACAAATCTCTTCCTAATAATATCCCTATTTTAATAATTCCAATTTTTCATTCTTCCAAATTTAATTAATTACTTAATTAAGGTTTATTTTAATTATTTTTAAATTGCTTAGTAGGTTTTTACCCTTTAATTATTTAAATTTCAATCATCCAAATCAGATTAAGATCAAATATTTTACCTTTTCATTTTATTAAGCCTAAAGTTTTAATTATGGGTTAAAATTTTAATTACCATTTTGCCCTTCAAGCTTAATAATTTCATAACTCATTAAATTGAGCTTAAATGAACTTGAAATTTTTATGTGACTTCACTCATATATCAATGAAGACATTAGAGGAGAAAATGTGATTTTTCTGTATTTAATTTATTTATATAATTATTTTTGGTGGAAAATAAGGATTTCCAAGGAAAATTTAATAATATGACCAAGGGAAAGTTTCTGTCCTTAAGAAAATTATGGGACATTCCTAATGACCAGAGGACCACTTGGACCAATTTTTGTGATTTTTTGAATTATATTTTATTTATTAAAATTATTTTAAGTTCTGGAGTATTAATTAATTTAAAAATAGAATATAAGTTGAAAAATGAATTTTATATTTTTTAAAAATCTCTCTGATATCAAGGATTCCAGAGAACCAAATTTTACAATTTTCTGATTTTTCCTTAATTTATTGGAATTATTTTAGTGGAAATGCTAGAAAATGTATTTTTTTAGTTTTAAAAATTACCCCAAGGCTTTAAAATTTAATATCTCAACCTAGAGACATAAGAAAAATATGGGGTTTGTTCCTAAGTGGTTAGAATTCAAAATGTGACATTTTGGTGAATTTTATTATTTTTGTAATTTTTATTATTTTTTAATTATTAAAATATTAAAATAATGATAAAAAATCAACTTTTTTAGAAAATTGAAATTTTAATTTTCTTAAATTCCCCTGATATCGGAGAGGCTCCAAAACCAATTTGGTGAATTTTTGAAAGGTATTTTGAAAGTTATGAATTTTTAAAGTTTAAAATGACTAAATGGCTTAATCAACCCATTTAGTAAGGCTAACCAAGTCCAATTGACTTCAAACTTTTGTGGTGGTTTCCTCTGATCCTAAAGGTCAGTGGAGAATTGATTTCAAGTCAATTTGATCTATGGTTAACTCTAATTAATTAAAGTTCAATTTTGGGTATTTAGGCCAATTAGGGTTAATCTGAGTGAATTAACTCAAGTCCTATTTTTCCTAGGGTTCTCTCGGTCATAAGGAACATCACCAAATTTTCCTAGAATTTATTTCACAACATGCTAATTTTTGGAATTAAAATACTCAAAACAGCAACATGCATTTGAAAAATCAATAACTTTTCACAGAGATGGCCTCCGACCTTGGAAAATTCAGGGAATGTTCCCAAGTTCGAGGCTTCAAAAGCCCTATGGTCTCATGCCATGGTGAATTGTATGAATGCATGGAGAATTAAAACAATGCAGGGAGTAAATAATTAATTAAAAATAAAGTACTGGACAAAATTAATTAATTTCTTTTCCACATTATTCTCCTCTCGTTCACTCGAGCAAGAGGGTATTTTTATTTTATTTTTGTGATTTTTCTACACAAAGATATGGATTTTTGAAGTTCGGTATTTAAATAAATCGGAAAATACCTAATTTTCTACTTATCCACATCGGCGCCGCGTCAACCTCAGCGTCTCCGAACAGCCACGCGGCGCGCTCCCATTCGACGCCGCCTTCCGAGTCAGCGCCACGCGGCCCGCGGTTCATGTACCGTTTGGCGATCCGACGCCATCTGAGCCGTCCGTCCGCGCGTGTATTGAATGAACGGCATCCGTTCATCGTCCCCGAGCGTCCTAACCCGAGAGCCGTCTACCTTCTAGCCCTAAGATCTCACTCGATTCTCCATGGATTTTTATGTTCTTATGCTCTATGGATTCGTCTTGAAGAGACGAACACATCTATACGGCTAATGTTCATTGAAATCGACTCATTTGAAATGGAGAATGTTCGAAGCTCGGGATGAAGAATTGATCCATACCTTGGCTCGAGAGGTGAAGCCTCGATCGTAGATGCTCGGCACGTTCGTTGGAGCTGCAGGAGGCTAGGGATGAAGCCTGGGGATGTGGTGAATTGCCTAGGTGTGATTTCCACCAAGGCCGATTTCAACCTTTGGAGTCTGGAGCAACTGGATGGCCTGGAGAGGGGGCTTTCACTGGGGAATCCCTTCTCTTGGTCCTGTGCAGGTGTAGAGCCAATCAATTTGGGGATTGCCTCACCGTGGTGAAGTGTCCCGTTTTTAGGTGGAATTTCAACTCCGAAATCGAGCTCACAGAGAAGAAATGGCAGGGGAATTGCAGAGTGGGGATCAAGTGCACCGGGTGTAGGGGAGAGTCCGGGATGATTTTGGCGAGTTTCGTATGGTTGGTTCAAGACCTTCTTTGGCCGAGAGGGTGAGGGGTTTAAATCAGGAGAGGTCGGAGGGCCTCCTGTGGGGTTTAAGGCTGGGGATCAGCCTACTTCGGTGAGGAGAAGAAGAGCTATGCTCGTCCATTTGGGTCGAGACAAGTCGGCAAGGGAGAATTGAATTTTTGGCTCCTCCCAAGGTTTCGGCCATGGTGTTTTCCGGCGGCTCCGGTGGCCGGCCGGTGGTCGAGTCACCCTCAAGCTCGTGGAGGTCGTGGGTCGAAGTTAGTGAATTCAATTGAAGCCTTACATGTGTAAAGTGGTTGGATCAAAATGGCATGGGGAGTTGGCTTCTTTTGCACTTGGTTTGGTCAATCCATTGAAAATGGGCTTGGTTCACCTCCCCATGGTTGATTTGGGCAGAGGGAGGATCAGGTGAATCAGCTAGAAAAGGGTGGAGAGGTCACCATCCATGAATATTTTGATTAATCATGGATTAAGGTGAAGCATTAAAAGGGTTAAAACCTTTTTAAGGGGGCTTAAAAGAGGTTCCTCCTTTTGCCATTAATGGCTTGATCACATGTCAAACCTTCCATGGCTTCATGTGGCTTGTTCATGGCTTGCATTTGGCTCCATTTGGCTTGGAAAAGTTTAGTCAATTTCATGGAAATAGAATTTAGGAACTTTGGTATTTTAGGGGTGATTTGGCATGAGGCTTGATTTGGAATTATTTGATGATGTGATTAGAACTTAGGGAATGGCTTTGATTAAGTGGATGGCAAATGGAAATGTCATGTGGGCTTTAGGGTGGATTTTGGGCTCTTTGAAATGGTTTTAGATGGGCTTTTAAAATGGTTTAAGGAATGTGCCTTTTAAGTTTAAAAAAATGAATTTATGAATGGAAATTTTGTAAAGAGGTTGGGCCAAATAATTGTTGAATTTGGTTTAGAGATGTGTCATGAGTGGTTTGGAGTCAATTTGGTGTGATTTGGACTTGAATGGGTTTGAATTTGGGTTTATTTGGTAAGTGGACCAATGTAGGTCAAATTGGGCTAACTTGGGCCAATGTTGGGCTAGAGTTGAAATTGATGTAAAATAAATGTTGGGAAATGTTTATGGGAGTGTTTCAAAGAGGTTTTGGCTTTGGTTGGGTTTTGATTTTGGGGTTTGGGTCTATTTGGGTTAGGTTTGGGTTTAGGCCAAAATTGGGCTTTTTGATTTTGGGTTGAATTTGAGTGGGGTTTGGGTCAAAATTTTGGGCAAATCATGTTAGTGTTTTGTTTATGGGGATGTTAAGGAAGGTTTAGAAAAGATTTGGGGTTAATTGGAGTTGAATTGGGTGAGTTTGGGCTAAGTTTGGGTCATGGGTCCAAATTGGGCTTTAAGGCCAAAAGTGAAATTGGATCCCAATGCCAATCAAATTGGGCTTGGATTTGGTCTAGATTGGTGTTGGGGATGTTGAATTGAAGTTTAGAATTGAATTGGACCAGAATTTGGGTCAATTGGGTAGGTTTAGTTTGACATTGGGTTTACTTTGGGTTAAAATGGGTCAAATTGGGGGTTTTGATAAAAGTGGGGTAAATTGACAAAATTGGCCCATGGTGTAGTTGGACAAAATGAAATTGGGAATATTTGGGATTTTCTGGAATTTTCTGGGAATTTTCTGAATTTTTGGATTTTTTGGCTAGGAGGGGTATTTTGGGTATTTGGAGGGTATTGGGAGGTATTTTTGGAATTTTTGGTATTTTTGGCTATGGATGATCAATTTGATTGGTGTGGGAATATTTAGGATTGATTTTGGAGAATTTTGGGTAGTTTAGGTGATTTTGCAAGTTTTGGAGGGTTTCAAGGGTTTTGGGTAGGCCAGGTGGGTGTAGGGTCCCGGGGGTCAAAAATTGAAAATTTGGAAAATTGAAGATTGGGTGAATGTAAGTGGAATGAAATCATTTTTGTTGAGCCATGAAGCCATATCAAGTCCACATGAGCCATGAAGGGACTCATTTGAGGCATCCACTATGTTGTTCCTAACCCTCTTACCAAGGGCTTAGGGGTTAAGGACCATCCATGTGAACCACCCGCATGAGTCGGAGGTCAAATTGGGTATGGGTGTGTTTTTAGGAGGTGTGTGAAAGTGTAGTGTATAGGTGTAGTGTGTGTGTAAGTCAGCCCCTCACTGCACCGAGCCACCTGTGGCAGTCCTAAGGCCAAAGAGTCCTATAGGAACTCATCTTTTAAACTTCCACATTTGATCTCAACCCTCTAGGTGATTAGGGGTCTACAATCAAGTTTGTGGAGTTTGCAGGGAGTTAAGAAGTGGTTTGAATTTCTAAGTGGTGGGTCACAATTCTAATCCTCTAGGATAGTCAAAGGAAAAGCCTAAGGCTAGATCCTAAGTACTAAAGAGAAGAAGAGAAGACCTCATCAAAAATGAGGTCAACAGGTCTATGTGTGGAGGTATGCAGTCACCCTCCTTGTAGATGTTAATGATGCAGCTGTTGGGTATGCTATCTGCGGGCAATACCTTCCATGTCACCATCCTCTTTACCATTCTTTTAATAATATTTAGCATCGGATCCACCTCACTGTGACGGAGTATCCCTGGTGGATTTCCTTTTCTGTCTACCGCGAAGTTGTAGCAACATTCGCATTGGATCGTAACTCTTCCTTTTTCTGGCATCCATCTTCGGGGTTCTGAATAAGTTTTCTCCCTCAGACGACTAGCTCGGCCCATCTTCTGAAGTTCAACGATGCAGTCTACAATTTGCTGTTGTTCATGGTCCGAAAACACATCTGTATGCAACTCAAGGCCTTCCAAGATGTTAATCCTCTTGCCTCCAATTCTCTGAAAGTATTCAAAAGTTTTCTTTTCAACATTCTGCATTCTTTCCAACTCATATTCTGGAATTATCTGCAATCGGCGAGGTCTAGTAACGTACTGGGGAATGTATGGTTCAACCCCGACACGCTCTCCTGCATGTCTTGGCTCCTCGGGAATAGTCTCTGTCGGGATATCCTCTGGGGTTGCTTTCTCAACAAGACTCTTTAAAACTGGTGCATTTATCTGGCATCGAGGCGCAGATTCTATTTCTGCTCTTCTTGGGATTTCCTTTATCTTTTTCTGTTTTCCTTGGAGTTGATCTTCTCTTTTCTGGTTCCTGACGAACAAATTTCTTCAGAGTTTTTGTATTGACGGTAGCAACTGTCTCTTCATGTTGATCTACTGCTAACTTGGTTAACATCTTACGAATGCGGCGATTCTTGTTCCTCCGCTGAGTGGCAGTGAGAGTAGCTCTCCTTACCCCTTGGATTTCTGTAGGCATGGCGCTGACGAGCCTGCATTCTGCTGTAGAAACCACAGACTTAACTTTCTTATCTTCTCTTGTTGCATGAGCGGTATTTACTTTTCTCTTCTTGCTGGTAGATGGTTGACTTGAGCCACCCAATTTCATAACTGTATGGCTGCGGAGCTCTTCCCGATCAATCAGAGTCCAATCATTTTCTTCGTACTGTAGCCCGGCTGGTGTGAAGTCAGAGTTGATCTCAATCTCCATCATTGATCCTCTTTTTATTGAGTGATAGTCTCACGCCATTCTTAAAGTTCAGAACCAACCGCCCGTTCGACATTTCCCTGCGAAAAACAAGGAAAGGATCAGGGGCTGTACTAAGAACAAGAACAATAGAAAAATTTATTTGTTTATTCATAAAGAGCTTTTATTCGTTTATTTCAAATTTAAATAGGAGTAGGAAAAGATGAAGAAAGATCAAGAGTGAGACTCGATTTGAAAGGAAGGATAAAGACTTTATTATCATGCTTTCACATGTTTTCTTTTAACATTTTTTTTAACGATTTTCTCTATCATCCACTTTTTTTTTTTATATTTTTGGGTTTGGACCCAGTCATAAGTAATTTACTGTGCCTGTGCTTCTAGGAATGAGGATTCGTCCTTCGAAACATCAGGTTGCGTAATACTTCTTTAGATATCGTCCATTAATTGGAAGCATAGGTCGTTCTCCACAGCAATTTACAAGCAGGTAGGAACCCCCTGAGTAAACTGTCTCGACCACGAATGGCCCTTCCCAAGTCGGTTCAAATTTACCACCTATCTTGCGATGTGCAAGAATAAGTCTTCTGAGAACCAAAACCAAGTCACCGACTTTCAATGTCCTCTGGACGGACTAATTTATCATGGGCCCGGATCATCTCGGCTTCGATACGCTTCCAAATTCTCGCCGTGCCGAAAGTCTTTTCCTTCCAAGCTTTCCAATTCTTCTAGTCGTAGTTTGGCATTTTCTTCCGTAGTGATCTTGTTCGCAACTGCAATTCTGAGAGAAGGAAGCTGAACCTCTAAGGGTAGAACGGCCTCGGACCCGTACACTAAGGCGTAAGGCGTAGACTCGGTGGGAGTTCTGAAAGTCGTCCTGTAGGCCCATAAGGCTTCTAACAACTTCTCGTGCCAATTTCTCTTGTTGTCGTCCAAAGTATTTTTTAGGATTTGGACGAGAGTTTTAATAAAAGCCTCGGCCAAGCCGTTTGCTCTTGGGAGTAGATTGTTGAATAGCGCTAGTCGATCTTGTGTATTCTAACAAAATTGTTGATCTTCGTGCTTCTGAATGCGGACCTGTCATCTGAGATAATTCTGTGCAGTACCCCAAAACGGTAGATGACTTGATTCTCGAAGAACCGTAGCACATGATGTGCTTTCACTTCTCCGAGCGGTATCGCTGCCGCCCACTTAGAAAATGTAATCTGTAGCTGCAAGAATGAAGCGATGTCCTCTTGAAGAAGGCGGTTCTATCGGACCCACAATATCTGTGCCCTAACACTCAAACGGCCACGACGTGATTGTCGGATGTAGCACATTTAGAAGTTAATGTAGAACCATTCCATGCACTTGGCACTGGTGACAACTCTTGGCAATCTTCATGCAATCAGTCATCATTGAGGGCTAGTAGTTCCCTAGTCTTTTAATCTTCATTTTCATTTTCGAACCCGACTGATGAGCACCACAAAGTCCTGAGTGTACTTCTTTAACAATTTCACGAGCCTCACACTCGCTCAGGCACCTTAGCCACATCTGATCAAAAGACCTTCTGTATAATGTATTGTTTATTAATGCGTAAGACAGAGTTCTTTTCTTGATTTGATGAGCTAACGACTTATCGTCCGGTAGGTTTCCTGTTTGTAAGTAGTCTATTAATGGTTGCCGCCAATCTTCTGTAACTTCAGTTACTGCTGCAACCGATACTTTTTCTTTTCCATCTGATTTGTGTATTGTATCCATGTAGAGCTGTGATAGGACCTGTCGTCCTTGAACTGACATTTCAACTGACTCATCCTGTAAGCAAGCAAATTCTTTTGCAAGGCGTGCTAATGCATCTGTGAGAGCATTTTCTCTTCTGGGAATCTTTTTGATCGTTACATTTGGAATCTGCTCTAACAATTTCGTGGCATACTGGAAGTACTGCTCGAGTCATGGCTTTAGAATTCTTATTGTCCTGCGACCTGTTGAATTATCAACTGAGAATCCCCATAGATGTTGATATCTGTTATCCCCATCTGAATGGTTAATTCCAATCCGGTTATAAGGGCTTCGTATTCTGCCTCGTTGTTTGTACACGGTTCTGTTAAGTGGTAGGAATACCTTAACATTCCCCGCTCCGGTGTTATAAAGATTAGTCCAATTCCTGCCTTATCTGGCACTATCATTTGCGATTCTTTATCTTTTCGTGCCGAAGATGCTCCGTCGAAGTACGATTCCCAACGCCGATCATCGGGGTCTTCTAGGCTCATTATCTCGCTCGTCCGGCAAGTCGTCGTTGAGAGGCGATTCTGCCGGTAAGGGTGTGCCGCAAGGAAGTCTCGCAGGACTTGTCCCTTTACTAAGCATGAAGAGGAACGAAAGTTATATCGAATTGCACATAGTATCATCGACCACCTAGCAAGTCTGCCTGGAAAGTGTCGGATGGGTCATCAAATATTGCAACGGATTAAACTTCGAAATAAGGTTGACTTTATGAGAAAGCATGTAATGCCCGAGCTTTCGAGCGGTGAAGATCGTGGCCAAACAATGCTTCTCAATCGGAGGATACTTTACTTCTGTCGAAATTAGACGACGACTTAAGTAGTGGAGAGCATTTTCTTTTCTTTCGTCATTGACCTGTGCTAGCAGGGCTCCGAGAGAGTCGTCTAAAGACGCGGTATAAAGTATCAACGGTCTACCTGAGACTGGGGCTGCTAAAACAAGAGGTGTCATTAAATACTGTTTAATGTCATCGAAGGCATGTTGACATTTGGAGTCCCAAGTAAACTTGGCATCCTTCTTAACCAAAGCAGAAAAAGGCTGACACCTTCCTGACAAATTCGAGATAAAGTGTCGAAGATATGCCAATTTTCCTTGAAAGGATCGTAGTTGTTTCAAGGTTTTGGGAGGCGGCATTTCTAAGATAGCTTTAATCTTCTCCGGATCGATTTCAATTCCACGATGTCGAACAATAAATCCTAAGAATTTCCCAGAGGTGATGCCGAAGGCGCATTTCAAGGGATTCATCTTAAGGTTATATTGTCTTAATCGCTCAAAAACACTTCTCAAATCATACAAGTGATCTTCTTTTAGTTTGCTCTTGATGACTAAATCATCCACGTAGCACTCGACTTGGTTGTGAATGAGATCATAAAAAATCCTTGTCATTGCTCTTTGATAGGTTGCTCCTGCGTTCTTTAATTCAAATGGCATCACTGTGTAGCAGTATACCCCGATCGGCGTTCTGAAGGCCGTAAGCTTTTCATCTTCTCGGTGCCATCTTTATCCGGTCGTATCCCGATGATCCATCCATGAATGAGATGACTTCATGTGTTGAAGCAATGTCGATCATCAATTCTGGAATGGGTAGCGAGACTTCGTCCTTTGGACATGCTTTATTCAAAACTCTGAAATCCACGCAGATTTCGATCTGACCATTCTTCTTTCTGACTGGTACCACATTGGCTAACCAAGTTGGATATTGTTCCTCACGGACAAATTTAGCATCTATTAGCTTCTTAACTTCAGCTATAACTTGTTGTTCAATCTCCAGACGTATTCTTCTTGGAGCTTGTCTGACTGGAATGGCAGTGGGATCTACTCCTAACTTGTGAACTGCGACCTCTGGAGCTAATACTGGCATTTCATCATAACTCCAAGCAAAACAGTCCTTGAATTCCATCAATAGCTTTATTATCTCTTCGAGTCTTCTTTATCGAGTAAGGAGCTAACAAAGGTCGGCTCTAGGCTCTTCGCTAGTACCTAAGTTGACTTCCATTAATTCGTCTATTGTAGATTTAATTTCTTCTTCAAATTCTGGCAGAGCATCTCCGATTGGTAGATCTTCGAGATCTTCTGGAGCTTCCAAGCAGTCTTTATTAGGCTCGCAAGTGACAACTAAGCAAAATCCCGCATCGTCAACTGATCCTACTGTGCCGAATCCGAGACCATGTTTTGAATTGGGAGGCCGACTGACATTGTTACATAATTTTTCAAAGTGTTGTGATAGACCTTTCTTCCATCGTCGAGGTAAGACACCACGTTGAATTAAAATTTGAACACAGGGAGAATACCACTCAAAAGGCAATTCCGTTAATTCAGATGAAGTAACATCTTCAAATTGTACAACTTTTTCATTATTGGAAGAAGGAGCACCATGGTAGAATTTGATTGGTTTAGTACCACCACCATGCACCTCCTTGACCACCATACCCTCGATCTTATTAGAATGGATCGCGGTCAGGGTCATAGTATGTACATAATGGTTAATCTTCTCATACATCGATTTATATTCTTCATTCCTTTCATCTTCGAGAGAGATCTTGAACTGGGGTTTCTTTGATTTACTGTTGCTGCTTCTTTCTTGATTTCTTCTTCTTCGGAACTGGTCTCCCAATCAACGTCGATGACTGGTTTCTTTTGTCCAACTATTCCAACGTCTCTTCCTCAACCTCGTCCCCGGCCTCAACCTCGGGTGCGAGTTCTGGAGAAACCTTCACCATCTCGCCGCAAGGGAGTGGTGAGTAACTGTTGGACAAGAATTTCAGGTACTTCATCTTCTTGTACTTCCTGCTATTAAAAACATAGAAAACCAATTGGGGCAAATTGCTACTGCCCTGAGTAATAGACCTATTGGAACTTTACCTAGCAATGTTGAAGTAAATCTAAAAGATCAAAGAAAAGAACACATTAAGGCTATTCAATTAAGAAGTGGAAAAGAATTGGAAATAAAAGACCAAAAAGAAACTGTAGTTGAAAAGGAAAAAGTAGAAACTGAAGGAGAAAATGAAATTTTATATCCTGATTTTCCTCTGAAACCTATGAAAATTACTGTTGAAAGACCACCACCACTATTTTCTCAAAGACTAAAGCAACAAGATAAGGGAAAAAGATTTGCTAAATTCTTAGACATCTTAAAAAAATACCAATAAATATTCCTTTTGTTAAAGATTTGGAACAAATGCCTAATTATGTTAAATTTATGAAGGATATACTAAACAAAAAGAGGAATTTACTAGATCGTGAGACTGTTGCACTTAATGAAGAGTGTAGTGCTATAATTCAGAAAATGCTTCCTAAAAAACTTAATGATCCTGGTAGTTTTACTATCCCGTGTGCTATTGGTGAAACAATTTATGGTCGAGCATTATGTGATTTGGGAGCTAACGTAAATTTGATGCATTTTTCAATTTTTAAAAGGTTAGGAATAAGAGAGTGATACACCTAAAATATATAGTATTTTTATGCACATTTTAATACCTATTTTTAATGATTTGCACTTTAAGGGAAGGTGTTTTGTGTTTTTCTTGCAGGTATGATGAAAATGGATGGTCATGATGAAAGGAGCAAAATTGGATCAAATTTGGAGCAAAAATAATGAAACATCAAAATTTTGGCACTAGCGGATAAGCGTCGCTGTGCCGGCGCTTAGCCACCACAGTTAAAAATCGAAATTCAAATGAATTTGGCTCCAATTTCAAAGGGGATGGGATGCAACTCTTGGTGGTAACTACCATAACTTCTTTTGGGTGGCAAGTTTGAATGAAGGGTGCGTTCCTTAGTAGATACATTGAATCTGGACACATTTAGAATAGACACCAAGGCACCTTTTGGTTTACTATTTAAAGAGAGTCTTAGGAAAGATTAGGGGAGGCTTTAAGAGGCTCTTCCACTGCGTTTTGAAGGGTACTTCCATGGTTCTTTCACTGCATTTTATGAGTTTTTATTAAGAGTAGGAGTAGAGAGTAGAAAGGAGAAAAGGGTCGGTGAGAAGTCTTCTTCTTCCCACTTCTTTTCTTTCTTTTAGTTTAGCTATTATTGAAGTTTGAAGTCTGTATTCTGAGTCATCGGAGTTGGGAGACTTGCTCTGAGGAGTAGTTTAGTGAAGAATCAAAGTTTCAGAGGAACTTCCTTAGTCTTGCGGAGAGGATTTACAGATACATGTTTACTTTTAATCTTTTTATTAATACTTGCTTTCGCTTGTTATTTTTCTTATTTTTTTTAATTTCAAATCAATGTGTTTTTGTATTTTCCCAATGCATTCTGAGTGGTTTACTTTATCTTTTTCTTTCTTAAATGGAGAAGTAATTATTTTATAAAGAATTGTTGTGGAAAGTATAAGTGTTTAAAAGTTGGAAGAAGTTGTGAAGATTGATTCTGAAAACTTTGTTTACTTTTTAATTTGGACTGTTAAGTTGTAAAATTTATTGAGATTATGTAAGATCCAATGCGATATTGTCTCATAAAAGTTAGTAAGAATCACATGCAATTATATGGGTAAGAATTGTAGTCCATATAATTGAATGTAATATTAGAAGATATTTTTTTATGAAAGGGAGTAAAATTTGAGGATTTTAGAGTGACAGGCTAAAACCCCCTAATTTGGTTTGAAATTTTGAGTTTTGTTATGAGAAGTTAGCCCCCAGGTGGTGGGAATCGAGGGAACTCTAGAGTGAGAGACTGGTATCTTCCCTGCCTAACCATGTTCAAAATAATAAAAATTTCAAATTAACCTATATTCTTTATAGAACCAAGTAAGGGTAAAGAACACATTTGCTTCTATCTGTCACAACAAATTTAAATACATCCACAACAATACTTTAAGAATTTTTACTACTTCATAAAAGGAAAGAAAAAGATATTCTAGTTAACAGTATTTTACTTCTAGTGTTATTAGTTATAATAATTTTAATTTCATTTCTTAACTTTTTATGAAGGAAATTTTAAAAGACAAATCAACTTTCATAACTTTTCAAAATCAAGACTTACTTTTTCAAAAACAATTAAAGAAAGTAAAAGATAATGTTTTCATTTCATTAAAAATTTTAATATTTTCCCTATGGGTTCGATATCTCGGGACTTAATCAGAAAGTCCTATATTACTTGATAAACGATACGTATACTTGCATAGTATCCCATATTATAAAATCATAAGTCTCCATATCTAAATCGTCAGCGCATTTATCCAGCGGAGTCAAGTTTTTGGGGTCGTTGCATTTACCGGACGGTACCAAGTTTTTGGCGCACATATATTCCTAGCGGCTCAAGTTTTTGTTGTCGTTGCCAATTTTCATATCATATTTGTAAGTATAAATATCAGGGGATCAAGTTTTTGGCGTCGTTGCCGGGAAAAAATAATTTAAATTGCATTTTAAAGAGAATTAAGAAATTTTAAATTTTTACTTTTCTTTGTTTTTGTCAGTGTGTTGTGTTTTGTTTTATTTTATTATTGTATGCGTAGTTCAGGTTCTGAAAGACTTGTGCCTTACGATTCTGAATTAGAAAGAACTATCAGAAAAATAAAAAAAATATATTAAAAATATAGTAAAAGAAATGGCAAATCATCAAGATCAAAATGTTGGCATCCATCAAGAATTAAGACCTTTAAGAGATTATGTTAACCCTACAGTAAATGAACTTCGTGCTAGTATTCAAAACCCTGCTGTAGCTGCTAATTCTTTTGAGCTTAAACCTGTTATTATCTAAATGGTGTCTAATAATCAGTTTGGGGGAGCAACAACTGAAGATCCTAATTTTCATCTTGCTAATTTTCTAGAGTTGTGTGCTACTTTTAAATATGATAGTGTTTCAGATGGTGCTATTATACTTAGACTTTTTCCTTTCTCACTAAGGGATAAACTAAAATGTGGTTACATTCGTTAGCACCTGGATCAATTAGAACTTGGGGTGAACTGTCACAAAAGTTCCCTGCTAAATATTTTCCACCATCTAAGACTGCTAAGTTGAGAAATGATATAACATCTTTTTGTCAATTTGAAGGGGAATCAATATATGAAGCATGGGAAAGATTTAAAGATCTCCTCAGGAAATGTTCACATCATGCGATACTATATTGGTTAATAATTCAAACTTTTTATAATGGATTAGTTGGATCACTTAGATCATCATCGATGCTGCTGCTGGTGATCATTAATGTCTAAACCATTTTCTGATGTTTATGCTTTAATTGAAGAAATGTCTATGAATAATTTTCAATGGCCTTTTGAAAGGTTAAATCCTAAAAAGGTAGCCAGTGTTTATGAAAATGATGCTTTTACAATGTTAGAAAATCAAGTTGTTTCTGTATCAAGGAAGATAGACCAATTTGGGATGAATTATTCTCAGCCAAATCTCATGTTTGAAGAAAATTCATTAGGCCAAATGTTGATTCTTATTCTTCACCAGAAATTATGAATGCTATAATCCAACCTAACAACCCATATTCTAATTATTATAACCCAGGTTGGAAGACTCATCTAAATTTTAACTGGAATAACAATAATTAGGGTGATGTTAATCAACAATGGGGGAACACCCAAGTAAACCCATTGAGGAATTGGAACAACCAAGGTAATAATAATAATAGATTAACTTATCCTTCAGGTTATAACAATGCTTTACAAAATAAGGAGAAAAAGTTGTCTGTGGAAGAAGTAGTATCACATATGGGAAATCAAATACAAATTCAAGGAGCAACCATTAGAAATATTGAAAATTAATTGGGACAAAATGCAAATGCCTTAAGTAATAGATCCCAAGGAATGCTTCTAATCTATACTAAAGTGAATCCAAGAGAAAAGAATGAAGAACAAGTGAAGGAAATTCAACTGAGAAGTAGAAAAGTATTGGAAGGTAGAGTTCAAAAAGAAACTGAATTAGAGAAAGAAGAGATTGAAAAACTTAAAGAAGATGCTCCAAAAGGTTTTGAAAGACCTATTTCTCCACCTAAGGTTGATTTACAAAAACCACCACCTCCATTTCCTCAGAGACTTCGTCAACAAAAGTTTGATAAGCAATTTTCAATATTCTTGGAGATATTAATGAAGCTTACCATTAATATTCCATTTTTTGAAGCCCTAGAAAAAATGCGAAGCTATGCGAAATTTATGAAGGATATTCTTAATAAAAAGAGGAAGTTTAAAGAAAATGAGACTGTTGCACTTAGTGAGGAGTGCAGTGCGATAATTCAGAAAAAGCTTCCTGAAAAACATAAAGATCCTAGCAGTGTTACAATTCCATGTGCAATCGGAGAAAGATTCTGTGGAAAAGCTTTATGTGATTTGGGTGCAAGCATTAACCTTATGCCTCTATCAATACTCAAAAGACTGTGACTAGGAGAAATAACCACAACTACTGTAACTCTGCAATTAGCAGATCATTCGATCACATATCCTAAAGGAGCTATAGAGAATGTTTTGGTAAAAGTGGATCAATTTAATTTTCCTGCGGATTTCATTGTGTTTGATATGGAGGAAGATAAAGAGATGCCCATAATTTTAGGGAGACCTTTTATAGCTACAGGCAGAGCCATGCTAGATGTGCAAAAAGGGGAATTAACGATGAGGGTTAATGATCAGACTGTTACATTTAATATTTCAAAATCGATGAAATATCCTGCTAGAGGTAAAGAAGATGAGTGTTATAGGATGGATGTTATTGAATATTTAAGTGAATGTCATTTCAAATCAACTTATGAAGAGAAAGCTGAAAGAGAAGAATTTGAATATGAGCAAGAAGAGGAGTTAGTTGATTCTGATGATTTTCAAAAGGAAGATTTAAAGTTTGTTCGTGAAAGTTTTGAATTGTTGGATATGACTGAAAAATATAAATCTTATGCTCCATCAATTGAAAAACTTCCTGAACTTGAGTTAAAAATGCTTCCTGATCATTTGAAGTATGTTTTTTTAGGTGAATCCTCAACCATGCCTATTATAATTTCCTCTCAATTAACTGAAAAAGTAGAAGAGAGTTTGCTTGAAATTTTGAAGAAGCACAAGAAAGCCTTTAGATGGACAATTGCTGATATTAAAGGAATCAGTCCTTCAATTTGTATGCATAGAATTCTTATGGAAGGTAATTACAAACCGCGGGCTAATCCCCAAAGGAGATTAAATCCTATCATGAAAGATATTGTTAAGAAAGAAATTTTAAAATGGTTGGGTGCTGGAATTATCTACTCTATTTTGGATAGTGCATGGGTTAGTCCTATTCACTGTGTTTCTAAGAAAATAGGAGTATTGTTAATGAAATGAATGAAATGATACCAACAAGACAACTTACAAGGTGGCTAATATGCATTGATTATAGACAATTAAACCTTGCCACAAGGAAAGATCATTTTCCACTCCCTTTTCTAGATCAAATGTTGGATAGAATGGCTGGGCAAAAATACTTTTGTTTTCTAGATGGATATACTGGTTACCACCAAATTCAAATTGCTTATGCTTACCAGTCCTTATGGTACGTTTGCTTTTAGAAGAATGCCCTTTGGTTTATGTAATGCCCCTGCTACATTTCAAAGATGTATGATGGCTATTTTTTGTGATTTAATTGAAAAAGGGATTGAAGTTTTCAGTGTTTGGGATTTCATTTGAATCATGTTTAGAACATCTATCTAAAGTTCTAAAACACTCTGAACAAACTAATTTGGTCCTTAATTGAGAAAAATGCCAATTTATAGTAGCAGGAGGAATTTTTTTGGGACATCGGATTTCAGAAAAAGGTTTGGAGGTAGATCCTGCAAAAATTCAAGTTAAATCTAATTTACCTTGCCCAACCAATGTATGGGGAATTAGATGTTTTTTAGGACATGCTGAATTCTACAGGCGTTATATCAAAGACTTTTCAAAGATTACAAAACCTTTATGCCATTTACTGGAAAAGGATGCAATTTTTAATTTTGATGATGACTGCCGTAAAGCCTTTGAAACATTAAAAGAAAAAGTAATCACTGCACCTGTAATAATTTTACCAAATTGGGAAAAAACTTTTGAATTATTGTGTGATGCTAGTAATTATGTTATTGGTGTTGTTTTGGGTCAGAAATATGATAAAATTTTTAAAGTAATTTATTATGCTAGTAAAACTCTTAATGAAGCTCAAATTAATTATACGACTACTGAGAAAGAGTTATTAGCTATAGTATTTGCCTTTGATAAATTTTTATCATATTTAATTAGAACTAAATGTGTTGTGCATACTGATCATTCTGCTATTAAATACTTAATGAAGAAAAATGATGCAAAACCGAGACTAATAAGATGGATTCTTCTTTTGCAAGAATTTGATTTTGAGATAGTAGATAGGAAGGGTTCTGATAATCAAATTGTTGATCATTTGTCCAGGCTTGAAATTGAAAAATCTCTCAGTGTTATTGAAGAAATTAATGAACATTTTCCTGATGAAAAACTATTCACTGTTAAAGAATGGCATGTTCCGTGGTATGCAAACATAGTAAACTTTATTGTTAGTAATATTATACCCTATGGTTTGACATATCATAAAAAGAAGAAATTTCTGTCTGATGCTAAGACTTATTTTTGGGATGACCCATTTTTATATAAACAAAGGAAAGGATCTTATAATTCAAAGATGTGTACCTTTGGAAGAGACTTATGAAATTATTCGAAAATGTCATGATTCTGATTATGGGGGACATTTTGGTAGTGATAAAACTGCATAAAAATATTACAATCAGGATTTTATTGGCCTACAATTTTTAAGGATGTGAATGTTTAAATTAAAAATTTTGATAGATGTCAGCGTGTAGGCAATATTTCTAGATGAAATGAGATGCCCCTTAATTGTATATTGGAAGTTGAAATATTTGATGTTTGGGGACTAGATTTTATGGGACCATTTACACCATCTTTCAGAAATGTTTATATTTTGATAGCAGTAGACTATGTTTCCAAATGGATTGAAGCTATTTCTTTACCTCGATGTGATGCTCAAAGTGTTGCAAAGTTTTTAGAAAAGAATATATTTTGCAGATTTGGAATACCAAGAGTAATCATAACTGTTGAGGGACGTCATTTTAGAAATGTGATTATTGGGGAGTTAGCAAAGAAATATCATATCAATCATCGCATTGCTACTACTTATCATCCCTAGATAAGTGGTTTGGTTGAATTATCCAATCATGAAATTAATAGAATATTAGAAAAAACTGTTAATCCAAATAGAAAGGATTGGTCAATTAAACTGGATTATGCTTTGTGGGCCTATAGGAGTGCTTACAGAACACCTATAGGAATGTCCCTATATAGGGTGCTTTTTGGAAAAGCTTGTCATTTACCTTTTGAACTTGAGCATAAAGCTTATTGGGCTATTAAAGAGTTCAATTATAATTTGAAAGATGCTGCTGAAAAGAGATTATTGCAATTGAATGAGCTTGAAGAAATAAGGAATGAATCTTATGAAAAATGATAAGATTTGTAAGTAATAGATGAAGTTATGGCATGATCAAAAGATTTTGACCAAAAATCTTGTACCAGGACAACAAGTTTTGCTGCATAATGCTAGATTGAGAATATTTTCTGAAAAACTTAAGTCCAGGTGGATGGGTCCATTTATTGTGATAAAGGTTTATTCTTATGGAGCTGTAGATATTCAAGATCCTAAGGCTGGAAAAATATTTAAAGTTAACGGACATAGACTAAAACCATATTTTTCAGTAAATAAATCTAAATCTGATGAGATTTTGATGTTGGGTCACTCAGAATGAGTTCTGGGTATGTCAGGCTGAAGACGTTAAAACAAGCTCTTTATGGGAGGCAACCCATATTTATCGGTGTGCTTTGCTTTATGTTTATTTAGTGTGTTTTGTTTGCATTTTTTGGTTTTTTTTATGTTTTTAGTGAAGTAATTTGTAGTTTTTAAACTTAAGTAGAGTTTATTTGACCTTAATTGATGATTTAGAGAAGTCAGAATGAAAATTTGGACACTTAGTAGACCTGTGCTAAATTGTGCACTGGTGGCTAAGCACCGACTGGTTGGCGCTTAGGCGCCGTAGTTATAAATAGCGTGAAAATGTGGATCTAGAAGCCTAGATCATCGGGGAGAATTTTTGGGAGTTATTTTGGAGTTTCTAAACATCTTGGGGTCGATTTAGCATTTCCCAAGTCTATAAAAAAGGACCTGACTTAAGAGAAACACTTGCCCCAAGTCCTATTTTAAATTCTGAAGTCTTAAGAAGAGAATTTTGAGTGTATCATGTCTTCCTGGGAGAATGAGATGAAGAAGAAGCAAGATTCTGACAAAAGTAAGTTCATTAGTGATAGTGCTGAAGAGTTATTTAATGGATATCTCACTGTTAGTATTCAGGGTATTGTAGAAATGATTGCAAAAATTGAAGCTCGAGTGACTTCAATGGAAGCAAAGATCAATGATACTAACTTACATTTGGAACACATGGGATGGCAACTCAAGATGCAATTCAATCATTCAAGGTACGTAGAAGAAATAGATAAGGCAACCTTTGTGAAGAACAAATGGATTGAAGAAGATGATGTAAGAATGAACAATTATCACCCGTTCTATCAAATTAATATTCCAGAAGGGTCAAATGAGAATAATAGTGGTCATGGATATATTTCTCCTAATGGAGATTGGAATTAAGAGTGTTTTGTTTGTTTAATGTTCTTATGTGTTATGTTTAGTGTTCTTGTGAGTTCATGTTTGGTGTGTTTAGTATTTTTTATTTAAATATTAACTAAGCCTGATGATGTGATTGTTACATCCTAGATATGTATACTTATCAGTTTGAGATTAATGTCACTTGTATTTAGAGAATTTCATCCTTTATGTTTGGATAGAAATTCTAGTATTGTATTAAGTGTTATGTTTGTTTTAATATAAGTTTTTGTTTTTGTGAAATTTGTGTGGAATCAATGATTATTAAATTTTGATTTGGAGTATTGGAAGATTTGTGAGGGAGAAATAATTATTTTGGAGTAATTATGGGTGATTAACCAAGTGATTTAGTGCATATACCTTAATTATGAAAATTTGGGTATTGGCGGCTAAGCGCCAGAATGCCGACGCTTAAGCGCCAGATTTTGCGGCTAAGCGTCAAGAGTTCGCGCTTAGGCGCCAGTTCTCAAAAAATGGTTCCCAAAAGTTAAAAACCCGAAAATTGCCATTTTCAACCACCTCATCATCTTCAACCTTCGGTTTACCGTGAAAGAGGAGCCTAGGGCATCATATTGTGGATCATTTAAGAGCCGATCTCAACAAAAATTGTTAGATTTGGATTCCTTCAGGTAAGAGCACTACTCCTAAGTAAAATTTTTTATTTTCACCATGTATTTTGACTACATTATGAAAAATCTTAAAATCACTATTCATTGTGAAATTTTGAAGAAAAACTTAAGAAATTGCTTGGATTTAGTGAAAATATCTTTTGGAAGACAATTTAGCATGTTTAGTTTGATTTTGGAATTTATGGTGAATTTTTCGTGAAATTTTAGAGATGGCTCCAAAGTCAAAGCGTGCACGAGAAAAGACGAAGTTTGATTCTGACAAATTTGTTAGTATGAGGGTTGAGGAACGATACGTCGATGCATTGCAGTCACGTAAGTTGATTCATGAGCGTGTGTTTAGTAAGCCAGGAGAGGTGATTGAAGATATGATTGCTAGAAGAAACAGGGAGAATTACTGTTGCTTCTCTGCTGTTACTGTTGTTTCTGTAGTTAGAGAATTTTATGCAAATTTGCCTGCTGTAGAAGAGAATCAAGTGATGGTTAGGAGGCATGAGGTCAACTTTTCTTCTGGGGAAATCAATACTTTTTATGAACTATCTCCTGACATCTTCTGTTTTTATTCTAACTACAATCCTTTGGAAGGGGAATTAGATGAGATCATGGAATTTCTGACTGATAAAAGAGGATTATGGAAAATAACAAATGATAGAAGAGTGAACTTTCCTGCTTCCAAATTGAGTGCCATTTCTAAGGCATGGTATTATTTTATCTTATCTAAGCTGTTACCTTTGAGTCATACTAGTGAAGTAATGAGAGAAAGAGCTGTGTTGAACCATTGTATTCATCAAGGGAAGCATATTGACATTGGAGGTATAATTTTTATTATGTTTTGAATTGTCCTAGATCAACCATGACTGCAGGTATGGGATTTCCTTCCTTGATTCATTCACTATGTGAACGATCTGGAGTGAAGTTTGATACACGGGAAGAGGTACTTCGATCATCGAGACCAATTACCAGTGTAAACGTTGGTGCTTACATTGTACATTCAGAGTTTGGTTGGAGAGGAGGATTTGGTAGGGCTTCTACTTCTTCTGCTTCTGCTGCATCTACTTCTCGTGCTACCACTTCACGTGCTTCGTCATCTATTGATTCACAGACTGGTTTACTAAGAAAGATTTTGAAAAAAGCGAGTCTTACTCGAGAGCATATGAAAGATATGGATGGTAAGCTGGATAATGTGGAGAGATATATGTCGGCATATTTTTAGGTTATGTGTTGTATTATTTTTTTTTTAAAAGGGGTCGCCTACAGAAGTTGTCGGCGAATTTTAAATTTAATTTAAATATAGATATAATTTAGAAAGTAGTATTTGATTTTGAAAATAATTTTAAATTTGAAAATTTTAAGATATGAAATTAAACCGATCTCACATCCCAAATAGTTTATATAAACGAGCACCGCATCATAAACCGTGTATCCATCCCTAAGGATAGACACACCGCTTGATGGTGGGGCTCGGTTAAATAAACTAGAAGATTTGTGACATCCGTTTGGTCCGCGAACCAATTTTATAAGCCGACAAATTCCCTCGCTTAATATGAAAACATTAAACAGGGTTTATATTACCTCGGGTTCTTTAAAATTCCCTATAAGGGCAAGCCCTCATAGTTAATTACATCTTAAGTGACGGGAATCACCTAAGAAAACTCTCGATAATAATCAATAATTCTGCTCTCAAGAATTTCAAAGTTTAAGTTTTCAAAGGATTGAATTTTTGAATCTCAATAGGGAATGGATCAAGTTTGGAACATTTTATTTTGGGAATTCAAAGGAAGAAAAGTAGGAGAAATTACGGACTCGAAGTGAACTTCGATAATCTCCCGACTATCCTATTGTTTGGCTTGGATTTAGGAAAGTCCTAATGTTTATTTAATGTTTTAATCTTGCCAATTTTAATTAATTAGGGCTTATATTTATATGATAGAATCATACAAATAACCTTGAAGATATGAGGGTTTATGTCGTATCGGATGACTACCTCGGAATCCTAAGACCGGTTAGGGCTTAATTTGCAATGCAAATGCCTAACGAAGAGTTGAGGATTTATGTTGCACTAGGCAAACTACCTCGAAGTCCTATGGCTTTGTTGTTTAATTCTAGGAAAGTTTTGTCGAAGTAGGTTCAAGTTTTGTCGACGACGATGGCCGTGCTGCCCACCATGCTCCGAGCTCCTTGTTGTTGCAGAGGTTTAGTTTTAGAAATCATAAATCAGGGGATGAGAAAAGTGTTTTGGTTTAGAGAAGTCTTAATTTCCAAGTGTTTTTTTGTGTTTTAATTAAAACAAATCTTAAAGTTGATTATAACGACACCGGTTAAGATCCCACGGTTCCATCCTTCCGGCATCATTATTTTTATCGAATTCACTTAGTCCAGATGAATTTGCTAAACTCAACCGAATGAGTTCCGCACTTTCATTTAGACCGCGGGAAATCCCGTTAGCAACACGTAGGTTACATCATCCGAGGTATTCTCGATCATCCAACGAGACGTTTTAATTCGGTTGTAATTGTAGTTTTGTGTTCGTTTGTGATTAAATTTTGAGTTGCTTTATATTTTGAAATGTTGTGGCGGTGAATTTTATCTTGCAATGACTTTTAACTTAGTTTTGGTTTCGGCTTTAGGGACTATCCTAAAGGTGTGGGTTTTCATGCAACCGTTGTTTTATCATGCAAGAAAAGTAAAGTGCATTTGCAATAAAGTAAATTGCAAGAAAGTAAATTGCAGGAAAGTAAATTGTGATAAAATAAAAGCGTACCTGGAGGGTCTTCCCGTCATTCCAAGCTGCACTTAAAACACGATTAGAACATTTAAGCAAGTTCCTAGGTAAAGCTAAGGTAAGGGTTATGGTTTTCTACCAAATTCCTAATCCTATAGCTAGTCATTTCCTATGACGTCTAGGTTCCTTGTGTTTTTGGATTGAAGACGATTTTCTTCATCAAAGAACAATTAAGTTCAATTGTTCTTATAAATATCCTATCATATTGAGGAAGTGCTTAAGAAGAATCTTAAACATCTTTTCAATATTTCTAGGATTGTTTTAAGTCCAAATGAATTTAATTATGTAAATGAATCGATCGTCCGAGGTTTTCAAGTTTTGTTAACTTGCTCAGTGGAACTAGGATATTGGAATGTCCTATAAGTGAAGTAACATTTCATTTAATATTCTCGTTTAGGAGTTATGATAACTAAAGCTTTTGAGGGTAAATTGGTGTTCAAATGGTTTGTGATTTAGCTTAATTTCAATTGAAGGGTTTAAATTTGGAATAGTGTTCAAGTTATTTTAGGCTTATTTCTTTATGTCTTAGGTGATGTTATTTAATTCAACTTAATTTAATTTAATTTAATTTAATTTAATTTAATTTAATTCAATTTAATTCAATTTAGTTTGATTTGATGTTACATTAAATTAATTTGATTTAATTTAATTTTTTTTAATTTAATTTGATTTAATTTAATTTAATTTAATTTAATTTATTTAATTTAATTTAATTTTTAATTTAATTTAATTTTTAATTTGATTTAATTTGATTTAATTTAATTTTTTTAATTTAATTTTATTCATTTTAATTTTAATTAAAATTTTAAAAGAGTTCAATAATTTAATTTTAGTTTAATGATTAAGTCTTTTAATGTTTAAAATTTGAATTATCATTTTAATTAAGAATTAAAAATTAATGAAATGATTAATTTAGGGATTTTTTAAATTAAAGAATAAATCTCTTCCTAATAATATCCCTATTTTAATAATTCCAATTTTATTATTCTTCCAAATTTAATCAATTATTTAATTAAAGTTTAATCATTTTAAATTGCTTAATGGGTTTCTACCCTTCAATTATTTAAATTTCAATCATCCAAATCAGATTAGGATCAAATATTTTACTTGTTAATTTTTTATTAAACCTAAATTTTTAATTAAGGATTAAAAAAAAATTTAATTACCACTTTACCCTTTAAGCTTAATAATTTCATAACTCACTAAATTGAACTCAAATGAACTTGAAATTTTTATGTGACTTCACTCATATGTCAATAAAGACATGAGAGGAGAAAATGTGATTTTTCTGTATTTAATTTATTTATATAATTATTTTTGGTAGAAAATAGAGATTTCCAAGGAAAATTTAATAACATGACCAAGGGAAAGTTTCTGTCCTTAAGAAAATTAGGGAACATTTCTAATGACCAGGGGACCACTTGGACCAATTTTGGTGATTTTTTGAATTATATTATTTTTATTATAATTATTTTAAGTTTTGGAGTGTTAATTAATTTAAAAACAAAATAAATGTTGAAAAATGAATTTTATGTTTTTCAAAAATCTCTCTCGATATCAAGGAAATCAGAGAAGTAAATTTTGCAATTTTTTGATTTTTCTATGATTTATTATAATTATTTTAGTGAAAATGCTAGAAAATACATTTTTTTTTTAATTTTAAAATTACCCTAGAGCTTTAAAAATTAATATCTCACCAAATAGACCCAAGAAAAATATGGGGTTTGTTCCTAAGTGATTAAAATTCAAAATGTGACATTTTGGTGAATTTTATTATTTTTGTGATTTTATTATTTTTTAATTATTAAAAATATTAAAATAATATTAAAAATCAACCTTTTTAGAAAATTGAAATTTTAATTTTCTTAAATTCCCCTGATATCAGAGAGGCTCCAAAACCAATTTGGTGAATTTTTGAAAGATATTTTGAAAGTTATGAATTTTTAAAGTTTAAAATGACTAAGTGGCTTAATCAACCCAATTAATAAGGCTAACCAAGTCCAATTGACCTCAAATTTTTATGGTGGGTTCTTCTGATCCTAAAGTTCAATGGAGAATTGATTTGAAGTAAATTTGATGTATGGTTAGCTCTAATTAATTAAAGACCTATTTTGAGTGTTTAAGCCAATTAGGGTTGTCTAAAATGAACTAACTCAAAACCTATTTTTCCTAGGGGTTCTCTCGGTCATAAGGAACATCACCAAATTTTCCTAGAATTTATTTCACAACGTGCTATTTATTGGAATTAAAATACTCAAAACAATGACATGAATTTGAAAAATCAATAACTCTTCATAGGATGGCCTCCGACTTTGGAAAATTCAGGGAATGTTCCCAAATTCAGAGGCTTCAAAAGCCCTATGGTCTCATGCCATGATGAATTGTATACATGCATGGAGAATTAAATGTATGCAGAGAGTAAATAAATTATAAAAAATAAAATACTTGAAGAAATTAAATGATTTCTTTTCCACATTATTCTCCTCTCGTTCACCGAGCAAGAGGGTATTTTTATTTTATTTTTCTGATTTTCCTACACAAAGTTATGAATTTTTAAAGTTTAGGGAATTAAATAAATAGAAAATATCCCTAATTTTCTATTTATCCACGCGGCGCCGCGTCATCCTCGGCATCTCCGAACGCACACGCGTCACGATCCCATTCGATGCCGCCATCCGAGTCAGCGCTCCCGGGGCTTGCTGTATCGCTCTGTCTTCTGATCCGACGCGATCCTGGCCGTCCGTCCGCGCGTGTATTAAATGGACGGCATCCGTTCATCGTCCCCAAGTGTCCTCACCCGAGAGCCGTCCACACTAAATCCCTAATATCTCACTCGATACTCAATGGATTTTCATGCTCTTATGCTCTATGGATTCGTCTTGAAAAGACGAACACATCTATACTGAGTTATCATGCATCGAAATTAAAGCATTTGAAATGGAGAATCTCCGTAAGCTCGGGATGAAGAATTAGCTCATACCTTTGCTCGGAGAAGTGCGGCTTCGATCCGAGAGTTGTTGCACCTTCGATTGGATCCTAGCAAGCTCCGGATGAAGTCTCCCGGTCCGGTGAATCGTCCGAGTCGGACTTCGACCACGACTCGATCACAAAGCTTGGAGGCCGGAGCAACCGGGTGGCCCGGAGATGGGGCTTTTGCCGGTGGACACCTTCCCTCGGTCCGGTGAAGGTGTAGAACCAATCAATTTGGGGATTGGCTCACCGTGGAGAAGTGTCCCGGTTTTGGGTGGAATTTCGACTGGGAAATCGAGTTTTATCAGTGGGGATTAGGGCAAATCGACACCGGGGATCAACTCGCTCTAAGGGTGGAGAAGGGTCCGGAACAATTTTGGCGGAGTTTCGGCAAGGTTTGTGCAACTCTCCTCTCATGGCCGCGAGGGGGTCGGGTTTAAATAGAGGTGGCCGGAGAGCCTCCCGTGGATGGCCAAGGGTCGGGATCACCTGCTTCGGTCATGGGAAGAACAGACCATGGTGGCCATCGGGCATGGGGCGGCTCGGCGAAGGTGGAATTCCAAAGTCGGCTCACATGTGAGCTCTCGGGTGTGGTGTTTTCCGGCGATCCAGCGCGGCCGGCCGGCAGGCATGGGTCACCATCTCGACCAGGGAGGTCGGGGCTTGGCAATGGTGAAGTCAATCGGGCTTGGACATGTGTAAAGTGTTTGGATTAAAATGGTATGGGGAGAGGCCACTTTGGCTTGAAATTGGTCAACCCATTGGTTTGGGTTGGGTTCACCTCCCCATGACTCGGTCTTGGGCCGAGAAGATCAGTTAGGCTAGCTGGTCAAGAGGTGGTGATGTCCTTATCCAAGAATATTTGGATTAAATCTTGGTTAAGGGGAAACATGCTTAAGGCTAATGACTTTTAGGAGATGGTTAAAGGACCTCCTCCTTTTGCCATTAATGGCATGGTCACATGCCAAACTTTCATGGCTTCATATGGCTTGTGAGTGGCTCATCCTTGGCTCCATTTGGCTTGGGGAAAAGCTTGGGTCAATTTCATAAAAAGGGATTTAAGAAAATTTTGATATTTTGATGGGAATTTGTATGGGGCTTGATTTGGAATCGTTTAATTGATGACTTTGGAACTTAGGGACAATTTTGATTAAATGGATGATGAGGGGAAGTGCCATGTGGGCTTTGGATGAATTTGGGCTTTTGAATTTGAAGGAAGTGGGCTTTTAGGAAAGTTTAAGGGGAAATGGGCTTTTTTTATTTTAGGATGGGCATTTGGGTAAAGATTTTGTGAAGGACCTTGTCAAATAAATGTCATAATTGGTTTAGGGATGTCTATGAAGGGCTTTGGGTAGGTTGGCGGGTGTAGGGTCCCGGGGGTCAAAAATTAAAAATTTGGAAAATGGAAGATTAGGTGAATGTAAGTGGAATAAAATCATTTTGGTTGATCCATGAAGCCATATCAAGCCCACATGAGCCATGAAGGGACTCATTTGAGGCATTCACTATGTTGTTCCTAACCCTCTTAGCCAAGGGCTTAGGGGTTAAGGACCATCCATGTGAATCACCTACATGAGTCAGGAGGTCAAGTCGGGTATGGGTGTGTTTCTTTAGGAGGTGTGTGAAAGTGTAGTGTGTAGGTGTAGTGTATAAGTGTAGTGTGTGTGTAAGTCAGCCCCTCACCAGACCAGGCCACCCAGGGCAGTCCTAAGGCCAAAAAGTCCTATAGGAACTCATCCTTTAAACTTCCACATTTGATTTCAACCTCTCAGGTGATTAGGGGTCTACGATCAAGTTTGTGGGTTTGCAGGGAGTTTAGAAGTGGTTTGAATTTCTAAAAGGTGGGTCTCAATTCTAATCCTCTAAGATAGTCAAAGGAAAAGCCTAAGGCTAGATCCTAAGCACTAAAAGAAGAAGAGAAGACCTCATCAAAAATGAGGTCAACAATATATTATAAAACATGATGAATATGAGGAGAGTTATCAGCAATATTTGGATAGACTGATTAGAGGTGATCAGAGTGCTGAGATGCCACCTCATCCATTCTACATACCTTATGTGCTATCCAGGGATTAGAATGAGCAAGATGATGATGATGAGGATGAAGAGTAGATGTATGTTGTTTGTTTTAGTTATTGTGTTGTTATACTGTGCTACTGTGTACTTTATCTAGTGTTTTGTTTGATCATTGTGTTGTGATGTGAACCTTGATAGTATGAAGATTGTAGTTGTATTATTTATCTGTTATGCATATTTAGGTATTGTTGTTGTTTTATTGTGGATTTATATGTTGCTTTGTGATAGTGTGTAATAGTAAATGTTTTTATGTGTATGTTATGTCAGAGTTTTTGATAGTGTGTACCTTAATTCAAACACTGTTAGGAGATTATAAACCGTTATTAGGAACTTCTACTTAGGAAACTATATGTTTAAATTTTTTTCCAAATTCCACTATCATTTGTTATCTGTATCAGTGTGTTATTTTAGTTGGTGTGTATTTGCTTTGAAATCTCCACTACTGTAGAAGTCTTCTGAAATTTATACTTTTCTTATTATAAAAAAATATATATATCTATATATATATTTTTTGTTTTGAAAAAACTTAATTTGATTTCATTTTACTCCTGTTATTTAAATTGTTATACTTGCATATTAGGATATTAAATATTCCTGCAAGCATGATACGTTAGTTTTTATTTCTCACCCATATATCATTTCTTATGCTTAAATGTTTTATCTTAATTAAAAAAATTAAAGTTTGGGGGGGATTTTAAAAAAAAAACAAATATTTTCAAAAACCTAAAATTTTATTTGATTCTGAAGAATACTTAAAAATAAATTTTATTTTTGATTGAGAACAATTATGTACATGAAGTTATATTAGGGGAACAAAATTTTGAATATAGAAATGAATAAAAGAATTTATTTAAAATTTATAGTAATCATGAAAAACTTAAAGTTAAAATTTTCTTAATGAAGAAGTGTTAAATAAAGTTAAACTATCTTTCGTAAGAAGTTTTGTATTTTTGGATAAATAGAAGATTTGACTTTTATTCTTCAAAGCTTAAATTTCTTTTATTGAAGAGTAATTTTCAAATATTGTTATTATGATTTTTATGTGAAAGATGTATATCTGACCTTTATTTTAAATGGAAGGATGGATTCAAAATCATTAAAGGTCTATCCAGATATAGTAATCCTTTCCTTATTAAAAAAGAAAAAAAAAAAGAGAAAAAGAAAAGAAAAAGTGAAAAATAGTATATGAAAAGGGAGGAGAAGCTTGAGGATTTAAGGGCCTAATCAAAAATTGATTTCATACCTAAAGTTTAAGATATAAGTTCAGAGAAAATCTAAAACTTAAGGATATAATATAGTAAGTAAAATTATTTTTCAAATAAAGATTTTTAAATGAGAAAAATAAATGTTTGAATCATATATTTTGAAAAATCTACAAATATTTCTAAAATAGATAGAGACTTATATTTGTCATTTTTCTTTACTTAAGAACTTTCTAAACTTTAAGTTGATTTTAATTACTGAAATTTTTTCTAAATTGGACTATTCCATTTCTAGAACAAAATTTTGTTATATTTCTAAGAAACTCATTACATAATTTGCATGCTAAAATATTCTATGAGATTAACTGTCACTTGTGGACAAGTAACATTTTAAGTTAGGGGATTTTGATACACCTAAAATATATAGTATTTTTATGCACATTTTTATACCTATTTTTAATGATATTGCACTTTAAGGGAAGGTATTTTGTGTTTTTCTTGCAGGTATGATGAAAATGAATGGTCATGATGAAAGGAGCGAAATTGGATCAAATTTGGAGCAAAAATAATGAAAAATCAAAATTTTGGTACTGGCGGCTAAGCGCCGCTGGACCGGCGCTTAGCCGCCACAGTTAAAAATCAAAATTCAAATGAATTTGGCACTAATTTCAAAGGGGATGGGATGCAACTCTTGGTGGTAACTACCCTAACTTCCTTTGGGCGACAAGTTTGAATGAAGGGGTGCGTTCCTTGGTAGATACATTGAATCTGGACACATTTTGAAGAGACACCAAGGCAACTTTTGGTTTACTATTTAAAGAGAATCTTAGGAAAGATTAGGGGAGGCTATAGGAGGCTCTTCCACTGCGTTTTGAAGGGTACTTCCATTGTTCTTCCACTGCATTTTAAGAGTTTTTATTAAGAGTAGGAGTAGAGAGTAGAAAGGAGAAAAGGGTCGGAGTGAAGTCTTCTTCTTTCCACTTCTTTTCTTTCTTTTAGTTTAGCTTTTATTGAAGTATGAAGTCTGTATTCTAAGTCATCGGAGTTGGGAGACTTGCTCTGAGGAGTAGTTTAGCAAAGAGTTAAAGTTTCAGAGGAACTTCCTTAGTCTTGTGGAGAGGATTTTCAGATAAGTGTTTAATCTTAATCTTTTTATTAATACTTGCTTTCGTTTGTTATTTTTCTTATGGTTTTTAATTTCAAATCAATGTGTTTTTGTATTTTCCTAATGCATTCAGAGTAATTTACTTTATCTTTTTCTTTCTTAAATGGAGAAGTAATTAATTTATAAAGAATTGTTGTGGAAAGTATAAGTGTTTAAAAGTTGGAAGAAGTTGTGAAGATTGATTCTGAAAACTTTGTTTACTTCTTAATTTGGCTTGTTAAGTTGTAGAATTTCTTGAGATTATGTAAGATCCAATGCGGTATTGTCTCATAAAAGTTAGTAAGAATCACATGAAATTATATGGGTGAGAATTGTAGTCCATATAATTGAATGTAATATTAGAAGATATTTTTATGAAAGGGAGTAAAATTAGAGGATTTTAGAGTGACAGGCTAAAACCCCCTAATTTGGTTTGAAATTTTGAGTTTTGTTATGCGAAGTTAGCCCCCAGGTGGTGGGAATCGAGGGAACTCTAGAGTGAGAGACTGATATCTTCCTTGCCTAACCATGTTCAAAATAATAAAAATTTCAAATTAACCTATGTTCTTTATAGAACCAAGTAAGGGTAAAGAACACATTTGCTTCTATCTGTCACAACAAATTTAAATACTTCCACAACAATACTTTAAGAATTATTACTACTTCATAAAAGGAAAGAAAAAGATAATCTGGTTAATAGTATTTTACATCCAGTGTCATTAGTTATTATAGTTTTAATTTCATTGATTAACATTTTATTAAGGAAATTTTAAAAGACAAATCAACTTTCAAAACTTTTCAAAATCAAGACATACTGTTTCAGAAATAATTAAAGAAAGTAAAAAGATAATTTTCTGATTTCTTTAAAAATTTCATATTTTCTCTGTGGGTTCGATATCTCGGGACTTAATCAGAAAGTCCTATATTACTTGATAAATGATACATATACTTGCGTAGTATCCCATATTATAAAATCATAAGTTTCATATCTAAATCATCAGTGCATTTATCCAGCGGAGTCAAGTTTTTGGCGCAGTTGCATTTTCCGGACGGTACCAAGTTTTTGGCGCACATATATTCCTAGCGGCTCAATTTTTTGGTGCCGTTACCAATTTTCATATCATATTTGTAAGTATAAATATCAGGGGATCAGAGAGATTGCACCAACTTCTGTAACTCTACAGTTAGCTGATCGATCTATTACACATCCTGAACGAGTTATAGAAGATGTTTTGGTTAAGGTTGATAAATTTATCTTTCCTATGGACTTTATCATTTTAAATATGGAAGACGACAAATAAATACCTATCATTTTAGGAAGACCATTCCTAGCTACAGGAAGAGCCGTGATAAATGTTTAAAAAGGAGAGTTGACTATGAGAGTAAATGATCAAGAAGTAACCTTTAACATCTCAAAGTTAATGAAATATCCTTCAATAGAAAAAGATGATGAATGTTTCAGAATGGATATATGCGATTATTTCAGAAAATAATATTTCAAAGAAAAATTTGAAGAAAAAGAAGATATGGAAAGCGATAAATATGATGAGATTGATAGCAAAAAAGCTGATTATATTCAGGAACAATTTGAAACGCTCGATTCAACAGCACCAGAGAATGAAATATTAATTCCATTTGTTGTAAAACCCCCTGAACTTGAATTGAAAAATCTTCCAAATCATTTGAAGTATGTATTTTTAGGAGAGTTTTCAACATTACTAGTAATTGTATCCTTAGACTTAAATGAATTTCAAGAACAAAAATTAATGGATACATTAAAAAGGTACAAAAGAGCTTTTGGATGGACTCTAACTGATATAAAGGGAATTAGTCCTTTGATTTGTATGCACATAATTTTATTAAATGATGACATAAACCAAGAATTGATCCACAACGGAGACTGAACCCTATTATGAAAGAAGTAGTTAAAAAAGAGATTTTGAAATGGTTAGATGCTGGAATTATACATCCTATTTCGGATAGTACTTAGGTAAGTCGAATTCATTGTGTTCCTAAGAAAGGAGGAGTAACTGTTGAAGCAAATGAAAATAATGAATTAATACCTATCAGACAAGTTATTGGATGGCGCATTTTTATTGATTATAGAAAATTAAATTCCGCCACTAGAAAAGATCACTTTCCTCTTCCTTTTTTAGATCAAATGTTGGATAGACTTACTGAACACAAGTACTAATACTTTCAGGATGGATATACCGGTTACCACCAAATTTATATTACTCCTGAGGATCAAGAGAAAACTACATTTACTAGTCCTTATGGAACTTTTTGCTTTTTGAAGAATGCCTTTCGGATTATGTAATGCACTCGCGATATTCCAGAGATGTATGATGTCTATATTTAGTAAGTTAATTGATAATTGAATAGAAGTATTTATGGATGATTTCTCTATATTTGGAACATCATTTGACACATGCATAAATCACCTTGAAAAAGTTTTGGAGCTATGTGAAAGAACTAATTTAGTTCTAAATTGGGAGAAATGTCAATTTATGGTTGCAAGAGGAATTGTATTAGGGCATAAAATTTCAGAAAATGGCATGGAAGTAGTCTCTGCAAAAATTCAAGTTATAACTAAATTACCACCTCCTATTACAGTGAGAGGGGTAAGAAGTTTTCTTGGACATGCTGGTTTTTTCAGGCATTATATTAAAGATTTTTCAAAAATTACCAAACCTCTATGCCAACTTTTAGAAAAGAATAAGAAATTTAAATTTATTGAAGACTGCTTGATTGCCTTTGAGTTATTAAAGGAAAAACTAATCATAACACCAATAATAGTTTCACCTGACTGGGAGAATCTATTTGATTTAATGTGCGATGTTAGTGATTATGCTATTGGAGCTGTTCTTGGTCAAATATATGATAAAATTTTTAAAGTTATATACTACACTAGTAAAACTCTTAATGATGTTCAAATTAACTATACAGTTATTTAAAAAGAGTTACTGGCCATTGTATATTCTTTTAATAAATTCAGATCTTATTTAATTGGGACTAAATGTATTGTACACACTGATCATTATGCTATTAAATATCTGATGTAAAAGAAGGACACTAAAGCAAGATTAATCAGATGGTTACTTTTGATGCAAGAATTCGATTTTGTGGTAATTGATAGAAAGGGCACTGATAATGAAATTGCTGATCATTTGTCGAGACTAGAATATCATGAATTATCTGACACTGACAAAGAAATAACAGACAGTTTCCCTAATGAACAACTTTATAATATTAATGAGTGGAAAATACCTTGGTATGCTGATATAATTAATTATATAGTAAGCAATATTTTGCCACCTATGTTAACACTGCAGCAACAACAAAAAAATTCATTCATGATGCAAAAGCATATTTTGGGATGAACCATATTTATATAGGCAACGTAACGATCTTATCATTAGGAGATGCGTGCCTTATGAAGAAACTGAACTGATTATTCAAAAATGTCATAATTCTGAATTTGGAGGACATTTTGAGATTGACAAAACTGCACACAAAATTTTGCAAGCAGGATTTTATTGGCCTACTCTCTTTAGAGATGTTTACAGATATATCAAAACTTGTGATAGATGCCAACAGGTAGGTAATATATTTAGAAGAAATGAAATGCCTCTGAATTTCATGTTAGATGTTGAGTTTTTTGATGTTTGGGGATTAGATTTCATGGGGCTATTTATTCCTTCATTTGGGAACTTATATATTTTGATTGCAGTTGATTATGTATCAAAGTGGATTGAAGCACAAGCTTTACCCCATTGTGATGCTAAAAGTGTTTCTAGATTCTTAATGAAAAACATTTTCACAAGATATGGTGTGCTGAGAGTGATTATCACTAACGGAGGATCCCATTTTAATATCATTCATAAATTCTCTACTGCTTATCATCCTCAAACCAGTAGTTTAGCTGAAGTTTCTAATCGTGAGATTAAACAAATCTTAGAAAAGACTGTAAACCCTAGTAGATTAAATTGGTCTGCGAGACAGGATACTGCATTATGGGCATACATGACTGCTTATAAAACTCCTATTGCTATGACTCCTTACAGACTCATTTTTGGAAAGACATGCCACTTACCATTAGAATTGGAACATAAAGCATATTGGGCGATTAAAGAATTCAATTATAATTAGAAAAATGCTGGTGAGAAGAGATTGTTACAATTGAATGTATTAGAAGAATTAAGAAATGAATCTTATGATAAGGACAAAATTTATTAGGAAAAAATGAAGTTAAGGCATGATCGGAAGATTAATTAAAAGAACATTGAACCAGGACAAGAAGTTTTGCTTTATAATACAAGGCTGAAATTATTTCTTGGGAAATTGAAGTCTCGTTGGTTAGGACCCTTTACTGTAACTCAAGTTTATACTTATGGAGCTGTTGAAATTGAAGATCCGAAGACTGGAAATAGATTTAAAGTAAATGGACATAGATTAAAACCATATTTTGAGGGTAAAAGACAGAACTTTAAAGAGGTTTTAATGCTCAGTCAACCTGAATAACACCTTAATAGGTCGGGTTGACGATGTTAAACCAAGCGCTTTATGGGAGGCAACCCATAGATATCTTTATTTGTTTGAGTGTTTGTTTGAATTTATCGTTAGTTTGTAGTAATATTGAATTCTACTACATGTATTTACCCTTTGATCATCAAGAATTTGGATCCATAAAGAAAATTTGGAACGTATCTGACCACGACATTTTTGTGCAAAATTTTGCCTAGGCGCCGACGGAGTGCTCGATGCTACCGACGGAAAGTTTTTCCCGAGAACTTGGAATTTAATTGCACAAGGCTCACCAACGACACCATCGAGGCTGCCAATAGTGAGATCGGCGAGTGGACGGTTTATGGAGTTCAAAATGGCGGTTTTTGCGGTTTTAGGTGAATGTATCCCCTATAAACTTCTATGGACGGTTCCTAAACACTCCATTTCCCAAAAAAACAAATGGAAACTCCCTCGAATTCTTCTCTAATGGCTTCCAATTCAATAGATCACCCTAGATTTCGAGTGTTCAACCAGAGAAATCTCGTCAGAGCCGAGGCACAACGACTTTTCAACAAGGTGATATCAAAGTGGAGGCTAATTAAAGAAAGATGTTTTGTAAATCTAAGATTAAGCAATCCTTCGACATCAATAGAAGAAATGATCATGCGGCGAAGATGGGAAGAATTTTTCTACACTACTGCCGTAGTAGTCATTCCTGTGGTGAAGGAGTTTTACGCCGATTTGCATGGAATCAACCAACAAAAGTGTCTATGTGTGAGGTAGGTGGATAACTTTTAATTTTGGATGAATTAATGAATGTTACATGCTTGAGAATGTTCCTGTCTACCATTATTCCAATTTCGTGCCGACGAGAGATAAGATGAATGAAATCTACCAATATTTGACGGACGAAACTGAAGACTGGGAAGTTAGAGAAAATGGGTACGTCAGTTTTCTGCTACACTTTTAAATCCCGTTTCGAAACATTGGCACTTTTTCATATCTGCAAAGTTATTACTGATGATGAAAATCGGTTAAGTTACCAAAGTGAGTGCTATATTGAACTACTGCATTCAAATGGGATGGCCAATTGATGTTGGATCAATTATTGTGAAGTCTATTTTTGGCCTGATCGTTCAAGGATCATCTCAAGGGCTTGGACATCCTTCAACAATTTTCTCAATATGTAGTATGTTTTAAGTATCATACGAGATTTGGGAAATGGTACTACTACCCTGGAAACCTTTAGACCCAAACAGAATGTTCTTTGCTAATTATGATGAGAATGATATGGGCGTGATTATGGATCAAGCATCGCAAAACTCTATTCCAATTCAACCTTTAGTAGTGGACAAGACACCAATGATCTTACACAGAATTACGAATCTAGAGAATCAGGTACAAAATTTAAGAAGTACAATTAACAATATCTCTGATTTCTTTGATCATATCGATCAGAGGATGAAAGAACATTTTGATCATATTGGCATTTTGAAGCAAGTTTGATACGCTTAATGAGAAGGATGGGATGGATTGAAGAACATTCAACTGAAGAATTTCCATTCCGACCTTTCTATAACCTGTTCGTCCATGTTCAAGCAATGGGTGATATCAGAGGAGAAACCAGCACTGATTCAGAAGAGTAGTGGAATTGCTTTACTATATTTGCTTCTTTCTGTTGAATTTTATTTGAACTATGTTTGTGTGTTTGCTTTCGATTGTTTGCTTATTAATCTCAGTATAGTTGAGATTATGTTTGAAATGCTTGTTTTCAACGTTTAGAGTGTTGTGTCTTGGATTGCGACGCTGATTAGTTGAATTTAGGTTGAAAAAAATACCTACTTATGTCTGTTATGTAATGTGTATTGTAACACTTGGATTTAATATATAATTGTGAAGTTTTGTTGTGTGTATGTTTATTTGTGTTAATACATCACTTAATTACTTAAAATATATGATTAAAATGATCGAACAGATGAAGACGAGGCTTAAAATTGATCGAAATCGCAAAAATTTGAAAAATGATCAAAATTTAAGAATCTCACCGACGCTGCGCTCGAGGCCGCCGACGGTGTGTTTTTCACGAGGCTATTGAAATTAAATTCATTGGAGCCCGCCGACAGCGCGAATGAGCCCGCTGACGGTGAGATCCCATATTTACCTTTTAACCGCGATTTTGACCAGTGAACCGCCACTATTCATCATCTCCTTCCCTTATTTATGAAAATTTTGACCTAGGGCTTGAGAGATCTTGGATTCGGAGCGATTTCAACTTATTTTAACACCAGATTTCATCTTCCCTTGGTAAGAGCTTCCCTCCTTTGTAAAAATTTTTTATTTTCACCATGAATTTCTTCCACATTGAGGAATCTCAGAAAAATTAAAAATGTGCAGAAAATACTTGGAAGAAATTCATGGAACTTGATTTAGATTACTTTAAGTCACCTTTGGAAGCCATTGTATTATTATTTTGGAGTTTAGTTTGGATTTTTGTAATTTTGATAGATCGAAAAATGGATCCACGTCAAAAGAGGCGACTTGAATTCGACGAGGCTCAATTTATAAATGAAAAGGCACAATCAAGATACACTTCAATATTCTAAGGAAAGAAGTGTATTCAAGATCAAGTTTTTGATAATCTTGGAGGAGAAGTGGAACGAGTTATTAGAGAAAGGAGATGGGAGAACTTCTGTTACACTACAAACAAAGCTGCTGTTGAATTTGTGAAAGAGTTCTATTCTAATTCGACTCAACTTGAGGACGAGCCTGTCCAAGTAAGAGGATTTTCTGTCGATTTTAATGTTGCCCGCATTAATTCCTTTTTCGAACTTCATGATTATTATTCTAGTGAGTATGAAAAATTTGGAACAAGGTCCGTTATATGATGTTATTGACTTTCTCACTGATGGGAAAGGGACTTGGAAAATTAAGCATCGTGAACGGATTAACATTACTCTTTCTATGATGAATGCCACAACTAAGGCATGACATTATTTCATTTGTTCTACTTTGTTACCTACCTATCACCATAGTGATGTATCGAGAAATAGAGCTATTCTGAATTTCTGTATTCAGAACAATAGAAGTATAAATGTGGGTAAAATTATTTATCAGAATATTTTGGCCACTGTAAAGAGTGAATCAAGTGGATATTTTGGACATCCTGACCTAATTTATGAACTTTGCCAATTATGTGGAGTGGAAGCTAGAGATAATGAAGAATGGGTGTACGTTATGAAACCCATTAGTAAAGTAAATTTGAAGACTTATGAATCCCATGAAGAATGGAGATTTGGGAGTAGAAGTAAAGCACCTTCTACTAGTAGAGACATCCCTTCTACTAGTTATGACCCTCCTGCATCTAGCTTCCCTACTCTTTATGATTTGATGAATAAGATGACCCTGCAGCGGAAAAGTTTTAAAAAGTTAGATGAAAGACTGGAAAGAATAGATCAAAGGATTGAAGGATTAGAGCAGAGACATGATCATGATAATGAGTATCTTCAACGACACTCTGATGTTGAGATTTCTTATTATGATGCTCAGGCTAGACACTACAGAGAAGAGCCTGATGTTACCTTTCCTGAATGCCCCCATTATACTCATTATCAACCCAATCCACCTGCTGACATAGAGATGAAGACTTAGTATGGGATTTTGATGTCTGATCTTGAAATTTGATGTGATGTATGTGTTTGTTTTGTTGTAGTACTTTTATTTTATTGTTTGTATTTTGTGCATTGTATTGTTTCTGAGATGTGTGTTTGTTTTATAGTTTGTATTTTCATTTCTGGATGACTGTGATGGATTGTGATTTTATTTGTAATTATGAACTTTAAATTAAAAATAGTAAATTGTTTTTTCTGTGTTGTGAAATGCAAATGTCCTGTGTAGTTAATTGTTGTTATTAGATGTTTTATTTTATATACTTATTTTAAAATTTCATTACCTAACAAATTCTTTAAACTGTTATATGTGTAGAAAAGTTTCTAATATTACAGGTCAGTTGAAGTTAAATATTTTGGGAAGAACCTACAAAATTTCAAAGAAAAGAAAATGCCTAAAGTGCAAAGGTATGATTTATATTCAGAATTTTACTTTCCACCCTGTATTATTTCTATTATTGAAAACTTTAAGTTCGGGGGGGGGGGGAATATTAACTATTATGTGTTCTTAATTAAAATATTTTCAAAATTTATAAATATGATTTTTGTGATAAAATTTAATTCAGTTAACTATATTTAGATTTTATCTAAATATTGTAGAAGATTCAAAGAAATATTTTTGGTAATGAAAATTAATTTTGTAGGTTAAGATATTTAGTATAAGAGGATAAGAATATAGTTAACTATTTAAAGTAAAGAAAACTATATTTTGAAATATTATGAATCTTAGGAATTTAGTTGAGAAAGAAAAGATTGGGACTCAATGATGTAAAATCTATGAATTAAATATATTGTAAAGAATGTTTTAAGGTTCAAATTTAGGAAAAGAAGAGTGAAGTTCAAAATTATTAATAGGCTATCCAGATATAGTAATCCTCACTTGAAAAAGAAAAAGAAAAAGAAAGGATTGGAAAAAAAAACAATCCCTGGAAAAAGAATAATATATATATATATATATATATATATATATATATATATATATATATATATATATATATATATATATATATATATATATATATATATATATATATATAGGATTGAAAAACAATTCAAATGAAAAAAAAAGAAAGAAAAAGTGAGGAGAAGCTTGACGAGATGTCTTATCAAAAATTGGCTTCACTTGGATTAACCTAAAGGGAAAACTAAATACATTCCTAAACTTATATTGATGAAGTAGTATCTTTATAAATGGTGTCCTCATGAATTTCCTATCATCTGAATATTCTATGTGAATTAATATTGCAACATATAGTCATTCTTGAAATGAATAGAAGACTAGAACTCTTAGACTTGTTAATTAGATAGGCTTATATCTGCAGAGTTAATCTAATTACTTGAAAATCGTTCTAAGAATTCTTACTATGATATTTATTTAAAACAAAATTATAGTGTTTCTGAATTAAAACTTTACCACAATGAATCATAACTTTTATGTAGTACTAAAGATTACTTGAGGACAAGTAATAATTAAGTTTGGGGGATTTTGACCGACTAAAAATATGTACCCTATTTTATATTGATTTTGATGATATTGCATATTAAAGAAGGGTATTTTTGATGATTTTTTACAGATATGATGATTTATGGACATTGGAGCGAAAAAATGCAAAAAGAAGCGAATTTGGAGCAAAAAGAACTAAAAATATGAAATATTGATCTAGGGCGCCGACGGCGAGCTCGACGGCGCCGATGACGAAATTTTCCCGAGAGTTCAGAAATATATTACAAGGAAGCTCGCCGACAGCGAGATCGAGTCCACCGACATCAGACTTTATGAAAGAGAGTCTAAGGCTAAGTATTCTAAAAGGTCGCCGACGGCAAGAAAGTCGTTTCTCTCACAAGGTGCATTGAATGTGGACGATTTTTTAAGGGATTCTTGGAAAAATCTTGGAAACTCTTCAACTACTTTAAAAGAAACAATTTGGGGCTGAAATTGGTGTCCGCTTTTGTCCACCACATGTCCATCTAGTCCACTAGAGAGTCAAGTGTGTGTGTCTAATGAGTCCAAAGGGTTTCTAGAGTGTTAGTTAGTGTCTTGTTCTCCTTAAAGTTTTAGATAGTGAGTTCAATTAGTGATATTTGTGAGGGATTCTTTGAGAGATTGTAAGAGTGGAAGGGAAGTGAGAGATTTCTTCCTCCTTGTCGTTCCGAAGGAGAATTCTACATACTATAAAGAAAGGAAGAGATTCAGAGGAACTTCAAGGAGTTTGCTTGGGGAGGAATTTAAGATAAGTTGCATTTACTTATTTTGTTTGTAGAACTTTTTTTTATATATGAAATCCAAGTTTTATTGTATCATCTCCATGACATCAAAGTAGTTTTCCTATCTTTCTCCTTGTTTTGATATTTTTGTGAAATGGTGATTTGAATTAGTGTGCCAAGAAAATTTTAAAGAAGTTGTGATAATCTTTTCACTTCAATTGATAATCTTTCACTTCAATCTTAATTTACTTTCAATCTGGCTAATTGATTAGTTAAAATATGTTGAGATTAACAACTAAAGTGAAGATTACATTCGAGATTCAGGGAGGTCAAAGTCCTTAAATGTAGGGTGTAAATAAATAGGGAAATAATTTTCATCGGGTGTAGAATTGGAGATTATAGAGTGACAGACTAAAATCCTCAATTTGGTCCTATCGTTTGGGTGCTGAAGTGTAGACGTTAGCCCTCGGGTGAGGGGAAAGTGGGAGCTCCGAAGTGAGAGCCGGTATCCTCATAGCCTAGCTGCAGATTCAGTAACCAAGCATAGGATTAGTCAATGCTTTTTATGCCTGGAAAAAGGGTAAAGAATAGGTATGCTCCTATTCGGCACAACACAATTTTAAACTAATTCTAATTATCCATTCACTTAAATTTCTTAACAAAGGAGAAGGATTCTTGCTTATATGTTTGAACTTCACTTTATTAGTAGAATTAGTTATCTGTTAGTAGAACTAGTTTATTAAAACTTCATCTTATTTTCAATTGCATATTAGTGACAGATAGGCAATTTCGATCTCCAAGTTGTGATTCTGAATTAGTTTCTATAATCCTTGTTCGTAGCCTCTAAAATATTCCCTCTGGGATTGATATCCAGGACTCCTCTAGAGCCCTGTATTACTTGAGTGATACATATACTTGCGTTGATAAAGGTAACTCTGCAATTATTGAATATATTATACACTTATTACAATATTAAGATTAAGCGAAGTACGCGGAGGCCGGTTCAGTTCACTATACATCATAGTAAATAAAAATGACACGACACTTTCAAGGGTGCTTATCGATCCAGGTGCCTTAATTAACATAATGATTTTAAGGAATCTTGCAATTTGAATATTGAAACATCCCAACTATCAAGAGATACAATGATTCTACGAGGATTTAATCAATAAGGAGAATGAGCCCTAGGATCAATAACCTTGCTCCTAAAAATAGATGATTTGGTGACAATGGCAAAAATCCATATCAACGACTTCGATACCTCTTTTAATGCTTTTGCTTGGTAGACCATGGCTCCATGACCATAGAATGGTTCCTTCATAACTGCATCAATGCACAACATATTTACAAAAAGGATAGAATGTTGTATCATAGGAGATTTGCAACCATTTTCAGTCTATGCAATTGGAGTACATGAAGACACATCATCCTATACTCCAATAAAGAAAATAATATTCTCCAGATAAACAATGGTGAATACAAAAGAAAAAGAGAAAGAAAAGAAAATAAATGAAAAAGATTATTCTTCATCAACGCAGGCAAAGGGTGATAATTCTTTTTAGATTCGCACTCAAGGTCGTGGCCGGGGACGAGGACGAGGGAGACGAGGGAGAGAAGACCCAACTATCAAAATGAAGAAACCATTGAAGTTAAAAATTCACCTAGATTCTAAAGAAGATGCAAGAGATGAAACAACATCAGTGCATTAAAAAGAACATCAGTTCAAAAAAGCTATTGAAGATGAAGACAAAGAAAAATAATTTGAATTTATGTTTGAGAAAATTAATCGTTATATACACGCTATGACCCTAACTCCAATCTCTTATTCTAAAATTTAGGTTTAGTGGTCAAAGATGTATATTGTGATGATAAAAAGCCAATCAAGTTTAGATTTGGCTCTACTTCTTCTTGCACTAAAATCAATGTAAAATTAGAAGATGAAAATCTTACAAAATCAATGAAAATCCCGTTTGAGTTGTATTCTCTTTGGGCACAAAAATTTATACAAAATACTTTAATGCTCAAACAATGGCCTTTAAAGAAACCACACTTTAATGAACAAATGTGGGATAACAATAAACAAAACCCTAACTCTAAAGAGGGTATTGGATTTGGCACTCTAGTACCCATAGATGATATGGAATTTTGCCTGGTCAAAATTGAAGAACTTGATTCTGAACAAACATCTGATCTTCCAATTGAAGATGCTCCTCCATAATTGGAAGAAAAAATTAAAACGACAGTTGATGAATTAAAAGAAATAAATTTAGGGACTGATGAAAACCAAAAACCAACTTTCATTAGTTCATTCCTTTACGACGTGGAAGAAAAAGAAATAATTCAACTATTGAAAGGATATAATGACTGCTTTGCCTGGACTTATGACAAAATGCTCACATTAGCTCTAGAAGTTGCAGTCCACAAACTTGGGATAAATCAAATAGCCATCTCTATTAAACAATCTTCGAGAAGGATGCGTGTCGAAATAGAACAACAAGTCATTGCTGAGGTTAAGAAAATTAATTGAGGTCGATTTTATATGAGAAGAAAATTATCCAACATGGCTATCTCATGTAGTGTCGGTTAAAAAGAAAATGGCCAGATCAGGGTCTGTGTGGACTTCAGAGATCTAAATAAAATCTGTCCAAAATTTGAATTTAATTTACTAATCCCAAAATTGATGAATGACATAACATCCACACATGCAATATTTTCTTTTATGGACGAATTATCAGGATATAATCAACTAAAGATGTTTCCAGAAGATGAATCCAATACAACATTCAGGACACCCATAGTGATATATTGTTACAAGGTTATGCTATTTGGATTGAAGAATGCTGGTGCAACCTACCAAAGAGCCATGACAAAAAATTTTTATGAACTCATATACTATCATGTTGAATGTTATCTTGACGATTTGGTTGATAACAGTAGACAAAAGGACAATCAAGTGTACAATATGAGAATCATCTTCGAAAAATTACGTCAATATAATCTCAGAATGAATCCTTTAAAGTATACTTTTGGTGTTACTTTGGAGAAATTTTTAGGATTTGTTGTTCGACATTATGGGATCGAAAATGACCGTCTCAAAACTGAAGCTATCCTAAATATGCCTCCACCAAAAAATTAACTCAATTGTGATCATTTCAAGGAAAACTAGCATATATATGACATTTTATTTCCAATTTGTCAGTTAGGTGTCAGGCCCTCACTGCCCTAACTAGAAAGGATACTAAGTTTGTGTGGGATGAAAAATACCAACATACCTTTGAAAATATTAAAAAATATTTGACAACACCTCTTATTTTAGTAGCCCCTATGTTAGAAAGACCTCTAATCCTTTACACCGCAACATTAGACAATTCCCTTGGATCGTTACTAGATCAAGGAAATAATGAGGGATATGAAAATGTATTATGTTATTTAAGCCGCTGCTTGGTTCCGAATGAAATAAAATATCCAGCAATTGAAAGCATTGCTTAGCTTTGATCTTCGCAGTTCAAAAGCTAAGGCACTATATGCTTTCTCATAAAGGAACTCTTATTTCAAGAGTTAACCCATTACAATACTTGATGAAACGACCAACACTTTCTGGAAGATTTTCAAGATGGACAATGATACTGCTCCAATTTGACATAACATTTGTGCCACTACATGCTGTTAAAGGACAAATATTTACAAACTTTTTAGCAGTGCACCCAATTCCAACAGGATCACCTCCTAATGATGATTTACCCGATGAACAAATATTAGAAATATAAAATTCAAACACACAATGATGGGAATTATACTTCGATGGAGCGTCATTCGCTTGAAAAGATAAAGAAGATTAAAAAATCATACCAGACAAAGCTAGGGTAGGATTAATTTTCATTACTCCAGATAGAGCAATGATGTCGTTTTCCTATCATCTGACTGAACCATGCACAAATAATGAAGCTGAATATGAAGCGCTCATAATCGGTCTAGAATTGACAATACTAATGTAATTAAAAAATATTGACATATATGGAGATTCTCAATTGTTCGTTAATTAAATCATGAGCAAATAAAAGAGTTTGAAAACTTGACTGGAACAATACTTTCGTTACAATCTAAAACTGCTGCAAGAAATTCCTGATGTAGCTTTCTTCTCAATCTCAATATGAGACGATTCTTTAACAGCCACCTTGGCAAAACTTGCAAAAGACTTAACTTGTCCAGAAGAAGATGACATTCTAATTTCTATAAAGGGACGACAAGTTCTTTCCCAAATTGACATAGACAATCTGCATAAAATTAGTAAGGACACAATAGTGAAAATAATTGATGAAGAAAAATATGATTGGCGAAAACCAAATATTCAATTTTTACAAACCGGAAGGCACCCGAAAACAACTCTATCGCAACTCAAATCAGACAAAGGGCATTGTCATATGTTTTAGTGAACGATATTCTTTACAAATGATCTTTTGAGCAAATGTGGTTGAGATGTCTAAACCAATCTGAAGCTCAAGAGATTATTAAAGAAGTTCATTCAGGTCTATTTGGTGCAAACCAATCTAGACCTAAAATGAAGATGAAAATAAAAAGAATGCGATATTACTAGCCAACAATGATAACCGATTGTCTTGAAATCATGAAGAAATGTCATCAATCTCAAATACATGGAGTGGTCATACATCAGCCACCAAATGTATTACATCCAACTATCGCATCTTGGTCGTTTCAATGTTGGGGCACAGACATAGCGAGCCCTATAGACCCTCCATCATCTAAAGGTTATCAATTCATTCTAGCCACCACTGATTACTTCTCCAAATGGGAAGAAGCAATACCGCTCAGAGAAGTTAAGGTAGAAAAAGTTCTCTATTTCTTCAAGACTCATATTGTCTATAGATTTCGAATTTCTCAAAGAATCATATCAGACAATGGACTAGCTTTTAAAAATACAAGAATGAATAATTTTATTCAGAGACATGGGATAGATTGGAGGTATTCCACAATCTATTATCCTAAAGCCAATGGTTTAGCTGAAGCCTTCAACAAAATATTGGTAGAAACTTTGAAAAAGACATTAGCTAATGGTTAAAAACAATGGCATTAACGATTGATAGAATCTCTATGGACCTACAAGACTACAATCGGAACCCCAACATAGTTAACGCCATTTGCTTTGATATATGTTTATGAGGCCATCTTACCACTTGAAGTGCAAATTCCACTTCTCACAGTTGCGGTTGCAAGCAAACTAACTGAAGAAGAAAATGCCAAATTATGACTTGAAGACCTTGAGAGTTTAGAAGGAAAACTTTTGCAAGCTCAACAAAATCTTGAATTATATCAAGCAAAAATGATACGAGCCCATGAAAAATTGGTTCTTCGTAGAACATTTCAAATCGGTGAACTCATTTTAGTTCTCCAAAGACCTATCCTTGCTCATCGAAGAATAGGTGGAAAGTTTGAACCAATATGAAAGGACCCGTATGTATTTGAAAAGACATATTCAGGAGGATCTTACCAATTGGTTGACAGTCAAGGAGAAAGAATCTTGCCCTCAATTAATGGGTGTTTCTTGAAAAAATATTATGCAACATGAAAATAATGACCTGTTTATAAACTGGGAAAATAATGAATAAAATAACAAAATGAAATTTCTGACAATCGAAGTCTTTCTTTAAACAATTTGTTTTTGTTCATATAACATGTGTTTGTGAACATCATTTCTTAACAATAATGAATTGAATATTGACAAATTAGGTTGACACTTGGTCTGATATGTTTCCATTAATTTGTTTCTTACAAGGTAATGTCAATCAACAGACTCATATTCACTTTTGAAGTGGTATGTGTTTGTCATTGGACTGTTGATGTATCGAGAAAGGATCAAGGATTCACTTTGACTTTGACATGAAATAGATCAAACTGCTATATAATGGACCATTGTTATCTATTGTGGAAAAAAAAGGAGGCTGAAAAGGGATTGCTTTTGCTGGAATTCAAAACTCGACAACCAGATATCTCTGAAAAAAGATCGAAATCAATAAGTCAAAAACAAAAATCTGACAGTGGAAAATTGATGTCAGTTGTAGTCACTGCGACTCATGAAATCCTAGAAACATCTATTGCAAGAGCCAACAAATTGACTTCTTGGTTGACTTAAGCCCAGAGATGTAACTGAAATAAACTGCTGAAGTGACTTGAAAAGGAAGAACAACAAATCACAAAATTTATGGAAGAAGACACTTCTGAATATAAATTCCTGATCCTTGAATACATACCTGGAGAGGTATTAATTGTTCTAGGAGTGGAGAATTTAGATCCTAAAGAAGAACCCATAGAAAGAACAATTTTCGTGCCAACACCATAAGTTTCAACTCTTGATCTTACAGCACCAGATGAACCAACTGATAGAAAGATTATTTATGAGGAAGAATTAAAAGATGTTCTGAACCTTAGGTGACACTCTTTGAATAATTTGAACGTATCGACGGCCGAACTATTGATTCAATAAAAAAATACCTATTTTTATGCCTTAATTTTTATTAAATTTTAAGGATATTATGCTTTAATGAAAGGTATTTTTGTGTTTTTGGATGTAGGTGATACAAAAATGTTCAAGAAGGAGAAAAATATGAAAAAGGAGCAAAAGGAGGTAAAATGAGCCAAAATGCAAAATTGTTGAAATTACTGGCCTGGCGCCTAGGCGCCAGAGTCCGGCGCCTAAGCGCAAGAGTCCGGCGCCTAAGCGCCACCTCGATACAGAAAACTGTTAAGTTTTTGACGACTTTTGGGCAATTATTTTGACGGTGTGAGCGATTATTGGACCTTATAGAAGACTGGCAGTTGTTCCTGGTTTATAGGATATGTGATACAATGTATTTGGACGCTTCAAAACGGTTTTAATCGCGAAGAGGTGCGATCCAAAGTGAAGAGGTGCGAAGAACTGGACGCGGTGTCCGGTGCCAAGGCACCAGATTCCAGCACCTAAGCGCCAGACACACCTTCTAGAAGATTCATTGAATGTGGACACATTTTGAAGAGGTGCCTTAAGGCAACCCTTGAAGCCTATAAATAGGAGGGTATTCCTTCAGAGAAAAACGCCCCATCTATCCCCCTTATCTAGAGTCCAATATAGAGAGAGATTTAGAGAGATTATATTAGGGCCACCTTTTTACTTTCCTTCATAAATTAGTGAGTTTATTTTAGAGTTTGTATTTAGAGTTTGAAAGAGTTGGTGCCTCTGTAGTTCATTACGCTGTGGAGTTAGTAGGAATCAGAAGATCAGTAGGAGAAACATCTAAGATAAGTATTTTTATTTTGATTCAAAGTTTATTTATTATGTTTTGTTATTTAATTTAAATGTGTTCTGAGTAGTTACTTTACTTTCTCCTTTCAATTATGAAAAGATAAATAAGATAACACAAAATTCATCGGAGAATTAAAAATCATATATTTTCAAAACATTGTGATAATATTAATATCGGTTCTTAATTTACTATTTAAATTAGCCATTTAAATTGTTAAAACCTATTGAAGAGTTTTGAGACCTAGAAGGAGATGAATTCTTAACTTGTAGATATCACATGAATCCTTGGGTAGTCGAAGGCCTTGTGTGGGTTATTCAAGGTGAAGTGCAAATAAATAGGAAGATGTTATATATTAGGCGTAGAATTAATAAGTTTTTAGAGTGACATACTAAAATCTGATGATTTGGTTTATAGAAAAGGAAAGGGTCACTAGTAGGGCCGACCATAGCCACCCTTGGACATCTAGTAGTGTGAGCCTAGATCTAGTAGTGTGAGCCTAGATTAACCCATTCTACTAACAATACATCCAGACCTGATCTATATGCTAGCCAATGTTCTTTGCACCTGGATCAAAAGGTAAAGAATATGAATGCTTCTATTTGGCACAATACCATAAATTTATATTCTCCACAAATATTATCATTATCTTAGAAAATCTTGGATTAATTGAAAGGGAGAAAGTTTTTTTCTTATTGTTATTTACATCAATTATTTTATTTCTGCTTTATTATTGCATCTAGTAAATTAAAGATATTTTATTTTTGATTATAAAAGAAATACTCTAAAATAAAAATATTTAAAGATCTATAACTCTCTCCATGTGGGAATGATAATGTGGTTCTTTGTTTCAAAGCCCTATATTACTTGAAACGATACGTATACTTGCGTAGAACTCCTAGTGTGTAAAATATTTTCCATAAATTTATATTTATATACACTAGCCGCTATTATTATTTATAACATATATTTTTGAAAGCATTAATTAGTACGTTGATCTTCAGAGGACTTTGGGTCAAGTTTTTGGCACCGTTGTCAGGGAAGAAGATTTAAGTACGCATATATTTATAACGGGTCAAGTTTTTGGCACCGTTGCTGGGGAGAGCAGAGGAAAACTTTTAGATTTTAAGTATTTTTATTTTATTCATTTTTCTTTATTAAAAAGACATATATATAATAATAATATTTATTTTAATTCTTGCTAATTGACTTTTTATGCGTAGTTCTGGACCTGAAGGATTATTACCTTTAGATTCTGAATTAGAAAGAATTGTTAGAAGAATTCGAAAAGGAAAACAAATTCAAAAATTTCAAGAAATGACTAATTTACATAACAATTTACAAAATCCAATTCAAATTAATGATCAAAATGTTTATAAACCATTAAGGGATTATGTTAACCCTAAAGTTGATGAACTTCATAGTAGTATTCAAATACCCACTGTAGATTCTAATTCTTTTGAGCTTAAACCGTCTATTATTCAAATGGTTCAAGATAATCAATTTGGTGAAACACCAAATGAGGATCCAAATTTACACCTTGCTAGTTTTTTAGAACTTTATGCTACCATTAAATATAACAATGTTTCTGATGATGCTATTAGGCTTAGACTCTTTCCTTTTTCTTTAAGAGATAAAACAATGATGTGGCTGAACTCATTAGCATCAAGTTCTATTAAAACATGGGCTGAAATGGCACAAAAATTCCTTGCTAAATATTTTCCTCCTTCTAAAACAGCTACTTTAAGAAATGATATTACTTCATTTAGTCAATTTAACGGGGAGACAATTTATGAAACCTGGGAAAGATTTAAAGAACTATTAAGAAAATGTCCTCATCATGCTTTACCTAATTGGTTAATTATTCAAACATTTTATAATGGATTAATTGGATCTTTAAAATCAATTATTGATGCTGCTGCTGGAGGTTTTTTAATGTCTAAATCATTTGAAGAAGCTTACACTTTAATTGAAGAAATTGCTAACAATAATTTTTAATGGCCTTCTGAAAGGATTAATCCTAAAAGAATGGCAAGTATTCATGATAATGAAGCCTTTTCTATTTTAGCTTCACAAGTAGCATCAATGTCTAAGAAATTAGATAATTTTGCTATTAATATATCACTTAATAACTCAACTAATATTGATGATTCTCAAACTATTGAAACTTTACAAGCAATTGCTAGATAAAATAATCCTTATTCAAATTATTATAATCCTGGATGGAAAAATCATCTTAATTTTAACTGGAATAATTCACAATAATGGGGTAATAATCAATCTCATCCATTGGAAATTGGAATAATCAAGTTAATTCAAACTATAAACCACCTGAATTTAACAATCAATAGAAAAAGTTATCTATAGAAGAATTAATTTTACAACTAAGTAATCAATTACAAAATCAAAACACTGCTATTCGTAATATTGAGAATCAAATGGGACAAATCGCTAATTTAATTAATTATAGACCCCCAGGAACACTTCCTAGTAATGTTGAAATCAATCCAAAAGAAACTTGAAAAGAACATGAACATGTTAAAGCTGTACAACTTAGAAGTGGAAAGGAATTAAAAGAAAGAATGCAGAATGAAATTGAAAATGAGATTGAGGTTGAAGAGATTGAAAAATCTAAAGAAACTCCTTCTCCTAATAAAGATCAAACTGATATATCTATTAATATGGAAGTTGAAAAACCACCACCACCTTTTCCTCAAAGACTTAAACAGCAGAAGCTTGATCATCAATTTTCTATGTTCTTTGAAATTTCTAAGAAAACTTACTATAAACATACCTTTTGCTGAAGCTTTGGAACAGATGCCAACTTAAGCAAAATTTATGAAGGATATTTTAAGTAAGAAACGAAGATTTGAAGCTTTTGAAACTGTTGCATTAAGTGAAGAATGTAGTGAGAAAGGGATTACCTCAAAAACTTAAAGATCTTGGAAGTTTTACTGTACCTTGTGCTATTGGAGAAAAGTTTTGTGGAAAAGCTTTATGAAATTTAGGAGTAAGTATTAATCTCATGCCATTTTCTATTTTTCGAAGGTTGAATTTAGGAGAGATTACTCCCACCACTGTAACCCTTCAGTTAGCTGATAGATCTATCACTTACCCTAAAGGAGTTATAGAGGATGTTCTTTTTAAAGTAGATAAATTTATCTTCCTTGTATATTTCATTGTACTTGATATGGAAGAAGATAAATAAATACCTATTATTTTAGGGAGACCTTTTCTAGCTACCGGACGAGCTATGATTGATGTGCAAAAAGGAGAATTAACCATGAGAGTTAATGATCAAGAGATTAAATTTAATGTCCTTAAATCAATGAAGTACCCTGACAAATAAAAATGTTATCGAATGGATATAATTGATTATTTATTTGAGAAACATTATCAAGAAAAATGTAAAGTCATTTCTGAAGAAAAATTTGAATTATTAACCGATGAAGATGAAGAATTAAAAGAAGAAGAAACTCATTATATTAAAGATAATTGGGAAACTTTGGACATAACTCAAAATGATATACTTTTACCCTCAATTAAAAAAGCCCCTGAACTGGAATTAAAAATGTTACCTTCACATTTAAAGTATGCATTTCTGGGAAATTCATTAACTTTACCTGTTATTATTTCTTCTAAGCTAAGTAAAAATCAAGAAGAAAAATTGATAGGAGTGTTAAAGATTATAAGAAAGCATTTTGTTCAACAATTGCAGACATAAGAGGAATAAGCCCGTCCATTTGTATGCATAGAATTTTAATGGAAGAAAATTTTAAACCTACTATTGAACCGCTAAGAAGATCAAATCCTATCATGAAAGAGGTTGTTAAAAAGAAATTGTTAAATGGTTAGATGCTGGTATTATTTATCCTATTTCAGATAGCCAATGGGTAAGTCCTATTCATTGTGTTCCAAAGAAAGGAGGAGTAACTGTCATTATCAATGATAAAAATGAACTAATTCCTACAAGACAAATTACTGGATGGCGAATTTGCATTGATTTTAGGAAATTAAATGACGCCACTAGAAAGGATCATTTTCCTTTACCTTTCTTGGATCAAATGCTTGATAAGTTAGCTGGACACTAATATTTCTGTTTTCTGGATGGATATTCTGGTTATCATCAATTACCTGTTGCTTCTGAGGATTAAGAGAAAATAACATTTACAAGTCCTTATGGAACATTTGCCTTTAGAAGAATGCCTTTTGGTTTGTGTAATGCACCTGCAACTTTTCAAAGATGTATGATGTCAATATTTTGTGATTTGATTGACAAAGGAAATGAAATATTAATGGACAATTTTTCAGTTTCTGGAACTTTTTTTGAATCTTGTTTGGAAAATATTTCCAAAATTCTGAAAAGATGTGAAGAAACAAACTTAAGTCTTAACTGGGAAAAATGTCAATTCATGGTCACAGAAGGCATTGTACTTGGTCACAAGATTTTACAAAAAGGGATGGAAGTAGATCAAGCAAAAGTGAAAATTATTGCTGAATTACAACCACCTACTACTATTACTGATGTGAGAAGTTTTCTAGGTCATGCTGGATTTTATAGAAGATATATAAAGGATTTTTCTAAAATTGCTAAACCACTTTGTCATTTATTGGAAAAAGATGCTAAAATTGAATTTAACAAAGACTGTGTTAATGCTTTTAATATTTTAAAAGAAAAATTAATAACTACACCTATCATTGTTGCACCTAATTGGAATAAATCTTTTGAATTAATGTGCGATGCAAGTGATTTTACAATTGGAGCTGTATTGGGACAAAAATATAAGAAAATTTTCAAAATTATATATTATGCTAGTAAAACTCTCACTGAAACTCAAAGAAATTACACTACTACTGAGAAAGAGCTTCTAGCTATAGTATATGCCTTTGATAAATTTAGACCTTATCTTCTTGATACTAAATGCATAGTTCATACTGATCATTCCTCTATTAAATATCTAATGTCAAAAAAGGATGCTAAACCTAGACTAATAAGATGGGTTTTACTTCTACAAGAATTTAATTTTCAAATAGTGGATAGAAAATGAACGGACAACCAAATTGCTGATCATTTATCTAGAATTAAGAATGATGTTATTACTTAAGAAAACATAAATGAGAAATTTCCTGATTAACATTTATATGTTATTCAAGGATACCAAACACCTTGGTATGCGGATATAGTTAACTATTTAGTTAGCAATATTTTACCTTATGGATTGGATGAAAAATTTATTAAGAAATTTAAAAATGATGCTAAATATTATATTTGGGAAGATCCTCATTTATTTAAATTAGGAAGAGATTCTATAATTCGAAGATGTGTACCTTATGAAGAAACTTATGCTATTATTCAAAAATATCATGATTCCGATTTTGGAGGACACTTTGGAGTAAATAAGACTGCATTTAAAATTTTAAATTCAAGATTTTATTGGCCTACTTTATTCAGAGATGTGACACATTATGTTAAAACATGTGATCGATGTCAAAGGATGGGAATTATATCCAAGAAAGATGAAATGCCTTTAAACTATATATTGGAAGTTGAAATTTTTGAGATATGGGGTTTAGACTTTATGGGACCATTTGAAACATCATCTGGAAAAATTTATATTTTATTAGAAGTTGATTATGTTTCAAAGTGGATTGAAGCTGTAGCTTTGCCTAACTGTGACTCCAAAAGTGTATCTAATTTTTTAAAGAAGATGATTTTTTCAAGATTTGGAATGCTAAGGTAACTATCACAGATGGTGGAGTCATTTTAGAATATAAGAATTCAATCATTACTGCAAAAATTTGGAATCAAATATAAAATTGCAACTACATATCACCCACAAATAAGTAGAATGGCTAAAGTATCAAACAGAGAAATTAAAAGAATTTTAGTGAAGACTATTAATCCTAAAAGAACTGATTGGGTTGATAGACATGATTCTGCATTATGGGCTTATAGAATAGCTTATAAGACACCAATCGGAATGTCACCTTATCGGTTAGTTTTTGGAAAACACTGTCACTTACTTGTTGAACTTGAACATAAAGCTTATTGGGTGATAAAGGAGTTTAATTCTGATTTGAATACTACAGGAGAAAAACGATTATTGCAATTAAATGAGATGGATGAAATAAGAAATGAATCATATGATAATGCAAAAATTTATAAAGAGAAAATTAAGGTATTACGTGATAAAAAGATTTCAGGAAAAATATTTGAGCCTGGACAAGAAGTATTACTATTTAATACTCATTTAAGACTTTTTCCTGGAAAATTGAGATCAAAATGGATAGGACCATATATAATTGAAAAAGTATATCAATATGGAGCTGTGGATATTAAAGACCCCAAAACGGAAAAAATTTTTAAAGTTAATGGATTAAGATTAAAGCCTTATTTGGGAGACATTAAAAAGATTTATAAAGAGGCTTATGAATTAAGTCAACCTGATTAAAGAATTACTTAGGTCGGGCTGACGACATTAAACCAAGCGCTTAATGGGAGGCAACCGATAGATTTTTATTTTTACTGTGTTTTTACATTTTTAATGTGTTTTACATTTTTAATGTATGGTTATGCCTCGCTCTTGACTAATTTTATATAACTTCAGAAAATTAAAAATTATATTGAAGTATATAAAGTTTGGACTTTGGATCACTCCATTTCATATGTGAGTAAAAAGGAGATCAAGTTAACCTTCATTGAAATTATGTATAATTGTGTTATTGAGATTGTTTTGATCTTATCATTATAATTTACCTATTTTTTGAGAATGAAACCTTGAAATTTGATGTTAGGCGAAACGGAGTTGAATATGGTTCCGGCGCCTAGGCGCCAGAATTCGGCACCTAAGCGCCAGAATAAGCTGTGTGTCGATGGGTCCGGCGCCTAGGCTCCAGATTTGGCGCCTAAGCTCCACAGTTACTGGATCATGTAAAAACCGAAAATTTTCAGTTTTTCACACGATTTTCACCTTTAAATTAACCCATTTTCGTCCCCAATCCCTATATAATCATTATTTCGACCCATACACTCCATTCTTGAGAGATTAGAGAGGATTTTTAAAGAAATGGAGAGGAGAAATCTTGGAGAAGAGGCTAGAGACAAAGGTCCAAAAGATCCTCAACCCTACTTCAATGGTTTTATCGCTGTAAGTTTGGAAAAAATTCCTAGTCGTCTTGATAAATTTGAAGCGGATTTCAAAAGCATTAGAGATCGCCTCCATGAGATGTATCATCAAATTGAACATCTGGAATGGCAGGCGAAACTCCAATTCGATCATCTATCGGCTTATCAAGATGCTCAAGTGGAGATGTATGCGAAGAACAATTGGATCGACGAGAAAACGACTACGGATTTTCCAAGAGCGTTAGCATTCTTCCCAAGTGGGTTGAATAATTTTCCTTACCAAGATAATGGAAATTAGATAGTGATTTGGTGAGATCGTGATTTATCTAGTGAGTCGTTGTATCGATTTAGTGAATCGATTGTGTTTGTTTGTGTATTTGCTTTCATGTTCAATGTGTGTTGTATTTGTTTTCAAATTGTGTTGTTTGATTCTGTGTTAGGACTTGAATCATTATATTATACTTATCTGAAGTGTATTGAGCCAATATTGAAGATTATAAATGGAAATTAGAGGAGTTTGATTTAAACCTTGTATTTGATTGATGGATTTAATATTTAATTTTTAAAATTTTTTGAAAATGTTTTGGAAGTTAGAAACTGAAGCCCTACTCTAATATGAGTAGTTGGAAGTTGAATTTATGAATTTTGGTGGAAAATAAAATTTTTAGAGTGATTTTTGTGAAAGGCGAGTATGGTGCCTAGGAGCCAGAATTTGGCGCCTAAGCGCCGGTTCGGCCTGCTTACTCGAAAAACACCATATAAACCCCATTAGAGATGGTTGACACCTAAGCTTCATCTCCTTCACCATTTTCACAAAAATACACTTCTTAGATCCATTTTGAAGTCAAAACATCAAGTATTTGGACGTGAAATCACTTGATTTCTTCGTCTCGAGGTCAGATCTACACTCTAATCCATTTATTTTCAAATTTCACCTTAGTTTTTTCTATGTTTTGCTAAAAACCGAAAGTTTAAGAAAAATTTTGATTTTTAGGTATTCTATTTGGATTTTTAAACTTATTTTAAGTTTCTTAAACTTAAAAAGAGTTTAAATATTTGATTCCTAAATTTGTTCTTGTTTTCTTTCACGTTTAGATGGCACCGAAATCTAAGCGAGGGATGGGATGAGAAAATTTTGACAGTAGCAAGTTCGCAACTGCGGCAACGCATTCTTGATATCAAGAATTTGCGACGTTGAGAAATTTTATCTTGGAGAGAAGCTTTTACAATCCGGGTGAAATCATCGAGAACACAATCGTTGCGCACAACTGGCAACGATTCTGTTATTTCACTGCTGTTGCTGTTATTCCAGTCGTTCGTGAATTTTATGCTAACTTCTTAGATGCGGAAGACTACGAAGTCTTCGTCAGAGGTATTGGAGTCGGATTTACTCTGGAGAGGATCAATGTGTTTTATGGACTGCCACCTACCATCGGGTGCCACTATTCTGGATTATCTCCATCTGAGGGAGATCTTGAGATGATTATTGCTTATTTGACTGACGACACTGGAGCCTGGAAGATCTAGAATGAAAAATGGGTAAAATTCAAATCTTCTAAGATAAATGGTGTTTCAAAGGCTTGGCATTATTTTATTTATGTTAAACTTCTACCTTCCAACCACCTGAGTGAAGTTACCAGAGAAAGAGCTATCCTGAACTATTGCATTCAGGAGAGGAAGCTGATAGATGTTGGCAGTATTATTTATGATTCTTTGGAATCTACTGCTAGATCCAGCACTTCTGTGGGACTGGGATTCCCATCTTTGATCTATTCTTTATGTGTTAGCAATGGAGTCAGTGCTGCTATTTCTGAGGTGAAGCTGAAGTCTACCAAGCCAATTGGGCAATATAGTGTTAGTATCTATGATCATCTTCGAGGGAAGAGATCGACCGCTCTTTCTACTTTTGCACACACTTCAGGTAGACCTTCCACTTCCAGACATTCTATTTCTACTGCTGAGCCACCATCTATTTTTTGGGAATCGATGCATGATCAGTTTATAGAGCGGCAGCATGAGTTATTTCAAACTCACTGCAGAGTTGATTCTATTGATAAGAAAATTGATCATTTATCTGAGTATACCCAGAGGAAGAGTAGTTATGATGCTGACTATGATGAAGGTCTCGTTAGATTCCAGAAGGGAGAGCATGATGTTCAGTTTCCTACCTTTCCTAATTTCTCACCATATTGTTATCCTAAGGATGTTGAGTTTTCTTTTGGTAATGATGATGCTGATGAGGCTACAGACAGTGATTAGTGGCCAGATTTACCTTTGAGTTGTGCTAAGTCTGTTGTTAGTTTAGTTTGTTTGCTAGTATTGATTGTTGTTTGTTGTTTGCTAGTTTAGATTTGTTTATGTACTTTGTGCGGATTGTTGGGTGTTGAGACTGTTGTTAGAGTATTTTTAATGTATTGTGTTTAAGATTGAAATTTGGATAAATTTATGTTTATTTCTCTTTCAGCCTACTGTTTAGTAGTTAGTATTGTTGTTCTATTTCTGTTATTATAAGTAGTATATTCATTTAATTTATTTACTAATGAGCCTGCTTACTTTTATACCTTCTTCATTACTTCAGTATTATTCATAAAAGCATGTGTAGAAGTAAATTTTTCTTTCTAGAATGTTTTTTTTTACATACTTATAAAAATTACTTTTTAAAATTATGTTTTCTTTCTCTCATACTTTTAAAAAAAAAATTTCATGATAGATCAAAACTTAAGTTTGAGGGAAAAGGAAAATACATTCAAATTTAAATTTTATTTGTCCTTTAAGAACTAATATTTTCTTAAAATAAAAATTTTTTAACATAACATGAGGAATGAAGAATCTATTTTAGATCACTTAAATTTTTGAAATTATAAATAATTTAGTGGACTTAATAAAAAATTTTAACAACTTTGATTGATTTTAAGAATAGAATTATTCAACTTAAGAAAGAATAAGATTAAGAAATTTTTCTATTCATAGTAGAGATTATTAAATTTTAGGAGTATTAAGAAATCAAAAATTATAACTCGAAAAAGAATATATTGAAATTCTTTTTGAAATCTATTTATGTTATAATAATTAAGTGAAAATGTATATGTTTGAAAATATAAGTTAAGGATAGTGAAGTTCAAAACCATTAACAGGCTATCCAGATACAGTAATCCTCTCTTTAAAAAAAAAGATAGAAAATAAAAAAAAAGAAAAAAGAAGAAAAAGAGAGGAGAAGCTTGAGGAAATGCCTAATAAAAAATTGGCTTCACTTGAATTAACTTATAAAAAGAAAACTGATTACATATATTACTTAATTTTTATGCATGTATTTTTATTAGAAAAGAATTTCATGAAGATCTTTTTCTTGTGAATAATTTATGTGATCTTAATATAATAAACTACAATTATTTTCGAAGTGAATGAAAATTTTTGAAGTCTTATGATTTGGTAGTTAGAATATTCGTTAAATTCTTAAAATTAAACTTAGTTAGTGAAATTTGGTTAATGATTTACTAAAGCCTTTAAAAATAAAAAATCATAAGGAGTCTTAAATATTTACTTTTTTTCAAATGTTATACATTTTATATAGTAAAAAAGGGTTACTTGAGGACAAGTAACATTTAAGTTTGGGGGATTTTGATCCAAGAAAAAAATACCTATTTTTATGCCTTGATTTTTATTAAATTTTAAGGATATTATGCTTTAATGAAAAGTATTTTTGTGTTTTTGGATGTTGGTGATACAAAAATGTTCAAGAAGGAGAAAAATATGAAAAAGGAGCAAAAAGGAGCAAAAGGAGCAAAAATAGAGCCAAAATGAAAAATTGTCGAAATTACTGGCCTGGCGCCTAGGTGCCAGAGTCCGGCGCCTAAGCGCCAGCTCGATACAGAAAACTGTTAAGTTTTTGACGACTTTTGGCGGTTATTTTGACTGTGTGAGCGGTTATTGGACCTTCTAAAAGACTGGCAGTTGTTCCTGGCTTATAGGACATGTGATACAATGTATTTGGACGCTTCAAAATGGTTTTAATCGCGAAGAGGTGCGATTCAAAGTGAAGAGGTGCGAAGAACTGGACGCGGTGCCGGCGCTTAGGCGCCAGACACACCTTCTAGAAGATTCATTGAATGTGACATTTTGAAGAGGTGCCTTGAGGCAACCCTTGAAGCCTATAAATAGGAGGGTATTCCTTCAGAGAAAACGGCCCATCTATCCCCCCTCTAGAGTCCAATCTAGAGAGAGAATTAGAGAGATTATATTAGGGCCACCTTTTTACTTTCCTTCATAAATTAGTGAGATTATTTTAGAGTTTGTATTTAGAGTTTGAAAGAGTTGGTGCATCTGTAGTTCATTACGCCGTGGAGTCGATAGGAATCGGAAGATCAGTAGGAGAAACATCTAAGATAGGTATTTTTATTTTGATTCAAAGTTTATTTATTATGTTTTGTTATTTAATTTCAATGTGTTCTGAGTAGTTACTTTACTATCTCCTTTCAATTATGAAAAGATAAATAAGATAATACAAATTTCATCAGAGAATTAAAAATCATATATTTTCAAAACATTGTGATGATATTAATACCGGTTCTTAATTTACTATTTAAATTGGCCATTTAATTTGTTAAAACATGTTGAAGAGTTTTGAGACCTATAAGGAGATGACTTCTTAACTTGTAGATATCATATGAATCCTTAGGTAGTCGAAAGCCTTGTGCGGGTTATTCAAGGTGAAGTGCAAATAAATAGGAAGATGTTATATATTGGGCGTAGAATTGATAAGTTTTTAGAGTGACGGACTAAAATCTTATGATTTGGTTTATAGAAAAGGAAAGGGTCACTAGTAGGGCCGACCATAGCCACCCTTGGACATCTAGTAGTGTGAGCCTAGACTAACCCATTCTACTAACAATACATCTGGACCTGATCTATAGGCTAGCCAATGTTCTTTGCACTTGGATCAAAGGATAAAGAATATGAATGCTTCTATTTAGCACAATACCATAAATTTATATTCTCCACGAATATTATCATTATCTTAGAAAATCTTGGATTAATTGAAAGGGAGAAAGTTGTTTTCTTATTGTTATTTACATCAATTATTTTATTTCTGCTTTTTTATTGCATCTAATAAATTAAAGATATTTTATTTTTGACTATAAAAGAAATACTTTAAAATAAAAATATTTAAAGATCTATAACTCTCTCCTTGTGGGAACGATATTGGGGTCTTTGTTTCAAAGCCCTATATTACTTGAAACGATACGTATACTTGCGTAGAAACCCTAGTGTGTAAAATATTTTCCATAAAATTATATTTATATACACTAGCCACTATTATTATTTATAACATATATTTTTGAAAGCATTAATTATTACGTTGATCTTCAAAGGACTTCGGGTCATGTTTTTGGCATCGTTGTCAGGGAAGTAGATTTTAGTACGCATATATTTATATCGGGTCAACTATCAACACACTGGAAGGTATTAAATTGGTCATAAGAGTCTTTGATGAGGATGAACAGTCTGTCACTGTTAAACATATAATGGGAGCCCAAGATCTTGGATGAGCTGGAAGCTTGAAGAAGAGGAAATTTTTTAAGCCCAATAAATGGATACGTGGCAAAGGACGAGTGACTATCTAGTATAGATGTTGTCACAATTACGCCAAAGACGAAGATAGGAATCTTCACGGGATTCTACAACATGAATAGGTAGACCCGATGCACACATTCATTGTTCAAATCATTATACGACTGGAATCTTGGGATATAATATCACATAGTTGTATTCCCAACAGCTGCATTGTCAACATTTATGAGTAAGGGGATTACATCCTGCCACATATTGATAGTCATGACTTCGAGAGACCTTTTTCCACTTTATCACTCTTAAATAGATGCTCTATCATGTTTGGAAGAGAGATAAGGATTGTGGGACCAGGAAAATTTTGTGGATCTTACCAAATTCCCTTTCCGTGTGGATCAATCTTAGTCTTACAAGGGAATGGAGCTGATATTGCTAAACATTGCATAAACAGTGTGAGTAGACAAAGTATCTCGATTGCACTACAAAGAATGCGACCTGACAAACGGCCGATCGGTTATGATTCCGTGTCATAGCTCAAGGGATTAAAACATTTGGAAGTACCATGACCCTATGAATATCCAAACACCTGAGACATACTTGACAGACAATGTTATGGTGTGTTAGATATTTGTGGTAAGTCTAGCAGTATCTAGGGTAACAAGAATAACAAAATGACAATCTGATAACATCTAATGCAATGTTATATCGACAGTTTGTAGTGTGTGTCATGTGATATGTGATGTACTGTTGACTTTTACCATCAATGTACATTATCTTTGGTTGTGGAATAAAATTTTGTAAGCTATTCCCTAGCTGTCAATGATATGTCAGCAGGACCAAAAATGCCAAAATGAGCACTTTAAATTAAAAATTACATAATAAATAGCTTGTGACAATTAACATGAGATCTATCCTTTGACCTATAATGGTCTCATCCCCAACAGATACGCTCTTCTTCATGTTTTTTTCACACATAACTTCAGCTATTGGATATAGGACCCTTCCTGACATAGAAACATGACATTCCTTTAGCTCTTTCTTGAGAAATGATATAAGTCATATAACAGTTCTTCTCAAAACTGACATATCAAAATTTAACATTTCTGAGAGATGATATGACATCCTTTCTCTCTCTCCAACTATTGAATAGACCCTTCCTAGCAAGAAAAAATGGTATTCCCTTAGCTCTTTTTTGAGAAAGGATATAAGTCGTATAACAGTCCTTCTCAAAATTGACATATCCACATTTAACATTTCTGAGAGATGATATGAAATCCTCTCTCTATCCCCAAATATTGAATATAAGACAATTCCTAACACAGAACCATGGCATTCCTTTAGCTCTTTCTTGAGAAAGGATATAAGTCGCATAACATTCCTTCTCAAAACTAACACATCGACATTTGACATTTCTGAGAGATGATATGACGTCCTCTATCTCTCCAGCTATTGAATACAAGACCCTTCCTGACACGGAAACATGACATTCCTTTAGTTCCTTCTTGAGTAATCATATACGTTATATAGCACTCTTTCTCAAGAATGACATATCAACATCTGAAATTTCTGAGAGATGATATGAAATTCTCTATCTCTCTCTCTCTCTCTCTCCAGCTATTTAATATAAGACCCTTCCTGACATGGAAACATGGCATTCCTTTGGCTCTTTCTTGAGAAAGGATATAAGTCGCATAACATTCCTTCACAAAACTAACATATCGACATTTGACATTTCCGAGAGATGATATGACATCCACTCTCTCTTCAGTTATTGGATATAAGACCCTTCCTGACACGGAAACATGGCATTCCTTTAACTCTTTCTTTGAGAAAAAACATAAGTCACATATCAGTCCTTCTCAAATTGACATTCCGACATTTGATATCTTTGAAAAGCATTGTGAGACCTCCAATAATGGAATATGGCATCCGTCTTCTCTTTAAAAATTTGAAGTCTTTGACATTAAGATTACTCTTAGATTCTAATATCCAAACAATTTTGGTAAACACCAATATGTGCGACATACTTATTCAGTATTCCACACATATTGAGGGCCCTTTTAATGACCTCACTTTTGTGAGGATCATTATTAAGTCCCAGTGATAAACCATGATCTAATCAGCCATTAACCAAACCTGTCAACCTTTGAGCACAATGGTCAAATTAGGTCAAAATGGTCAGTCCATGACCCAATGACCATCACATTGACCAAATCGGTTAACCTTTCACCCAGATGGTCAAATTAGGTCAAAATGGTCAGTCCATTACCCAATGACCACCACATTGACCAAACTGGTTAACCATTGACTCAGATGGTCAAATTAGGTAAAAATTGTCAGTCAATGACCCAATGACCACCACATTGACCAAACTAGTCACCCTTTGACCCAAATGGTCAAATTAGGTTAAAATGGTCAGTCCATGACCCAATGATCACCACATTGACCGAACTGGTGAACCTTTGACCCAAATGGTCAAATTAGGTCAAAATGATCAATTCTTGACCTAATGACCACTAAATTGACCAAACTGGTCTACCTTTGACCGAAATGGTTAAATTTGATCAAAATGTTCAGTTCATGACCTAATGACCACAACATTAACCCAATGCCAACCCCACTGACAACCAAGTCAACCTAGACACCAAATTGGTCAAAACTCACTTATTTGATCAATTTAAGACATTAAAATGATAAAAAATGATCATTTGATCAACCCTAGTCAAACATAAGTTCCATTATCAAAACGAATGACCCCATGATTTAATTAATCATGACAAGGTTAAGTAAATCACCTGGGTTAATCCTGGACATTGATTGGTCAACCATGGTTAACCCTGGTCAACCATAGTCAACTTTAGTCAAATTTAGTCAAATACTCAATTTTGAACCAGATTAATAAAGTTAATCAAATGATTAACATTCAAAATCTTTTTGATTAATTAATGGTTTAATATTATAATTTTCTAAATTTTTAATTAATTACATAATTAATTAAAAATGGAATTATGATTACATAACCCTAAATTAAAATTGAAATTATGACATCACCAATGACAGCAAAAATTCATAATTTATTTTTAACATTAATTTCAATTTATGGATAAATATTTATGGGTCACCCATGACCCATTAAACTCATCATGACATGGCTAACAACAAGGTAAACCCATAAACCATCATGGTAAAAAGTTAACTATGAAGCCGTCATAAGGGAAAGAAAGAGATGTCATTCCCTGATGGACTCTTGGAATAAATCGCCATACACTTTTTCCCCACCCAATGGACATGAACCAAATCCACTTCATTAAATGGAGAGTTCATCATGGCTAATTAAAAAAGTGAGACAAAGAAGAAACTAGGCGTCACCATTCTCTAAATTTAAAGCATGAATTATTTGTCTCCATGGAATGAGGTGGCCGGCCAACCTAAGAGACACTTCAAGCATTTCATGGACTCACCAATGGGAGTGAAACATCACTTAAACCACCCCCCATTACCATGGGTAAGTACCATCATGACTAAGCCATAGAAATGATGGAAAATAGGCTTAAGTGTCACCTTATCACCCATCCATTGAATGAGCTAGATAATTTACTTAGAGGACGTAAATTTAGCTCAAATAAGGAAGACCAAAAACACCTCATAGATTGTCCAATGGAGAGAAGCCAAAGCCTTGAGTTAAAAATCCACCATGGGTAAATTAAACATGGCTATGCTTGGGGATGCTCAAATGTGATAATGCTCAGCCAAGAGACTTATCCATAGCAATCGTTAACCTGATAGAACCTCCCGTGGCTGAACCCAAGCTAGCCGAAGCTTCCCTATGGCCTCCATGGCTATAAATAGAGCCTAACCCGAGAGCCCCAGTGAGGAGAGAAGACCCATTTACATTGCCTAATTTTGAAAACTTTGAACATTAAAGTTCTTTGCTAGGACCTAACCAACTGATTCCCCAACTAATCAAGCCTTTAAACTCACTGTCATCTTCCAATTTAGCCACCCCGAAATACACCAAAACAAGACATATTTATGGTATAAAAAAAACTTTCCCAATCCTCAAATTAATCATCCCTACACCTTCCCTGAGGTGTACGAAGAAGAGCCTAATCAAAATTGGGTCGTATTGTGAGGTTTAAACTAGTTCTCCATCAAGCCATGAACCCAATTTGGTTAGTTCATAGTTCCACCCAATTTTATCCCAAATTGAGCATACCAAGATCTTTGCAGGGACTTGGCGATTGTTCCAAACAAACTTGATTGAAGCTTCACCTCACTAAGCTCGGGTATGGCCTCTTTGGCCTAATCTAGGCTCTGGTCTGGTCTTTTGTGAAACAACCCATTTCACAACACACACATCACCATATGGATATGTTCGTCTCTTTGAGATGAAGCTTTAGAAACAAATTTCGTGAAGATCCATTAAGATTTGAGAGAGATCTTAAAGTTTGAACATGGACGGTTCATGGGATACACCAGATTAGGGGAGATGCACGGATGCCGTCCATTTCCGTGTATTGGAAATGGCGACAAAGATTACCGCAGACAGACTCCCTGTGGAGGGGAGAACAGCGGATTAGCTCTCCCGCAGCAAAGATCTCGCCAATAGAATGGCGCCGCGTGGTGTTTCTATGAATCTAATGATACAATTAGCGCAAAGTGGAATTTCCTTTAAGTAGGATTTAATTAAATATAGAAAATCCTATCTAACTTCAAAAATTCATATCTCGACATAGAAAAATCAGAAAAATATGATAAAAATATCCCTAGATTCAGTAGAGCAAAGAGAAAATTATAAGAATAAAATTTGGAATAATGAGCTATATTTAATTTTTAATTGACTAATTACTATCTGAAGTAATTTAATTATTAAAAATTATTTATTAGCCCAAAAACTATGAAATTTTTGTAGAATAACCCTCTCATCCTTAAGAATATTCAATAATTTTTCAAAGTCTAGGGGAATTCTCTAGGATGAAATATAAAATTTTTAACCCTATTAAGTGATTATTTTCAAAAATAATTACATTAATTAAGAATTTGAAAATAAATTTGAAAATCTTCTGAAACTTTATGGCTTGGATCCTAAAAATGACATTTTATAACTCTTAAGAATTTGAAATGACATTTTGACTTTTAGGGTAAAATTTATAAGATTGAAAATTATAAATTAAATCCTAAAAAATTTTATATTTCATGAAAGATATAATTATGATTAACAAAATCTTAATATCTAAGTTTAAACAAGTTTAAACTTAAGATGAACCCTTAAGTCCAAATTAGGTTAGGTTTAAATACAACTTAAACCTTTAAAAACCCTAATTAAACTTAATCACTTTCCTTAAGCCTTAACCACATTAGGCTTAATACAAATCAAACTCCTCATTAGACCCAATTAAACCAAGTTATAACGTAATCACATTAGGTTTAACTTAATAAACCCTAATTAGGTCCAAGACACCGATTAGACCTAATTAAACTCAGTTAGACCTTAATCACCTTATGTTTAACTTAATAAAACCTAATTTGGTCTAGGACACCATTTAGACCTAATTAAACCAAGTTAGACCTTAATCACATTAGGTTTAACTTAATAACCCCTCACTAGGTCTAGGAAACCAATTAGACTTAATTAAACCATGTTTGACCTTAATCACATTAGGTTTAACTTAATAAACCCTAATAAGGTCTAAGACACCACTTAGACCTAATTAAACCAAGTTAGACCTTAATCACATTAGGTTTAAACTTAATAAACCCTATTTAGCTCAAAGACACTAATTAGACCTAATTAAATTAAGTTAGATCTTAATCACATTAAGTTTAACTTAATAAACTCTAATTAGGTCTAAGACTCCAATTATACCTAATTAAACGACGTTAGACCTTAATCACATTAGGTTTAACTTAAAAGCCCTTAATTAAGTGTAAGACACCAATTAGACCTAATTAAACAAACTTAGATCTTAACCATATTAGGTTTAACTTAATAAACACTAATAAGGTCTAATACACCAATTATACCTAATTAAACCAAGTTAAACCTTAATCACATCTTGTTTAACTTACTAAATCTTAATTTGTTCTAACCTCTGATTAGGGAGACACCACTTAGACCTAATTAAACCAAGTTAGACCTTAATCACATTAGGTTTAAACTTAATAAACCCTATTGAGCTCTAAGACACAAATTAGACCTATTTAAACCAAGTTAGACCTTAATCACATTAGGTTTAACTCAATAAACCCTAATTAGGTCTAAGACTCCAATTATACCTAATTAAACGACGTTAGACCTTAATCACATTAGGTTTAACTTAAAAGCCCTTAATTAAGTGTAAGACACCAATTAGACCTAATTAAACAAACTTAGATCTTAACCATATTAGGTTTAACTTAATAAACACTAATAAGGTCTAATACACCAATTATACCTAATTAAACCAAGTTAAACCTTAATCACATCTTGTTTAACTTACTAAATCTTAATTTGTTCTAACCTCTGATTAGACTGAATTAACTCTAATCAATCATAACCCAATTAAGCTTAACCACTATTAAGTCTAATTAATCAATTAAACCTTACCCAAATTAGGTTTAATTGACCTTAACCCAATTAAACATAACCATAATCAAATCTAATTAATCAATTAAACCTTACCCAAATTAGGTTTAATTAACCTTAACCTAAATAAACTTAACCATAATGAAGTCTAATTAATCAATTAAACCTTTCCCGAATTAGGTTTAATTAACCTTAACTCAATAAGACTTAACCCCTGTTAAGTCTAATGAATCAATTAAACCTTACCCAAATTAGGTTTAATTAACCTTAACCCAATTAGACTTGACCATAATTAAGTCTAATTAATTAATTAAACCTTACCCAAATTAGTTTTAATTAACCTTAACTCAATTTGACTAAACCCATATAAAGTCTAATTAATCAATTAAAACTTACCCAATTTAGGTTTAATAAACCTTAACCAATTAGACTTAACCACAATTAAGTTTATTTAATCAATTAAACCTTACCAAATCGGATTTAATTAACCTTAAGCCAATTAGACATAACCTCTATTAAGTCTAATTAATCAATTAAACCTTTCCAAAATTAGGTTTAATTAACCTTAACCCAATTAGACTTAACCCCAATTAAGTCTAATTAATCAATTAAACCTTACCAAAACTAAGTTTAATTAGTCTTAACCCGATTAGACTTAACCCCTATTAAGTCTAATTAATCAATTAAACCTTACCCAAGTAAAATTAATTAACCTTAATTTATACTTAGATTCAACCCAGCTTGAACCTAAGTCAAACTTAAACCTTTTAGGTTCAACATATATTGAATCTAAATTGAACTTATACTTAGGTTTAATTCAACTTAAACCTATGTCAAACTCAAACCCTCTAGGTTCAACATACATTGAACCTAACCTTAACCTATATTAAGTTCTAACTCAATTTAAACCCAAATTAAATTAAACATATGTTCAATCCATATTGAATTTAAGTCAAAACTTATAACTTAGGCTCAACCTAACATGAACTCAAGTTAACTTAAACTTAAGTTCAACTCATATCGAACATAAGTCAAAACTTATTACTTAGGCTCAACCTAATTTGAACCCAAGTTAAACCAAACTTAAGTTCAACCTATATTAAAATTATCAAAACTTATAACTTAAACCTGAACTCAAGTCAACCAAACCTCTAAGTTCAATCTATATTGAACTTAACCCAATCAAACTGTAAATTCAGCTTAAGTTGAATTTAACCAAAACTTCAGGATCAATTTAAAATTAGTCTGAACCTCATATTTAAATTTAAATCTAATTTATATTAGACCTAAAAATTTTACATTCAATAGACATCGAATCTAAAACTTTAAAGTCTAACTTATATTAGATTTTACTTAATTTAATTCTAATCTATATTAGAATTAAAACTTTAGATTCAAAAGACATTAAATCTAAATCGATAAATCTAATACATATTTGATTTAACTCAAAAATATTAGATTCAAATAACACTAAATTTAAAATTCTCAAGTTTAATTAGATCTTATAAACATTAGATCTAAATAAACTTGAATCCTTTATTTAAGTATGATTTAAATAAACAAATCAAAATCGACATATAATAATCAATTAAAATGACACATGGAAAATTTTAATTGGTTAATAAATCATAAACAACTTAAAATTTCCCAACCTAAAATCCAAGAAGACATTAAAACTTAAATGAAACCTTAATGAACAAAGATCACCGTATGCAACACGAACTCCAGTGTTCTAGATCTATGAAGATTTGTTAGACGATGCAATCCTTGTTGTTGACAGGAGTCTTCCGGTCCTAGTTTAAAAACCTTTCAGACTAAGAAGATCAAGGCATCAGACAACTCTGGGATGATGGTGCCATGGACATGTTGACCGAGTTGTCTAAAATTCAATCTTAGTTAACTAAATTAACAATTTAAGATATAAAATTAACACTATTTCTTTTTAAGAAATAATATGATATTATTTTTCTTGCAGTTTAAAGATAAGTTTTGCTTTAGATTTACTTTGCATGTTATTAGAGTGTGCTAACTCTATTTTGCAGGGCAATACTCTGAAGACGGGACAAACAACAATAAAACAAATCAAAACCAAAACGACATCAAAACAATGACTTTAACAAACAAAACAAAACAACTTTGAGAAAATAAAATCAAAATGAAACAAAACCTAAAACTTTTTGGATAGTCTCTAAACATAAAATTTTTAGGATAGCCACCAAACAAATAACAAACTACAAGACAAAACAACAACAAAATGACAAACAACAGAACAATAATAAAAAACTGAAATAACAAATGACATTGACAAAATCAAACCTTTAAGGTAGTACGTAACACATAGAAACATTTTACCCCTAGGACTGAATATTGACGTTTCTTTCCTTGTTCTTAAAATCTTTTAGAAAATAAGTGTTAACATTAATCAAAAGTTTTCTCTGATAAACTCAATTTTCTAAGATGTAATTAACTATATGAGCTTGCTCTTATAGAAGATTTAAGGACTCAGAATAGGTATCATACCTAAAAAAAATCTATGGTTATCAAAATTTCACATGTGATCCTCCTTACATTAACTTTTCTAGAATTCCCTTTTGTATTATCACCAATATTTCTTATTCTACTGTTTTCTATTTTATCAGACATTATTTTCTTCAAATTCTTTATTATCCAAAGATATTTTACATGATCCAGAGAAATAAGATCTCTTGAAGGTTAGGGCAATATGATAGATAAACAGAATGGTGACTCCATACAATGACATTGAACATCGACATGAGAAAATCTCGGCGGCTCCGAATGCCACCAGTAGAATTAAAGGACTTTAGGGTGACAGACTAGAGCCCCTAATTTGGTTTATTGTTTTAGTTTTTGATAGGAGATGTTAGCTCCCAGGTGGAGAGAAAGGAGGGAACTCTAGAGTGAGAGCTAGTATCTTCCCTACCTAACCCATCTTTAAAACTATTCAAATTTTAGACTAGCCAAAGTTCTTTATAGTGTCACTATTAAGGATAAAGAATAAATTTGCTCCTATTTGACACAACACATTTTGAATACTTTAACAATATAATTCTTCTACTTATTACTCATTTATGATAAGGAGAAATAGATTTTCATCTATACTTCTTTAATCCTACAAAAATCTTGTTATAGTTAGTAAATTATTTACTTTATTTCACAGTTTAAGAAAATACCAAAAAAAGAATCGTATTTTAAAGTTTCTATTATCCAAAACTTTTTAAGTAACTGCGTTTTTCTAAATGGAATTTGTGAACTAAAATCCATTTATCTTTTAAATTTCCAAAATGTTTCCCCGTGAGATCGATATTTTGGGGCTTAATCAGAAAGTCGTATATTACTTGATAACGATACATATACTTGTGTAGAATCCTTAAATTTAAATATGATAGTTGCATTCTTACTTACATCAGAATTAAGTTTTTGGTATTGTTGTAAAAAATGAAATTTTATAATTGTAATCTGATTACCACAAGTATAAATATACTAGTATTTGTCTAGCAGTAAAAAGAATTGGGATCAAAGTTTTTTGTGCTGTTCTTTGGAGGAAAAAAATCAAATTTTCTATGAACTTAAATTTAAAAGAAAAATTAAAAATATTTTTTAGAAATAAAAAATCTTTATTTTTAGAAAATCATATTTAAACATTATCTCTTTATGTGTGTTTTAATTTGTTTTTTTAATTTTTATTGTTGTGTTGTAAAGTTTATGCGAAGTTCAGGTTCTGAAGGACTTTTGCCTTATGATTCTGAATTAGAATGAACTATTGGAAAAATAAAAAAAATTAAAAATAAATAAAAAAATAAAAAATTTTAAGAAATGACAAATTAGATTAACCAAAATGCTGAAATTCATCAAGAATTAAGACTTTTAAGAGATTATGCAATCCCTATAGTGGATAAACTTGAGGATAGTATTCAAAGTTCTGCTATAGCTGCTAATTCATTTGAACTTAGGGTCTGTTTGGGATAGCTGTTAATTATTTATAATCTGCTGATAAGTAGATTATTCTGATAATCTGATAATCTGCAGATTGTCAGAATAAATTGTCTTGTTGTTTGGGGCAGCTTATTCAGAATAGCTTACTGGTAGTTATGGATATATAAATGACCTTCCTACCCCTATGTGTAAAACTGTTAGGGGCAGCTTATTCAAAATAGCTTATTGTTAGTAAAGAAACATGTAGTGCAAAAGCATAAATTCATCACAAATCAGTTCCAAAAGATGACATACATTTCTCACACTCTCGTGAGTAACAAAAAAAAACAGATAAAGACAAGTACAAGTACAATGAGAAATATTAAAATATTCAATTTTAAACTCTGACTACACATGTCCGCAGCTACACTATCAATATGAGAGGACATCAGATTCCATCACTGCTTGAGTGTAACATGTGGGTGTGTCGGCCCATCGGAAGAAACTGCAACGAGCTGAAACACCCCTGTGACAACCGTAGAACTGTCTCCCAATGCTGTGAGGCTGACGCAACGTAAGTAACGGAGCCGATAGTCCATAATAACAAAAAACAACTCTGCTTGTCCCCGTAATCCTAGAGGAAATATTTATATACCCGCCCCAATAAAAAACATAAAATAAAAAGCAATTGTTAGACTCTAAAAAAACAACAAAAAGACATGCAGAAGAAAATTAACCTATAGTTTACGAAATAAAGAAGACTTGGTGGATCAGCTGTCATAGATAGCATCTACGATTGACTCCCTCAAAGAAGTCATATCAGCCACACCCTTAGCATCATGAACCCCAAATTCGTTATAGTTAATCTCATCTTCATGGACTGAAGGCCCAAAACAAATGCTGATGATTCTTCAAAAACATTCAGTTCATCATTACCAGCCATACTAAAATCCATATCTGAACGTGAAGGATGTCGTCAGATGAAGTTATGAAGTGTCATTATTGCAACCACAATATGCACCTTCTTTTGAAATGGATACGACGACATATCACGTAAGATAACCCATTATTCTTCCAAACCCCAAACGTTCTTTCAATTACCACGCGTAAAAAGGAGTGACGTTTGTTAAACATATCTTTCTTGCCACGGATGGTTCCAGTTGCTCAGTCAAAATCAGAAATATGGTATGTAGTATCTAAAAATGGCTTCAGGTAGCCCCGCAGAATAGGATATCCAACATCAACCTGTTGACCTCAATTTTAGTGAGGTCTTGTATTTTTCTTAGTGCTTAAGATCTAGCCATAGGACTTCTCCTTGACTATCCTAGAGGACTAGAATTGGGACCCACCCTTTAGCAATTCAGCTACTTCTTGACTCCTCTCGGGACTCCACTTGGATGATTGCAAACCTTTAAATCACCTTGGAAGGTTAAAACCACTAGATGGGCAACCAATAGTGAGTTCCTATAGGATTGCTTAGACTTAGGGTGACCTTGGGTGACTTGGGCTTCTCTTGCACACACACACACCCCTAAGCCACTTAACCTAACCTTACCTTCTACCCTTTATGAAACTCACATTTTTGAACCCAAGCCACTAATCTTTGATTAAGATGGCTAAGGTCAATATGTGGAGAATCATAAAGTGGTTACCATTTGACTTGAGTTGGTCCCAAAGTGGTTGGACTTAGCTAAGTCCATGGCTCATGCTTCCAAACCTTAATTCAATTCCAAATCTACTTTCACTCAATCTTGACTCCACTAAAATGATCGCATTCTTCCTTATTTGAAACCCCATCCATTTTGCCAAATTTCTGGTTTTGACATTGGGTCCCCTAAACTTACCTAAAACTACCTAAATTGCCCCCACAACTACCTAAATCATCCAAAAAATTCTCAAAAATTACCCAAAATTCTTAAAAGTCCTAAGAATCATTTTGAAACAATTCGCAACTCTCAAATCCATCATAATACCTCAATACCCTCCAAATAACATCTAAATACCCTAAATACCCCCTTTTTGCCCAAAATTCCAAAAATTCCAAAAAATTCCCAGAAAATTCCAAAAAATCCCAAATATTCCCAATTTCATTTTATTCAACTACACAATAATCTAATTTTTGCCAAAATAACCCACTTTATCAAAACCCTCAATTTGACCCATCTCTAACCCATGTGGACCCAATGTCAAACCAAATCAATCCAATTGACCTCAATTTTGCCCAAACTCAATTCTAAACTTCAATTCAACATCTCCAAAACAAATCTAAACCAAAACCAATCCCAATTTGATTCACATTTAAGTTCAATTTCAACTTTAAACCAAAACCCTAATTTTAACCTATGACCCAAACCTACCGAAATTCAACCCAATCCAACTCAATTTCCCCCCAAATTAACTCTAAACTCTCCCTAATACATCCTTACACCAAATACAACATCAATTGGTTCTCAATTTGATCCCAAACCCAACTCAAAATTCATTTGAAATCGAAATCCCCAAATTTGCCTTAAGGTTATCACCTACCCCTTAAATCTCCAAATTGAATCCCCTAAACCCAACATTTCCACCCAATTTCTATCCTAAACCTTTCCTAACAATCATTTGTGATATTTTGAACCATCAATTGGCCTTGAATCAAACTCTAGCCAAACCTAAACCCAACCTAACACATGGTGACAAAAATTGACCAATGCTCCAAAATCCTCCAAATTGAAACTCCAAATGAACTCAAATACACTTCACGTCTTCATGAAAAATCTTTCTTACAATCATCTACACAATGTTGATCAATCAATTTGATCCAATTCAAACTCAAACTCAAGCTAGCCCAACTCAAACCCAAGTGAATCCATGTGTACACATGTTCCAAATTAAATCAAACCAAACCAAATTTGACCAAACCAACCTCTTGGCTGCCAACCCTAGGCCTCCTAGGGTGGGTTTGACTTGACCAAACCCATGCCCCATGAGCCATGGACCAATGGTTCACCACTTTGGACCAATGGACTAAGCCACATGGTTAAGGCTAAGTCCCATCCTCTAACTCTCCTTAAGGAAGCTCCCTGCCCAAATTAATTGAGCTAAACTCCTCCTCCACTCCTCCTCAGCCTGCCCAGCCGCCTGACTGTCCTTGCCAGCGACGCCAGCCACTGGAATAGTCATGCCCGAGCAGCCCATGTGTCATTGAAACCCAAAATTTGGGCTTGGCAGTGAGCAATCCTCTCTACGCACCGCCTGGCCTGCTTAGCCCTCACCCTAAGCGGCCTAAACCACTCATTGCCTGGCCCTGAGCTCCTCTCTCCGGCCATGGCTATATAAACCACACCTTTTGGCCTTGCCAAAGGTGCTAAAAATTTCTTCACGAATCCCTCCCAAGTTGCTCGCAGAGCTCCTCCTAGCCGACAAAACTTGATCCCCACTGTCCTCTTGCCCTGAAACCCACCAGCCGAGCCCAATTTCTCAGCTAAAAATCAGGCCAGAAACAGGACATCTCCTGAACCTCCATCAAAACCAAATTAAACTCACCCACACCTTCACAACACCAAGAGAATGAGTTCCCCAATGAAAGCCCCCTCTCCTAGCCTTCCAGTTGCTCTATCGGCCAGAGCTTGGAATCAGGCTTTGTCGAAGTCACAACTAAGCAACTCAACAGGACCAAAGAGTACATCCGGAGGCTCCTCTCAGTCCAACGAACGTGTCGAGCATCTCTGATTGAGGCTTCACCTCTCAGAGCCAAGGTATTGACCTCTCCTTCCTCCCGAGCTTCCAACGATTCTCCATTTTATTTTGCGCAATTTCAATGCATGTTAGCCGTATAGATAGTTTCGTCTAGGCTAGACGCGTCGATAGAGACCAACCACACATGATTTGGTTGAGTATGGAGTGAGATCTTAGGTCTAGAAGGTGGACGGCTCTCGGGCTGAACCAGACGGAGACGATGACCAGCGACCGTCCGATCGCGCGTGTATCGGATGGACGGCAGAGATGAAGTCGGACGGAGCCGTGGAACGGAAAGACCGTGCCGAGTCAGATGGCGGAGCCGAATGGGAGCGTGTCGCGTGTATCTTCAACCTACCGTAGGTTGAGGAGACGCCGCGTTGAATAAGTAGGAAAATAGAGATTTTCTGATTTATTTAAATGCCTGAAACTCTAAAAATGCATATCTTTGCATAGAAAAATCCTAAAAATAAACTAAAATACCCTCTTCCTCAGTGAACAGAGGAGATTAATGTGGAAAAAGAATTAATTTATTTTGTTAAGTATTTTATTTTTAATTAATTTAATATTGTTCTGAGTGTTTTAATTCTCCATTCATGCATACAATTCACCATGGCATGAGACCATAGGGCTTTTGTAGCCTCTGATCTTAGGAACATTCCCTGAATTTTCCAAGGTCAGAGGCTATCTCTGTGGAAAGTTATCTATTTTCCAAGTTTATATGCCTATTTTGGTATTTTAATTCCAATAATTAGCATGTTGATTAGTAAAATCTAGAAAAATTAGGGAAAGTATTTCTGGACAAGAGGACCCTAGGAAAATTATGGTTAGACTTAACTCATTTAAATGAACTCTATTTTAGCCAGAACTTTAAAATTAAGATTAAAAAAATTTAGGATAACCACTCATTAAAATAACACAAAATCAATTCTCCACTGATCCTTAGGGTCAGAGGAGTCTCACATAAAAATTTGAAATTAATTGAAAATGATTTAATTCACTAAATGAATTATTTAAATCACATGGCCACTTTTAAACTTTAAAAATTCATAAAACCCAAAATGTATTTCAAAAATTCACTAAATTCATTTTGAGACCTCTCTGGGATCAGAGGAGTCTAGGAAAATTAAAATTGAAATTTTTCTAAAATTTTCATTTTTAACCCCATTTTGAATGTTTTAATAATTAAAAAACAATAAAAATCACAAAAAATAACAAAATTTACAAAAATATCATATTTGGTCTCCTAATCACTTGCAAACCAACCAAATATTTTTTCTAAGTGTCTAAGAAAAGATATTGAATTTTAAAGGCTTAATGCAATCTTTAATATTAAAAAATGGATTTTTAACCTTTCTCGCTAAAATATTTCTAAAAATTCAAAGATAAATCAAAAAAATATAAAATTTGTTTCTGTGAGTTCATTGAGATCAGAGGGATATAAGAAAAATATAAAACTTAATCTTCAACTTTAATTTTATTTTATAATTAATTAATACTCCAAAACTAAAAATAATTATAATTAATAAAGTAAAATTCAAAAAATCACCAAAATTGACCCAAGTAGTTCTCTGGTCAGTAGGAACATTCCATAATTTTTCTAGTGATAGAAACTTTACCTTGGTCATGTTGTTGAATTTTCATTGAAAAATCCTTATTTTTCACTAAAATAAATATATAAATTAAATAAAAAATGGAAAAATCACTTTTTTTTTCTCTAATGTCCTAATTGACATGTGAGTGAAGTGACATACAAATTTCAAGTTCATTTGAGCTCAATTTAATGAGTTATGAAGTGGACAAGCTTCAGAGGGCATAAAGGTAATTAAGGGATTTTAACCCTAATTAATATTTTAGGCCTAATCAATGGGTGGGATGAACATTTGATCCTAGATTTTCTCTTGGATGATTGAAACTTAGGGAATTAAAAGGTAGAAAACCATTGATCACCTGCAACATAAAGAATGAAATCTTAACTAATTAATTCATTTAAATTTTGGAAGAATAATTAAAATTTGGTTTACTAAAATTAGGGATATGACTTAAGAAGATACGAATTGTTTAATTTAAAGTCCCTAAATGGATTAATAGTATTCAAACTCTTAATAAACTCTAAAGCATAATGATAATTGAAATTAATAATCCTTAATTTAATGACAAGTTTGAAACATTGAGTGATTTAATAATTAAATTAAAGTAAACCTAAAACATTAAAGAGGATTTGAAATCACTTAAAACTTAACTTAAAACAAATTTGAAATATTAAAAAATAAATCTCAAAAGTAACTTACAATCTAAATGTGATAATTAAAATCAATCTAAAATATTTAAAAACAAATTTGAATCATTAAAACTTAATGGAATTAAGTGATTTAAGTACCTCTCTAACTTGAACAATTTTAAAACATTTAAAAGGAATCAACTTGAAATTTCATGACTAAATTAAACAGTTTTGAAATAACAATTCAATCTTAGTGGTTAAATCCCTTAACAAACTGATTTGCCCCTGAGGGCTCTCATATTTATAACCATTAAGTGGAGTATCGAGTGAAATGTTACTTTACTCATCGGATAATAAAATGTCCAAGTTCACTGAGCAAGAAACAAAACTCAACTAAATTTTTGGATGATTAACTCACCTGTACAATGAAACTCATTTGGACTCGGAATAATCCCAGAAGCATTAAGAAGATGTTCAGGATTCGTCCTGAGCACTTTCTCAATATGATGAGATGTTTTAGAAGAATAATTGAACTTAATTATTCTTTGGTGAAGAAAATCATCCTTAACAAGACAAAAGAACCTAGACGTCATAGGAATTGACTAGCAATAGGACTAGGATCTTGGTAGATAACCAAAACCTTCCCTTAGCTTTACCTAGGTGTTTGCTTGAAAATATTTAAATGTCCTGACATGTGTTTTAAGTGCAGCCTGGAATGACGAGAAGACCCGCCAGGTACGCTTTTATTTTATTGCATTTTATTTACCTGTATTGAATTTTCTCTCTTGCAAAGCTTGCATTTTAAACAAGGATGCCAGCCTGCATGAAAACTGAAACCTTTTAAGATAGCCACAAAACTGAAACCCAAAACTAAATTAGAAGTCACAACAAGATAAAATTCACCGCCACAACATTCAAAAGAGAAAACAACTTAAAATTTAATCACAAACAAAACCACAAAACTACAACTATAACTAAACTAAAATGCCTCGTTGGATGATCAGGAATCCCTCGGATTATGTAACCCACGTGTTGCTAACGAGATTTCCCACGGTCTAAATGAAACTGTGGAACTCATTCAGTTGAGTTTAGCAAATTCATTTGGACTAAGTGAATCCGATGAAAATAACGGTGTCAGGATGACGGAATCGTGGGATCTTAATCGGTTCTGTTTAATCAACTTTAAGATTTATTTTAATTAAAACATTAAGACATCTGAACCTTAAGACTCTTCTAATCCAAAACACTTCTCTCATCTCTTGATTGTCACTTTCTAAAACCAAACCTCTACAACAACAAGGAGCTTGGAGCACAGTGGGCAGCAAAACTTGAGTCTACTTCAGCAAAACCTTTCTTAGAATTAAATAACCAAGTCATAAGATTTTGAGGTAGTTTTCTTAGTGCAACATAAATCCTCAACTTTTCATTAGGTATTTGCATAATCATGTTATGTGAATTAAGCCCTTACCGGTCTTAGGACTCCGAGGTAGTCGTTTGGTACGACATAAACCCTCACATCTTCGAGGCTATTTGTATGATTATGTCATACAAGTATAAGTCCTAATTAACTAATTTGGCAGGATTGAAATACTAAATATACCCTCAAATTGAAGTCAAATAATATAATAGTTCGGGAAGTTTCCAAGATTCCTCTTGTATCCTCAGCTTCTCCTACTTCTCTTCCTTTGAACTCTCAAAATAACTGTTCCAAATTTGAGGTATTCCCTATTGATATTTCCAAAATCAGATTGTTTGAAAACCCTTAACTTTGAAATTCTTGAGAGCAAAACCACTAATCATTATCGAGAGTTTTCTTAAGCGATTCCTGTCACTTAGGGTGTACTTAACTATAGGGGCTTGCCCTTATAGGGAACTTTAAGAACCCAGGTAATATAAACCCTGCTTAATTCATTTATATTAAGCAGGGGAACTTGTCGGCTTATAAAATTGGTTCGCAGACCAAATGGATGTCACAAATCTTCTAGTTTATTTAATCAAGCCCCATCATCAAGCAGTGTGTCTATTCCTCGGGATAGATACATGGTTTGTGATGCGATGCTCGTTTTTATAAACTATTCGGGATGTGAGATTTATTTGATTTCATATCTTAAAATTTTTAAACTTAAAATTATTTTCAAAATCAAATGCTACTTTCTAAATTATATATATATTTAAATTAATATTAAAATCTAAAATTTGCCGCACAATCTCTATTTGGCGACCCCTTTTTAAAACACATAACCTAAAAAATATGCCGACAATTTCTGGCGACTCCGTTGGGGAAAGTTCCTCTCTCCATTTTTTTGATCAGATGGTTTTGCTTTCATAAATCAGTAGTAAGTCCATACCCCTAATGGATCAGACAATCATTCTTCCGTTGACGTATCTTGTTCATTTCTGTCTTGAACAGATACGATCAACTCTTTCGGATTTTAGAGCCAATATTTAGACACCCCTACACAGAGAGGTTCCGAAATCCTCCTTTTTCACCTCTCCAAAGAGGCGAGGTGAGACTCCCAATAGGTGTGGTTTAAGACCAATCTGCTGAATCGAGTTTCTTGTGGGGTTCTACCTTTCCTAAATTCGGGATAAAGGTCCCGCGGCTTCCTACTCTTAATTGAATCTTTATCAACTTTATGTTTCTCGATTCCTTTAATTAACTACGAACAAAATAAAACCATGAAATCTAAAAATTTTTACGAAATAATAAAACAAATCAAAATGAAATTAATGAAACTTGTTTGGACTTTGCTTTAAATCTTCTTTCTTTCGTTCGAAAATCGTTGCGACGATAAGGGAAGTATAGGGTAGCTCTGACATCCCGAATCTTTTCTGTAGAAGATGTCTGCACCGAAGCTGATCTTTTCCTTCGCTACTGGAACTGACTTGGCAATTAACCGGGATGGACTACCTGACAACTCAGTCATCCACTTTGGATAAGGGTTTGACCAAACGGACATTAAGTTCGGAGAAATCACTGTCGCCTTACGGAGGTCCAAGACACCTGAATCTGTGGAACCCATAGTGGAATTTAGCCTGAAGTCGACCCAATAGTTTCCTCCCCTGAAGAGGGTCTCAACTGGAGGGAACATCGTTGCCTGTAAGAGACTGGCTGTCAAAGCTGATAGAATTGCCTCCCGAACAATTGTCCCTACCCCCGCCGGTCTAGTCATCACTGCACCTACCTCTGCTAAATGGAAGGGCAAGGAAGTTCAGACCAGTGATGAGCCTGTTACCGTGGAGGGTACGACTTTTGCTGCGATACCGCCCGTCTTCGAGATAGGGTCCAGCTCAATGATGGCACCCTTGACTGAGTCTAAGAGAAGGAATAAGAACATAAGAGCGGCTAAAGCTAAAGCCGCTAAGGTAGCCATTCCTAAGGAAATTCCAGCGAAAGAAGAGGAACTGCCAGAACTTTCGCTCCTGTTGGAAGGAAACAAATTTTTCCACTTTCTGCCACTCCGGAGGAAGAAAGTGCTCAGAAGATTGCTGCCGCGTTACCCCGACCGGCATATTACGGTGAGCATAAAGGAAGAAAAGCAAGAAATACACCGCTCACTCGATTACGAACGATAATTGAGAAATTGGCAAGAAAGGATAATTGCTATGTGCCTGAAATCCTGAGAAGGATGGGGAGAATACCGACCAAGGCATGTCTCGGACCAAGGGTACTTCCCCCTACCATTCAAAGGGAACTCCCACTGAAGAAGAGGAAACTAAACAGCAAGAAGTTACCAGCTGTGGTATCTTACCCGCATCTTAGTAGGCACACCACCTTTCAACCTACCGCCGATGGACCATCCGGTTCTAGGCACCCAATTGTAAAAAGGATGGTGTGTTGACCTAAAGATGTAGAGACAATATCTAAAGAGCAGCCAGAAACGAGAAGTTCTGATGCCGAGTCTAGAGCTAAGAGGAGTACTGCCGTCTCAGAGACAACTCCAGACAATGATGTTCACCAGCTGCAGTCTACCAGCCGTAGGACCGTTAGAGGAAAGTCACTCGAGGTCACTCTCGAAAGGTTGAGATCAGATATTCAACAGTTAGCCAAAGAACAAAAAGAAAAATCAGAAAATAAAGAAGACTTATCAGGATACATGGACGAGGATATCGCTGAAATCAACGTGGTCGAGACCCGAGCATCCTCAGCCCTACTGGGAGCTCCAGTAGCTACAGAAGGAGAAGATCCGGAGGTGATGAGGCTCTGTCTTCAAGAAAAGGATGATATAATTCATCAAATGGAAAAGAAAATGGAGGAGAAGGAGACTGATCTAGCCACGCTTCAGAGTAAGCCTCAGCCCCGAAAGGAAACACCTCCGAAAGTCAATCACGTAGCCGACTGAGGAAAAGAAAACACGTCCGTCAATGGAGAAAAGTAGCCAAAGAAGGATTCCACTCAAATACTAATACCAGAAAAGGACATTAAAAACATGGCAAAACAGCAGGTGCGAGAAGCCTTAGCCCAATCCAAAGGCGGGGCTTTAATTCTAAAGGGTAGACCATACCCCGAAGAATTTGATGTCGTGTAATACCCTAAAGGCTTCGTACCACCTCTGTTCAAGACTTTTGATGGAATGGGAAACCCTCCACAGCAAGTTGCACACTTCTGCACAAGTTGCTGCAATGCAGGGGTAGCGACACTTTGTTGTTCAGCCAGTTTGTCAGTAGCCTTTCAGGAATTGCCTTTGACTAGCAGAGCTACCCAACGGCTCTGTAAAGACATTTGCAGAATTGGAAACCTATTTATGAAACGGTTCGCTAGAGCTCAGCACCACATCACCATTGGTGATCTTGTGGTCGAGCAACAAAAACCAAATGAAACATTGGTGGACTACATCATGCGATGGAGGAATTTATGCATGAAATGTGAGTCGCAGCTCCAGGAACAACATGCCA